>JAEOAD010000057.1:5222500-5675000 GCA_036365145.1 Orientallactaga sibirica | reverse complement strand
GCAATCCAATTTTATCATGCCATGTAGGTTAAAAAAAAGGGGGCTGAGGGCTGGAGAGATGGCTCAGTGGTTAAGGCATTTGCCTGCAAATCTAAAGGACCCAGGTTCAACTCGCCAGGACCCATGTAAGCCAGATGCACAAGGGGGCGCACACATCTGGAGTTCATTTGCAGTTTCTGAGAGGCTGCTGGCATACCCATTCTCTATCTGTCTTCCTCTCCCTCTCTCTGTCTCTCTCTGTGTCACTCTCCAAAAAAATAGTAAGAGAGTGCTCACTCTCTTCAGAGCACGTAGACTAAAATCGGGATGATACACAGAAGATTAGAATGGCCCCATGCACAAGGATGACATGGAAATTCGTGAAGCATACCATATTAAATTTTTTTAATTTATTTATCAGCCAGGCATGGTAGCGCATGCCTTTAATCCCATCACTTGGGAGGCAGAGGTAGGAGGATCACCGTAAGTTTAAGGCCACCCTGCGAATACCCAGGATTCTAAGTCAGCCTGGGCCACAGTGAGACCCTTCCTTAAAACAAAACAACAAGGGCTGGAGAGATGGCTTAGTGGTTAAGTCACCTGCCTGCTAAGCCTAAGAATGCTGGCTGGTCCCAATCTCCAGTGGTTCCAGTCTCCAGGTCCCACGTTTAGCCAGATGCAAAGTGACACAGGGGCACAATGCTGCCCTTGCCCACAAGGGGGCGCACACATCTTGATTTCGTTCCCAGCAGCTGAGACTGCTGGCTGGCCATCTCTATCTGTCTCCTCTACCTCTCTGTCTGTCTGTTCTCTCTCTGTGTGTCTCTCTTTCAAAAAAATAAATTAATAAAAAAAAAAAAAAAAAAAACAAAATTATATAATTTATCAGAGAGGGTGGGAGTTCCATATTTAAAATAAAAACAGTATGGCAGTCAAATGTTGTGTCTCACACCTTTAATGCCAGCACTCAGAGGTTGAAGTGGGAGGATCACTGTGAGTTCAAGTCCAGTGTGGGGCTACATAGTATGTTCCAGAACTGTCTGGGCTGGAACCCTACTTTGGAAATAAAATTAAAAACAACAAAACAAAACCACACACAACGCCATGTAGTAGCTTATTACTATCCTTATAGACACAGCCTGGGACCTCCCCAACATCGCCAGGTCTCAGTAATTTAAGCCTTACAGTGGATGTTTTCTGGGCAGTAAGGAATTGTTAAAGATGATGTATCAATCATATTTGTATTTAGAAGTTTCTCTAGCAATTACTAGGGCACTGGGAACTGGGTGGGGGGCATAGTTCAGTGGAAAGGACTTGCCTGACGCATGCAACACCCTGGACTCCCTGGTACTGCAAAAAAGAATATCTATAGGGCTGAAGAAATGGCTCAGTGGTTAATGTGCTTGCCTGCAAAGCCTAACAACCTAGGTTTGATTACACAGTACCCAAATGGCACAGGCATTTGGAGTTCATTTGCAGTGGCTGAAGGCCCTGGCACTCCCATTCACTCTCTCTCTCCTTCTCTGTCTCTGTATCTCTTTGCATGCAAATAAAAAATACACTTTTTATCCGGGTATGTTGGTGTATGCCTTTAATCCCAGCACGCAGGGGGAAAAGGCAGGAGGATCATTGTGAATTCAAGGCCACCCTGAGACTATATATGTTTTGTTTTGTTTTGTTTTGTTTTGTTTTTCAATGTAAGGTCTCACTCTAGCTCAGGCTGACCTGGAATTCATGCTGTAGTCTCAGGGTGGCCTTGAACTTACAAAGATCTAATTACCTCTGCCTCCCAAGTGCTGGGATTAAAGTGTGTGTGCACCATCCGGCTGGTAGCTGTGTATTTTTTTAAGAATTTTTTTTTTTTTTTTAGTGTCTCCTCTAGTCTAGGCTGACCTTGAATTAACTATGTAGCAAAGGATGTCCTTGAACTTCTGATCCTCCTCAGTCCACCTCCCAATGGTTGGGATTTTATGCATACACCACCACACCTGCTTTTAGACAATGGTGTGGGAAGATTAAAAGTCAATAAAAATAAACACCTAACAATGGTTTAAACCCAAAGGTTTAAGCAAATACAGGAGCTCTACCAATGGAGCTAAATCCCCAGCCCAATGTAGGACTTTTTTTAAAGAAAAATGTTATTTATTTATTCACTATTTTATTTATTATGAGAGAGAGAATATGGATGTACCAGGGCCTGTAGCTACTGCAAATGCATGCACCACCATGTGCACGTGCATCTGACTTATGTGTGTTATGAAGAGTCAAACCTGCTTCCTTAGGATTTGTAGGCATTGACCACTAAGCTGTCCTTGCAGCCATGTGTAGAACTTTTTATACATGCATTTTCTTATTCCATTTTCAATAGCCATTTTGTAAATCACATACAAAAGGCCTTACTACAGTCCCTTTTTTTTTTTTTTTTTTTTTAAATCTCATTCTAGCCCAACCTGGAATTCCTTGTATTCTCAGGGTGGCCTCGAACTCACGTCCTCCTTTTTCTGGGATTAAAGGCATGTGCCACCATTACAGTCCCTTTTTAAAACAAAGAGTTAGAAATGTATGGAAAGATTTTGTGGAATAACTGTTATGTTTCCCCCGGTTATTCTGCATGTGAGGGGAGATCATTTGTAGCACCCAGGTCTCAACTTTTCAGTGGAATGTTCCCTATCATTTCTTCCCTTCTGTTTTTCATGCCTTTCCTTCCAAATGCACTTGAGAGTTGGACAGCTGAGAATTCATTATCTCTGGAAGCCACTTCAGTTGACTGATGACTTCCAAATAGCTAGGTGCTTACTATGATAATACAGTGGATATTTGTAAACCTGAAAGGGTATGCTTTCCTTATAAAATCTGTGCTGTGATTTTTTTTTTCTTGTCTGGATCAAGGGGAACTTCTGTTAATACAAAGAATACATGTTTTCAAATGCAGCAGGTTAAGAATGAATGGTAAAAGTTTCTTCTTGGAGGAGGGGAGGAAGTTCTCTCTGATATAGTGGAGGACAGATGCATTGACTTTGTGTGTGCACAGATGGAGAGGCAGAGTAGAATGCTGGATGTCTTCCTGTGTCAGTGTTCTGATTTTCCTTCCATGAGGCAGGGTCTGGCACTGAATCTGGAGCTGCTATTTTTGAGCCAGGCTGGCTGGACAGTGAGCTGCAGTGATTTTCCTGACTCTACTGTCCTTAGGACTGGGTTATATGCATATGTGGCCATGCCCACCTTTTATTATGCTTGCTGAGGCTTCACATCAGGTCCTCAGGCTTAGATAACAAGTTCTCTTACCCACTCAGCCATATTCCCGGCCCCCAAAGAATTGACTTATAATATCATCTGTATGCTGTAGTCTGAAAAACTTAATAACACATTGAATTGGCAAGTCAAATTGACAACAGATTAGAATATCTTTATTCAGTGTGCCTATTTTGCCCACTCTGTCTCTTAGAGTTATGGTCTCTCGCTTAGAGTTATAGAAGTGTTGCTCTAAAATCTCACTTAATTCTATCATGCTTTTGTACAGACTTAGAGAGTATAAAGGGGAAAATGGTTATGCAATGGCTGAACCATCACAGGTTATCGGTGCTTAATAGGGGCACAGAAGTCTCTTCCATTTTGCCAAGAAGAGATGTGCGCCCTTGTATCCTAAAGAAACAGGAGATTCATGATCTCAGTGCCACCTTTTCTTTTTGGGGGGGGGGGTTTGAGGTAGGGTCTCACTCTGGCTCAGGCTGACCTGGAATTAACTATGTAGTCTCAGGGTGGCCTTGAACTCAAGGCGATCCTCCTACCTCTGCCTCCCAAGTGCTGGGATTAAAGGTGTGCACCACCACGCCCGGCTCCCACCTTTCCTTTGATAAATTATTATTGTTAGCACCTATGAGGTTGAGATGGGATGATTGCCATTGAGTTCCAGGCTGGCATTGGCTCCTACTACACATCCATGACAACAGGGGCTTGACACCTGCTGAGAGCTTGGGTCAGAACCAGAGATGGGTACTACTTTCCAAGTCCGCTTCTCCATCTTCCTCCAGCTAGTTCACAGTGTCATTAATCCCAGCCCTTTGGTGGCAGAGGTAGGAGGGTCACCATGAGTGTGGGGCCAACCTGTGACTACATAGTGAATTCCAGGTCACCCTGGACTAGTGTGAAATCCTACCTTGAAAGAAACAAAACAAAACAAACAAATAAATAATTGTATAATCACAAGTTCGATAAATCTCAAACTTTGCATTGAGTTTCATGCATTTCATTTGTTTTGTTTTGTTTCATGGTTTGGGATGGAACTCAGAACCCAGATAGGCTAGGCAATCATTCTGCCCCTGAGCTGAACCCCATCCCAAGGTTACTTAAAGTCAGATACACAAGTTGGCACACTGCTCTGGTGTTTGTTTGTAGTGGCTGGAGTCCCTGACATGCTCATTTTCTCTCCCTAGCTGCCTCTCTCTTCTCTCTCTCTCTCTCTCTCTCTCTCACACACACACACACACACACACACACACACAAATGATAAATAAATAAAAATTAAAATATTTTAAAAACCTGGATCAATGCGGTGGTGCACACCTTTAATCTCAGTAGATGTTGGAGGCAGAAGCAGGAGGATCTCAGTGAGTTGGTGGCCAGCCTAGGCTGACCTGTAACTTCCTCTCTTGTCCCACGCTGTGTATGACTTGACTTGCATACGAGGGAATTTAAGGTAACCTAAGTTAGGTTTTTAGGCTTTGCAAGCACTTGCCTTAACTGCTGAGCCATTTTTCTGGGCCCAGTCTTCCTTTTTTTAAAATTAATATTTGTTGAATTATTTATACGAGAGCGACAGAGAGAAGGAGAGAGGGAGAGAGATTCGGCGCACCAGGGTCTCTAGCCACTGCAAACGAACTCCAGATGCATGCACCAACTTGTGCATCTGGCTTTCTTGGGCCCTGGGGAATCGAGCCTTGAACCGGGGTTCTTAGGCTTCACAGTCAAAGGCTTATCCGCTGAGCCATCTTTCCCACCCCAGATGCCCTTTTTAACCCTTTGCCTTTGTGAACCAAAGTTCCCAAAAGACAGCCACACCTACACTTCTGAGGATAGAACTTCTGATTGTGGAGAGATGGGATGGTCAGATTCAAAGTCGAACTTTCTAGAACTAATATGAATCCTTGCATTGTCCACCTGTGTGTCTGACCTAACATCCTCTTGACAGTCAGGTGGTGTTTTAAAAAATATTTTATTTATTTATTTACTTGAGAGAGAGAGGCAGAGAGAGGAAGAGGCAGAGAGAAAGGGAGAACAGGCACAGCAGGGCCTCCAGGCACTGCAAACACACCAAAGACACATGTGCCCCCTTGTGCATCTGGCTTACATGGGAACTGGGCAATTGAACCGGGGTTCCTAGGCTTTGCAGGCACACACCTTAACCACTTTCATGAACTTTTTCTTGAAAGCTCTGACATCCATGACAGCAGGGGCTTGACCCCTGCTGAGAGCTTGGGTCAGAACCAGAGGTGGGTACTACTTTCCAAGTCCCATTCTCCACCTTCCTCCAGCTAGGCCACAGTGCCAAAGGTTCCAAACCACCAAAAAACAGCACCACCTGCTGGGCATCAAGTGTTCAAACACTTGAGCCTGTGGGGGTGTTCCCATTGAAACCACAACAAAACCACACTTCGCACTTCTACGTTGGTTTGTTTATTATTTATTTAGAGTAGGTCTTGCTCTGTATCCCAGGATAGTCTCAAACAGTGTTCTCTTCCCTCAGCCTCCAGAATGATTGGATTACAAGTACTTCCCTCACTTCCCCCTTTCCCTTTGAAACTTCACTCTCTGTCATATCCCCTCCCCCTCTCAATCAGTCTCTTGTCAGTTTGATGTCATGATCTTTTCCTCCTATTATAACGGCCTTATGTAGAGAGGACCAGGAACTGCAAAGTCATGGATATCCAGGCCATTTTGTGTCTGGAGGAGCACGTTGTAAGGAGTCCTACTCTTCCTTTGGCTCTTATATTCTTTCCAACCCCTCTTCTGCAATGGGCCCTTAGCCTAGAAGGTGGGCTTGAGATATTTCAGGGCTGAGCACTCCTCTGTCACTTCTCAGCACCATGGTGTCTTCTGAGTCATCCCAAGGTCGCCACCATCTGAAAAGAAAAGCTTCTCTAATCACAAGTGAGAGTAGAATTAATATGTAGGTGTGGACATTAAGAGAAGAGCCTACTGGGCATTTTGGTGAGCATTGTATATACATTTAGTGTAACACCAGCAGACATTACACCCCTAGGGCTCATGACTATGTGTGTCATAGGTTTTTAGTATCAGGAATGTGTTCCCTCCCATGGAATGGGCTCCAGTCCAATTAGAGAGTGGTTTGTTCCCCCCCCCATATGCCACTATTGCACCCATTGGCTCATTTGGCCTGGCTGACCAAATTTAAAGCTTGCAGTGTCACTGTTAAGTACCTCCACTGGTGTTTTCTCTCTCCCCTTGAACTGCATGCAGGGTAGCTTTTTCCAACTTTCTGTCAGCTGGTCCACATGGAGGAGGCTTGCAGCTCAGCTCCAGTAGGTTTCTGCACTAGCTAGAAGTCCTGGTATGTCCATGTTCTCTCTAACTCAAATAAATAAAATAAAATCCTAAAAATACTTTAAAGGGCTTGAGAGATGGCTTAGCAGTTAAGGAACATGCCAGTGAAGCCTAAGGGTCCCGGTTCGCTTCTCCATGTCCCATGAAATTTAGTTTATGTTCCTGGAATAGATCTTAATGGCTGTCATGGTCTTCATTTACTTCCTGGATAGGAAATATCGCAGCTTTGTGTATCTGTATCGTACGTGGTGTCTGCTTACTCCCACCAACAATTAGACATGTCATCTACTCGCTTTGACAGGTTAATGCTGAGGTACATAATGTCCGGCTCCAGATGCTACCATAAAGAGGATGTTCTCCCCTGCAGAGGAAGTGCAGGCGCAGATAAATTGTTTGCTTGGACTTAGTCCATCACAGAGACTCCTTCATTACCATCCAGCATATTCTTCACAGTTCCATGGATCACGTGCAGGCACAGACGAATTTGTAGGTGGCACCCAGTCCATAGCAGAGTCTTCTTCATTACCATCCAGCACATTCTTCACAGTTCAATGGTTCCTGCACTACATCTTCATCCATACTTGCAATGTGGCTCATGGTAGCATGATTGTCATGAGATGGATGCTGAAGCCACAGGAATCCTCTGCACCTGTGATCCCAGTGAGGAGGTGTCAGGTAGCTTTGTTAGGTTAGTTTAGGTGACTGGTCCCTGAATGTAAAAAAGCAGAAATGTCCTTAAAACTGCCCTTTCAATCTCCACTTTTCTAGAGATCAGAGGATCTCTCCTGTCCTTATCTCCTGATTAAAGGAGTTGCCTAGACCTATTTTCCGCAAACAACCTGTTTCCCTCCTCAATCTAGTTTGATTTTATAAAAGACTATCAAATAAATAAATTCTTTAAGTGTTTATACTGTATTCCTATGTTTTATGAAAAGAACAGGGTATTGAAAATGGAGAAAATTGCTTTGCAAACTGCCTATGAAGTAGCCTTAAAGGGGTTACTCCCTGAGCCTTGGTGGGTGTATTTTAAGTCTACTTTGGTGTTTAGCTCTCAGCAGCTTAGAAAATTTTGCAGAAGACGGAGGGTGGGAGAATTGTAAGAGCCACTTTGTGGGAGGTAATATCCAGAGGCATTGTCCCCACCACACACAATGAATGACTGCTGTTCTCACAACACATAACAGACAACCCCATGGTGAATACCAGCAATACCACTGAGGAAGGCCTCAGAGGAATGGGGGTAGGGAGGAAAGGAAATCATGGTACCAACACATGATGCAATCATACATAGCCTAGCTGGCAGAGAGAGAGAGAATACAAATCAGTTCCTCAAGCTGCCAATAAAACTCTTAATCTGCAATCAGTTTTTCTCTCTTTTTTCCCCCTAAATTCACTTCAAAGCCAGATACCTAGAAAGACTCTTGGCAGACATGGTGGAAAGTGTGGAGTATCTTTGCTTTTGGGGGCCATGATGGAAAGGAGAAATGAGAGACAATCACTACCACAAAGGGCCATTCATCACCCTGTATTTCAACCCTTGTGCACTGCCAGCATTCTTGTCAAAACCATTTCATTCATGTCATTTCTTTCTTTCTTTTTCTTTTTTTTTTTTTTTCAAAGGTAAGGGTCTCACTGTAGCTCAGGCTGAGCTGGAATTCACTATGTAGTCTCAGGATGGCCTCAAACTCATGGCAATCCTCCTACCTCTGCCTCCCAAGTGAATATATAGTACTTAGCTTAGCGGGACCTAATAGTCCTTGGCCAAATGTGTTTCTGAATCACTTGTTGATTCTATTGAATGATTGATTGATTGATAGATTTCTGAGAGACAGAAGAAGACGGAGAGGGAGAGAGAATGGACGCGCCAGGGCCCTCAGGCAATACAAATGAACTCCAGATGCATGCTCCACCATGTGCATCTGGCTAAGGTGGGACGTGGGGAATCGAACCTGGTTCTTTTGGCTTCGCAAGCAAATGCCTTAACCACTAAGCCTTCGCTCCAGCCCTTCTATATTTTATTTATTTATGTTTTGGTTTTGAGAGGTAGGGTCTCACTGTAGCTCAGGCTGACCTGGAAGTCACATTCTCTCTCTCTCTCTCTGTCTCTGTCTAACACCTTCTATCTCTCCTATAAATAATAAAAATAATAAAATAATAATAATAATAATAATAATAATAATAAAATATATCTATGGTGGCGCTCACGCCTTTCATCCCAGCAGCACTAGGAGGGAGGCAGAGAGTGAGGAGCGTCGTGGCTGTGAGTTCGAGGCCACCCTGAGACGACAGAGTGAATTCCAGCTCAGCCTGGGCTAGAGCCAGTCCTACCTGGAAAACCAAGACAACCCCAAAAACCAAAGAAATAAATGTAACATCTACCCTAAGTACAGTGTCATGCAGCCAAAAGCAGGAGGAGGTGTTTAGAGCATGATATATACATATATATGATACACACACACACACACAGACACACACACACACACACACACACACACACATATATATATATATATATATAATGTATACTATGTATTCATTTTATGTATTATACATTATTCAGAATATATATGAATATATATTTAAATTTATATATAAACTTATATGTAAATATGTGAGTTCATATACGAATATACATGAAAATTTATACATATATCACATATATAAAAATATATGTGATATATATTTACATATATGACATGTATAAAATATAATTACATGTATTATAGATTATTATACATTATTTATACTACATAATATATACATATACAACTATATATAATTATATGTAAATATATGAATTTATATATATATATCATAATAGGATTAGGTTTAAGGCCATATGTAAATTTATATCCATAAATACATACATACACAAACATATATATAATTTTTTTGGGGGGGTGCCAGGTAGGGACTGGCTGTAGCCCCGGATGACACAGAATTCACTGTGGCGTCTCAGCCTGGCCTTGAACTCACAGCCAAGACCCTTCTAACATGTACTTATTTACGATTGGTTTCCAGGAAAAGAGAGAATAACTTCTAAGAAGTATCAATCTCAGAATTAAATCCTTCTAATGTCCTAACATACATACTAAGTGCCAGCGAGCATTCTCTGGATCTCAGTTGAAGGGAGGCTTCTATGATGTTGTCTTTTTACGTGATGACACCAGGTGACACTGGCCTTGTGTCTGTGGAATTTTCTTTCCCAGGAGATCTTCTGGAAAGTTTCTGAAACCAACTCTGAATTTTCTCTATCATGACAAAGGCCTGCATAGCCATCTGTGTGTCTCCTGCAGAGATAGAGCACATAGGGTTTTTCTGTCATTTTCAAAGATTATCGAGTCCTCTCCTTAGCAGGACCTAATAGACGTTTGCCAAATGTGTTGTATGTAATCGCTCAGCTTACAACTATTCCCGGCATTTAGGCTATGTAAAGTCAAAGCTTCAGTCTGTTTCGATCGTAATTTATTTGATTTATTGTATATTTTAGTTTTTCTTTCTTTCTCTGTTGCTTGCTTGCTTGAGTCTTTGCTTTCTGTCTTTCTTCCTTCCTTTCTTTTCTTCCTTCCTTCCTTCCTTCCTTCCTTCCTTCTTCCTTCCTTTTTTCTTTCTTTTTTCTTTTTGTTATTTAGGCTTTGCGATGTTTTGCAAGTGTGACTGAATGAAGAAATGGCATATTGGCCATTTTTCCATACCTTGCCCTTGTTGTGGTCCATCACCACACCTGCATCCACTGTGTTGTCAGGAAGGTTCTCAAGCGCCTCCTTGTGGGGACTCCGTGCCTCAAGGTCCACTTTCCAAGTCTGAGGTTCTCGATTCCTTCTGCCCACTCTTCAGCTCATAAGGCTTATAAGGCAAAAGGAATTTCTGGGCTGGAGAGATGGCTTAGGGGTTAAGGCGCCTGCCTCCTAACCCTAAGAACACTGGTTCCAATCTCCAGCTGTTCCAATCTCCAGGTCCCACGTTTAGCCAGATGCAAAGTGACGCAAGGGCGCAATGCTGCACTTGGCCACAAGGGGGCGCACATCTGGATTTCGTTCTCAGCAGCTGAGACACTGCTCGCGCGCCCATCTCTGTCTTCCTCCCTCTCTCTCTCTCTCTCTCTCTCTCTCTCTCTCTGTCTCTCTCTCTCTGTGTCTCTCTAAAAAAATAAGATAAAATAAAAGTTTTTTAAAAAAGGATTTTCTGTAGATGCATATGGGTTTAAGATGCCCCCATTTTTTTTCCTTTGGGGACTTAGGACACTCCACCATGTCTGCTGAGTTACCAGAAGTGTGAGCCTCAGGCAGAAAGGGTGCTCAAAACTCCTACTGAATATCTCAAATCCTCTGTCAGTTCTGGAGGTCCCAGACAGATGTGAGCAGATGACTCAGGTGCTTGTCGGGAGCCCCATTTTTTTCTCCACACAGAGAGTCCCTGGAACACCCAGGCCTTCTCCTGGCCCATCCGGCTCCAGATTCTCTAACCTCGGGTGAACGTCATCACGGTCACCCATCTTAGAAAATCTGCTCAAAAAAAAAACGCTCAAAATGGCCACCTGAGTTTGGACTGCTGAGCCAGGGGACAGGTGGTGCGCGGAAGGGTCTTTTTGGAAATGGAGCGATATCTTAGATTTCATGCCATCACTCTTAGTTACGAGCCTACCGGAAGGGGGATGTGTGAAAAATGAACAAACAGGTCACAGAGGGTGTGTTTTCCTAGGAATAGCCCAGCCTAACTAAGGAGATCGTGGAGGGCTGATGGGCAAGGGCCTCGAGGAGTTAGAAGCCGGCCGCTAGAGAGCGAGGCCCTGCTTCCAATACTAAGGGAGAGAGATTTAAAAATCTTCCCGGGGCTTTGAGTCCAATTACTTGGACCACTGACTCGCCTGTCATTGTTGTTGATGACGAGAGGGACTCAGCTTTTCTGAAGTGTGCTCGGTTGTCGGTGCAGGACCCTGGAAGGAGAGGCAGAACTCCGTGACGTGCGAGGAGCAGTGTTCTTTTACTGCCCGCTCACCCAGGCCAGTAGGAACCTGATTCCTAGGCTGAAGGCCAGTCGCATTGTCATTCTCGCTTCTTTAGTTGCTTATTTTTATGACTCTTTTACCCTTTTCATTTCAGAGGAACCCCTTGTAAGTGCCCACCATACGTTGGTACCATCATGCCCGTCTTCACCCCAGCCAGGCGATGGAGGACCCATCGCTGTGGGATGGTGAGCATTCCCCATGTTGCTCTGGTTCCTAACTTTTGGCAGCAGCAGTCCACCAGTGGTGGGATTCAGTGCCTGTCCATGTTGCCCCACGCCCTCTGGATTCTGCACACTCTCTTCTGCACAATCTCCTGAACATTGGTGGCTCTGTTTGATTTTTGCTGGTGCGTGTTTGCTTTTTAGTTATAGACCCACTCAGTGAGTGTGTAAACAGCACGTGTGGGTTCCATGCTCACCCTCGTCCCCGCCCCTCCCCCCAAGGGACCCTGCTCCCTGGGGATGCCAGTTACATCTCCATGGCTATTGTGGGTCGTGCATTTGGGGTAGCCATCAATTATCGGGGCGAGGCCATGTCTCTGTCCCGCCTTGTGGCTCTCACAGTCTTTCAGCCCACACTTGCATGAATCTCTATGAGCCGGCCCGGTTGAGTGTTATGGCTACTTCACTGATGAGGTCTGGGAGCCACTGTGTCTCTGGATCTCTGTGACTCTGGACTCCGTGGGAGTCCAGTGTTCTCTGTGCCTATCTCCTTCACCTTTGTGCTGATTGGAGTCTATTCTAATACTCAGAGTTTAGCAGCCTCTAGAACTCTGCTCCCTCGTACATTTTGTTTTTCCTCCCCATCTCACCAGTGTAGGTTTCCAAAGTCTGCCCTCAACCAGCCGTGTGGCTCTTCTCCTCAAGATCTCTGTGCAGTGTCTGGGGTGCTGTTTCAGCTGGCAAGCTCAACCTCTCTTTTTATAGGGGTTCAGGTATCTTTTCATGAATTTTGTCGAATTTGTCCTCGGATCTCGTTGCCTCTGTGCAAGAAAAAAAAAAAAAAAAAAAAAAAAACAAAACACGCAGTCAGCCGCAGTCTGCATTGGCAAATCGGTTTCTATGCCACAGAAGGCAGTGGGATTTTTATAGGAGAGCCACTGTTGCTGTTGCTCTACCATCTGGCCCCCTTTTCTCTCCTGGGAAAGCTTCTGAAACCAACTCTGAGTTTTCTTGATCATGACAAAGGCCTGCATAACATTCTGGGTCTCTCCTGCAGAGATAGAGCTCATAGAGTTTTTCTCTAATTTTCAAAGAATATCGAGTCCTTTGCTTAGTGGGACCTAATAGACCTTGGCCAAATGTGTTTCTGAATCACTTGTTGATTCTATTGAATGATTGATTGTTTGATTGATTGATTGATTTCTGAGAGACAGAAGAAGACGGAGAGGGAGAGAGAATGGACGCGCCAGGGCCCTCAGGCAATACAAATGAACTCCAGATGCATGCGCCACCATGTGCATCTGGCTAAGGTGGGACGTGGGGAATCGAACCTGGTTCTTTTGGCTTCACAAGCAAATGCCTTAACCACTAAGCCTTCGCTCCAGCCCTTCTATATTTTATTTATTTATGTTTTGGTTTTTAGAGGTAGGGTCTCACTGTAGCTCAGGCTGACCTGGAAGTCACATTCTCTCTCTCTCTCTCTCTCTCTCTGACACCTTCTATCTCTCCTATAAATAATAAAAAAATAAAATGAAGTAATAATAATAATAATAATAATAAAATATATCTATGGTGGCGCTCACGCCTTTCATCCCAGCAGCACTAGGAGGGAGGCAGAGAGTGAGGAGGGTCGTGGCTGTGAGTTCGAGGCCACCCTGAGACGACAGAGTGAATTCCAGCTCAGCCTGGGCTAGAGCCAGTCCTACCTGGAAAACCAAGACAACCCCAAAACCAAAGAAATAAATGTAACATCTACCCTAAGTACAGTGTCATGCAGCCAAAAGCAGGAGGAGGTGTTTAGAGCATGATATATATATAAACACACACACACACACACACACACACACACACACACATATATATATATATATGTATATATTATTTTATGTATTATACATTATTCAGAATATATATGAATATATATTTAAATTTATATATAAAACTTATATGTAAATATGTGAGTTCATATACGAATATACATGAAAATTTATACATATATCACATATATAAAAATATATGTGATATATATTTACATATATGACATGTATAAAATATAATTACATGTATTATAGATTATTATACGTTATTTATACTACATAATATATACATATACAACTATATATAATTATATGTAAATATATAAATTTATATATATATATATATATATATAATATATATATTAATAGGATTAGGTTTAAGGCCATATGTAAATTTATATCCATAAATACATACATACACAAATATATATATAATTTTGGGGTGGGCGCCAGGTAGGGACTGGCTGTAGCCCCGGCTGACACAGAATTCACTGTGGCATCTCAGGCTGGCCTTGAACTCACAGCCAAGACCCTTCTAACATGTACTTATTCACCATTGGTTTCCAGGAAAAGTGAGAATAACTTCTAAGAAGTATCAATCTAATTAAAACCTTCTAATGTCCTAACATACATAGTAAGTGCCAGCGAGCATTCTCTGGATCTCAGTTGAAGGGAGGCTTCTATGATGTCGACTTTTCACGTGATGACACCAGGTGACACTGGCCTTGTGTCTGTGGAATTTTCTTTCCCAGGAGATCTTCTGGAAAGTTTCTGAAACCAACTCTGAATTTTCTCTATCATGACAAAGGCCTGCATAGCCATCTGTGTGTCTCCTGCAGAGATAGAGCACATAGGGTTTTTCTGTCATTTTCAAAGATTATCGAGTCCTCTCCTTAGCAGGACCTAATAGACGTTTGCCAAATGTGTTGTATGTAATCGCTTCACTTACAACTATTCCCGGCATTTAGGCTATGTAAAGTCAAAGCTTCAGTCTGTTTCGATCATAATTTATTTGATTTATTGTATATTTTAGTTTTTCTTTCTTTCTCTGTTGCTTGCCTGCTTACATCTTTGCTTTCTGTCTTTCTTCCTTTCTTTCTTTTCTTCTTTCCTTCCTTCCTTCCTTCCTTTCTTTTTTCTTTTTATTTTGGCTTTGCGATGTTTTGCAAGTGTGACTGAATGAAGAAATGACATATTGGCGATTTTTCCATACCTTGCCCTTGTTGTGGTCCATCACCACACCTGCATCCACTGTGTTGTCAGGAAGGTTCTCAAGCGCCTCCTTGTGGGGACTCCGTGCCTCAAGGTACACTTTCCAAGTCTGAGGTTCTCGATTCCTTCTGCCCACTCTTCAGCTCATAAGGCTTATAAGGCAAAAGGAATTTCTGGGCTGGAGAGATGGCTTAGGGGTTAAGGCGCCTGCCTCCTAACCCTAAGAACACTGGTTCCAATCTCCAGCGGTTCCAATCTCCAGGTCCCACGTTTAGCCAGATGCAAAGTGACGCAAGGGTGCAATGCCGCACTTGGCCACAAGGGGGCGCACATCTGGATTTCGTTCACAGCAGCTGAGACACTGCTCGCGCACCCATCTCTGTCTTCCTCCCTCTCTCTCTCTCTCTCTCTCTCTCTGCTCTCTCTGTCTGTGTCTCTCTCCAAAAAAATAAGATAAAATAAAAAGTTTTTAAAAAAGGATTTTCTGTAGATGCATATGGGTTTAAGATGCCCCCATTTTTTTTTCTTTGGGGACTTAGGACACTCCACCATGTCTGCTGGGTTACCAGAAGTGTGAGCCTCAGGCAGAAAGGGTGCTCAAAACTCCTACCGCATATCTCAAATCCTCTGTCAGTTCTGGAGGTCCCAGACAGATGTGAGCAGATGACTCAGGTGCTTGTCAGGCCCCATTTTTCTCCCACGCAGAGAGTCCCTGGAACACCCAGGCCTTCTCCTGGCCCATCCGGCTCCAGATTCTCCCTCGAACGCGTCTAACACCCGAGGTTAGAGAATCTGCTCGTTCCAAAAAAACGCTCAAAATGGCCGCCTGAGTTTGGACTGCTGAGCCAGGGTACTGGTTTTGCGCGGAAGGGTCTTTTTGGAAATGGAGCGATATCTTAGATTTCATGCCATCACTCGAAGTTACGAGCCTACCGGAAGGGGGATGTCTCAAAAAAATGATCAAACAGGTCACAGAGGGTGTGTTTTCCTAGGAGTAGCCCAGCGTAACTAAGGAGATCGTGGAGGGCTGACGGGAAAGGGCCTCAAGGAGTTAGAAGCCGGCCGCTAGAGAGCGAGTCCCTGCTTCAAATACTAAGGCAGAGAGATTTAAAAATCTTCCTGGGGCTTTGAGTCCAATTACTTGGACCACTGACTCGCCTGTAATTGTTGTTGATGACAAGAGGGACTCAGATTTTCTGAAGTGCGCTCGGTTGTCGGTGCAGGATCCTGCAAGGAGAGGCACAACTCCGTGACGTGCGAGTAGCAGTGTTCTTTTACTGCCCGCTCACCCAGGCCAGTAGGAACCTGATTCCTAGGCTGAATGCCAGTCACATTGTCATTCTCGCTTCTTAAGTTGCTTATTTTTATGACTCTTTTACCCTTTTCATTTCAGAGGAACCCCTTGTAAGTACCCCCATACGTTGGTACCATCATGCCCATCTTCATCCCAGCCAGGCAAGGGAGGACCCGTCGATGTGGGATGATGGGCATTCCCATGTTACTCTGGTTCCTAACTTTTGGCAGCAGCAGTCCACCTGTGGTGGCATTCAGTGCCTGTCCATGTTGCCCCTCGCCCTCTGGTTCCTGCACACTCACTTCTGCACAATATCCTTAGCATTGGTGTCTCTGTTTGTTTTTTGTTGGTGTGTGTTGGCTTTTTAGTTATAGAACCACTCAGTGAGTGTGTAAACAGCAAGTGTGGGTTCCATCCTCACCCTCGTCTTGCCCCTCCCCCTAACGGACCCTGCTCCCTGGGGATGCCAGTTACATCCCCATGGGTATTGTGGGTCATGAATTTGGGATAGCCGTCAGTTATCGGGGCAAGGCCATGTCTCTGTCCCGCCTTGTTGCTCTCACAGTCTTTCAGCCCACACTTGCATGAATCTCTATGAGCCGGCCCAGTTGAATTTTATGCCTACTTCGCTGATGAGGTCTGGGAGCCTCTGTGTCTCTGGATCTCTGTGACTCTGGACTCCGTGGGAGTCGAGTGTTCTCTGTGCCTATCTCCTTCACCATTGTGCTGCTTGAAGTCTATTCTAGTATTCAGAGTTTAGCATTACATTTTGTTTTTCCTCCCCATCACACCGGTGTAGGTTTCCAAAGTCTGCCCACAACCAGCCCTGTGGCTCTTCTCCTCAAGATCTCTGTGCAGTGTCTGGGGTGCTGTTTCAGCTGGCAATCTCGACTTCTCTTTTGAGAGGGTTGCAGTTATCTTTTCATGAATTTTGTCGAATTTGTCCTTGGATCGCCTTGCCTCTGTGGAAGAAAAAAAAAAGAAAGAAAAACAAAACACGCAGTCAGCTACAGTCTGCATTGGCGAATCGGTTTGTATGCCACAGAAGGCAGTGGGATTTTATAGGAGAGCCACAGTTGCCATTTCTGTACCATCTGGCCCCCTTCTCTCTCGCCTGGAAAGCTTCTGAAACCAACTCTGAATTTTCCTGATCATGAAAAAGCCCTGCATAACAGTTTGGGTCTCTCCTGCAGAGATAGAGCTCATAGAGTTTTTCTCTAATTTTCAAAGAATATCGAGTCCTTTGCTTAGCGGGACCTAATAGACCTTGGACAAATGTGTTTCTGAATCACTTGTTGATTCTATTGATTGATTGATTGATTGATTGATTGACTGATTGATCGATCTTTGAGAGACAGAAGGAGATGCAGAGGGAGAGAGGATGGACGCGCCAGGGCCCTCAGCCAATACAGATGAACTCCAGATGCATGTGCATAGGCTAAGGTGTGACCTGGTCAATCGAACCTGGCTCTTCAGGCTTCGCAAGCAAATGCCTTCACCACTAAACCATCTCTCCAGCCCTTCAATAGTTTATTTATTTATATTTTGTTTTCTAGAGGTAGGGTTTCACTCTAGCTTAGGCTGACCTGGAATTCACTATGTAGTCTCAGGGAGGACTCGAACTCACCACGATCCTCATACCTCTCCCTCCCGAGTGCTGGGATTACAGGCATGTGCCACCACACTCATCTTAGTTTTTCTTTATTTATTTGAGAGCAACAGACACACACACACACACACACACACACACACAGAGAGAGAGAGAGAGAGAGAGAGAATGGGCATGCCAGGGCCGCCAGCCACTGCACATGAACTCCAGAAGAGTGCGCCTACTTGTGCATCTGGCTTGACGTGAGTCCTGGGGAAATGAGCCTCAAACTGTGGTCAACGGCCTTTGCAGGCCAGCGCTGAACCACTGAGCCATCTTGCATTCCAGGCCTGTGCTCCCTCTTTACATACACCACAGAGACTTTCCAGGACTATGATCACAGGAACTCATTCTAGCTAAACTTTAGTCAAGTTCTAAGCCCAAAACAAGTGTGTGTGTGTGTGTGTGTGTGTGTGTGTGTGTGTGAGTGAGAGAGAGAGAGAGAGAGAGAGAGATATAAAAAAAGACACAAGATTTGTCCATGCGTTTAGAGAACGTCTACAGCAGCTGGAGGCCCTGGCACCCCCATTCTCTCTCTCTCTTTCTGTCTGACTCGTTCTATCTCTCCTATAAATAATAATAATAATAAAATGAAATAATAATATCAATAATAATATTAATAATATAAAATATGGTGGCCCTCACGCCTTTCATCTCAGCAGCACTGGGAGGGTGGCAGAGAGTGAGGAGTGTCGTGGCTGTGAGTTTGAGGTCACCCTTAGATGACAGAGTGAATTCCAGCTCAGCCTGGGCAAGAGCCAGTCCCTACCTAGAAAACAAAAAAAACACAAAAACCAAAGAAATAAATGTAACATCTACCGTAAGTATAGTGTCATGTAGCCAAAAACAGGAGGAGGTGTTTAGTGCATGATATATACATACATACATACATATAAATACACACACATATACATATACATATATATATACATATATGCATACATATATATATAATGTATAATATGTATTTATTTTATATTACATATTATACATAATATACATAATATACCCATATAAATATATATATTTAAATTTACATATAAACTTATATGTAAATATATGTAAATATATGTGTTTCTATATGAATATACTTCCGGGTTAAGATGGCGACATAGGTACCTCGCCAAAAAAGGGTAGGGGATAAAAGCAAAGCAAACCCCAGAAAAATACACTTTTCTACTAAAAAGTGAGGTACATAGTAAACTTTCAAGCCCAGCAGAGAAGCAGGAGAGATCCAGAGCGTCTGGAGCCCACAGAAGCGGGCAGAAGTGGCTCCACAGCCGCCGCAGCTGTCGCGGCGGCGGCGCGGCTAGGCGCCACCTGAGACAGCTGAGCCGCACGACTTTTAAAGGCAGGTGAGGAGATTTTTCCACTCACACCACCTCCTCACAATCTCAAGAAACGTGGAAGTAGGACAGTAGAGACCAACAGAGAGGCTTGTGAGGAAGAGGATCGCGTGGAGGAGCAGACGGTCTTCAGCCGCCACTCACAGCCTCCCCTCCTCCACCACGAGTACAAGCACGGAGAGCAACAGAGCTCACCAGCTCACCAGCAGCATCGGGCACAGCGAAAGCAGAGACCAACAAACGCAGCTGACCTACTGAATCCACAACACAGCAAAGAAACCAAGCAGCCGTGCAGCATAGCTGTGATCAAACCCGTTCCAAAGGTAACTTGGTTTTCACTAGGTTAGTACCCACCAAATAAGCCTGGTATATAATCCTGATGGATGGTCAGATCTGACATTCCTAAATAAGCTATATTCTAGGCTGCTCATTTGTTGCTTCCTGATTTGTTTCCTCCTCTGTCATTCATTGGGGAAGGGTCTCTCTTGATCACAAGCTGACCTTGGAACTCTCTACAGATCAGAAATCTTAGCCTCCCAGCTGACAGGATTAAGGGTGTGGGCTAACACATATCCTTAGGAACTGTGACTTTGTCATAATACCTGCTTTTGCACAAATACTCTGTGCTGTATTTCATTGAAGGGGTACATTGTTGAGTTAAATTTTTGGATGTTGACTGTATTCTGTTCCATTCACCCCACTTGATAATCTCATAGCAGGCAAGGGTCACTTCTGGGATTACTTTGAGAGCTTTAAGAACCACACTTAACACCTTAAACTCCTGCACTGAAGATATATAATATCAGATTGATTGATACATCTAACATTACTGCAGATATTTAGAAAACCCAAGCATTAAATTAATTCAAGATGCAAAGATCTCTACATTACAATACAAGAAACACAAAACATCCAGACAATATAAATCCACCAAAAAGTATTAATATATCAGAAATGACCTTCAGTGAGGCTGACTTAGAGGACATCCCCGAGAAAGATTTCAAAAGAATGATTATAACTATGTTCAAAGAACTCAAAGAGGAAATGAAAGGGTTCAAAGACCTCAAAGAAGAAATCAAAGGATTCGAAGAACACACAGAAAACCAATTTAATGAAATAAGGAGGTCAATACTAGACATAAATATGGAAATAGAAAGAATAAAGAAAACCCACTCAGAAATGCTAGCAATAAAGAACACAGTCAGTGAAATTAAAACCTCTGTAGAAAATCTCTCTAGTAGAATGGATGAAGGAGAGAACAGAATATCGAATCTAGAAGACCAAGTAGCTGATCTAATACAGTCCAACAGAGAGAAAGACAAAATAATAGGAAGGTATGAATGGGAATTTCAGGATATTCGGGACACTATGAAAAGATCAAACATAAGAATTCAAGGGATAGTAGAAGGAGAAGAATTTCACTCCAAAGGCATAGTAGGTGTTTTCAACAAAATCATAGAGGAAAACTTCCCCAAATTGGGAAAGAGATGTCAATGCAGATACAGGAAGCCTTTAGAACACCAAACAGACAAAACCTGGAAAGAACCCTCCCCCGCCATATTATAATTAAACTACCAAACATACAAACCAAAGAAAATATATTGAAAGCAGCTAGAGAGAAAAAGCAAGTGACCTACAAAGGGAAGCCCATCAGACTCACAGCAGATTACTCAACACAAACTTTAAAGGCCAGAAGGGCCTGGGTGATGTATTCAAGTTCTGAAAGATAAAAACTGTCAACCGAGATTACTTTATCCTGCAAAACTATCTATCCAAATAGATGGAGAAATAAGGACATTCCACAACAAAGACAGGCTAAAGGAATTTTTGGCAACTAAACCAGCTCTACAGAAAATACTTGCAGGAATCATTCATGCTGAGGAGAAAGCAAAGCACACACAACAGGAAATAGGAAAAAATAAACCATACTCAAATAACAGTTAAAACAAGTGAGTAAAGGGAAAACAGGAAAAACTAAAAAATAAGAAGAATGGTGAGAATAAACACATATATGTCAGTAATAACTCTTAATATCAATGGTCTCTATGCCCCTATCAAAACACACAGACTTGCAGACTGGATTAAAAAGCAGGATCCTACCATCTGTTGCCTTCAGGAAACTCATCTCTCAATAAAAAATAGAAACCTTCTTAGGGTGAAAGGTTGGAAAAAGGTATTTCAAGCAAATGGGCCTAGAAAACAAGCAGGGGTTGCTATTTTAATTTCTGACAAGATAGACTTCAATCCAACATTTGTGAGGAAAGATAAAGAAGGTCACTTTATACTGATTAAAGGAACACTCCAACAGGAGGACATTACAATCCTAAACATATATGCCCCTAACATGGCGGCTCCCAATTTCATCAAACAAACACTATTAGAATTAAGGTCAGAGATATCTCCTAACACAATAGTAGTGGGTGACTTCAATACCCCACTCTCATCACTTGACAGGTCTACCCAGCAAAAATAAACAGAGAGACATCTGCATTAAATGATATCATGGAACAAATGGACCTAACAGATATATACAGAACATTCCATCCAAATGCTGCAGAATATACATTTTTCTCAGCAGCACACGGGACATTTTCTAAAATAGACCATATACTAGGACACAAATCAAATCTTAACAAATACAGGAAAATTGAAATAATCCCTTGTACATTTTCTGACCACAATGGGATTAAACTGCAAATCAGCAACAAGAAAAACTACAGAGCATACAGAAACTCATGGAGACTAAACAGCACTTTATTGAATGATGTATGGGTCATTGAAGAAATTAAAAAGGAAATCAAGAAATTCGTAGAATCAAATGATGATGAGAATACAACATACCAAAACCTTTGGGACACAATGAAGGCAGTCCTACGAGGGAAATTTATAGCCCTAAGTGCATATATTAAGAAATTGGAGAGTTCACAACTAAACAATTTAATGCTTCACCTTAAGGCCTTGGAAAAAGAAGAACAAGGCAAACCAAAAATTAGTAGACGGGGAAGAAATAATAAAGGTTAGGGCAGAAATTAATGAAATGGAAACCAAAAAAAAACAATCAAAAAGATCAATGAAACAAAGAGTTGGTTCTTTGAAAGGATAAACAAGATTGACAAACCCTTAGCAAATATGACCAAAAGAAAGAGAGAAGAGACAAAAATTGATAAAATTAGAGATGGAAAAGGCAACATCACAACAGATACCAAAGAAATTCAGAAAATCATACGGACATACTTTAAGAATATATATGCCTCTAAGTTTGAAAACCTGAAAGAAATGGATGAATTCCTTGATTCATATGACCTACCAAAATTAAATCAAGAAGAGATAAACCATTTAAATAGAACTATAACAACCACAGAGATTCAAACAGTAATAAAAAGTCTCCCAACTAAAAAAAGCCCAGGCCCAGATGGATTCACTGCTGAATTTTACCAGACATTCCTGGAGGATCTAACACCAATGCTTCTCAAACTTTTCCATAAAATAGAAAAGGAAGGAACTCTACCAAAATCCTTCTATGAAGCCAGCATCACCCTGATACCCAAACCGGACAAAGATAGATCAAAAAAAGAAAATTATAGACCAATCTCCCTCATGAACATGGATGCAAAAATTCTCAACAAAATACTGGCAAACAGAATACAAGAATTTATCAGAAAGATTATTCATCCTGACCAAGTAGGCTTTATCCCAGAGATGCAGGGATGGTTCAACATACGCAAATCCATAAATGTAATACACCATATAAATGGTCTGAAGGACAAAAATCACATGGTCATCTCAATAGATGCAGAAAAGGCATTTGACAAAATCCAACACCCCTTCATGGTGAAAGTATTACAGAAACTGGGAATAGAAGGAGCATATCTCAACATAATAAAAGCTATTTATGACAAACCTACAGCCAACATAATACTAAATGGGGAAAAACTTGAAGCTTTTCCTCTAAATTCAGGAACAAGACAAGGGTGTCCACTTTCCCCACTACTATTTAATATAGTACTGGAAGTCTTAGCCACAGCAATAAGGCAAGAGACACTCATAAAGGGGATACAAATCGGAAGGGAAGAGATCAAATTATCATTATTTGCAGACGATATGATTCTATACCTAACAGAACCTAAAGTCTCTACCTGCAAACTGTTAGAGCTGATAAACACTTTTAGCAATGTAGCAGGATACAAAATAAACACACAGAAATCAGTAGCTTTTCTATATACTAATAACAAACGTGCAGAGGATGAAATCAGGAATCTCTCCCATTCACAATTGCCTCAAAAAAATAAAATACCTTGGAATAAACTTAACCAAGGAAGTGAAGGATCTCTACAATGAGAACTTTAAAAAACTCGAGCGACAAATTACAGAAGACACAAGGAAATGGAAATACATCCCATGCTCCTGGATTGGAAGAATCAATATTGTGAAAATGTCAATCTTACCAAAAGCAATCTATACATTTAATGCGATCCCTATTAAAATCCCAATAGCTTTCTTCACGGAAATAGAAAAAACAATCCTAAAATTCATCTGGAAACAAAAAAACCTCGAATAGCCAAAACAATTTTGCGAAACAAAAATCAGGCAGGTGGTATAACCATACCCGATTTTAAGTTATATTACAAAGCCATAGTAACAAAAACAGCATGGTACTGGCACAAGGACAGACAGGTAGATCAATGGAACAGAATAGAAGACCCAAATATTAATCCAAGCAGCTACAGCCACCTGATTTTTGACAAAAATGCCAAAAATATTAATTGGAGAAAAGATAGCCTCTTTAACAAGTGGTGTTGGGAAAACTGGACATCGGTATGTAAAAGGATAAACATAGATCCTTGTCTCTCTCCATGCACAAGAGTCAAGTCCAAATGGATCAGGGACCTTGATATCAGACCTGAAACTCTGAACCTGCTAGAGGAAAAAGTAGGGGAAACCCTTCAACATATTGGCATAGGTAAGGACTTTCTGAATATAACCCCAATTGCTCAGCGAATAAAATCACTAATCAACCATTGGGACCTTATGAAATTACAAAGCTTTTGTACAGCAAAGGACACTGTGAATAGAGCAAAAAGACAACCTACAGAATGGGAGAAAATCTTTGCCAGCTATACATCTGACAGAGGATTAATATCCAGAATATACAAAGAACTCAAAAAACAGAATAATAAGAATTCAAACAACCCAGTTAAAAAATGGGCTATGGAACTAAATAGAGAACTTACAGAAGATGAAATACAGATGGCATATAAACATCTGAAAAAGTGTTCCACATCCTTAGCCATCAGGGAAATGCAAATTAAAACCACTTTGAGATTCCATTTCACTCCTGTCAGAATGGCTACCATCAAGAAAACAAATGACAATAAGTGTTGGCGTGGATGTGGAAAAAGAGGAACACTTCTACACTGTTGGTGGGAATGTAACCTGGTCCAACCATTGTGGAAATCAGTGTGGAGGTTTTTGAGACAGCTAGAAATAGATTTACCATATGATCCAGCTATAGCACTCCTAGGCATATATCCAGAAGACTCTTCTCACTTCCTTAGAGATACTTGCAAAACCATGTTTATTGCTGCTCTATTCACAATAGCTAGGAAATGGAAGCAGCCTAGATGTCCCACCACAAATGAATGGATAATAAAGATGTGGTACATTTACACAATGGAGTTCTACTCAGCGGTAAAGAAAAATGAAATTATGAAATTTGCAGGGAAATGGATGGATCTGGAAAGTATTATAGTAAGTGAGGTAACCCAGGCTCAGAAAGCCAAATGTCACATGTTTTCTCTCATATGTGGATCCTAGCTACAAATAGACAGACTTGTGTGTGAACTGGAACCAAAAATTGGTACCAGAAACCAGTAAGCTGGTAAAAGGCTATAAGGGACGGAGGAAAGGGAAGGACTGAAGTGTATGGTATTGCACATATGTAAGTGGAAGGACTGATTACAAGGAGGGGAATGGCCTAACCAAGGCCATGGGTAGAGAATGCATAAAAGAAGGGCAGGGGGAGGGTCAATCTAATTTCAAAAGATAGTGAATAAGACTTATGTAAAACTACTTTTTTGAATAATGGTACATCTAGAAGCTGTAGACTGTTACTAGAAAATTTTCAGTACCTGGGATGGGATACCTTCCAGTGAGTTGTTGGCCAAGGAGGTCCCGGTAGCCTCCAAAACTTTAAAGGCTTTTGCCAAAGCCCTTGGTTTCCCCTGAGAAACAGATAGTAAGACACTATTGCTGAAGACATCTCTTGCCTGAGAGGCAAGGTCACTGAGAAACCAAGCTGGTGC
The DNA here is from genome assembly GCA_036365145.1 of Orientallactaga sibirica. NCBI lineage: Eukaryota > Metazoa > Chordata > Mammalia > Rodentia > Dipodidae > Orientallactaga > Orientallactaga sibirica. Next base: position 5,649,672 of record JAEOAD010000057.1, on the reverse strand, counting down.
TGAGCAGAAAACCTTCTCCCTGTAGACCAGCCAACTGAAAGCTGGAAAAAGCTGCACTGCATGCAGAGTATGGGAGACAGAAGTCATCAGCAGTGAAAACAGTGGACGCTGAATATTCAAATTTGGCCAGACAGGCCCAAAGACTGAACGGGTGCAATAGTGGCATGTCTACTCGTGGGGTAACCAACTGCTCTATAATTGGACTGAAGGCCCTCTCTACGGGAGGGAATACATACCTGGTACTAAAAAACCTAAGCAAAGTCTATGGTAGGTAAGGTCATGAGCCTTAGGGGTATAAAGCATACTCTTATCTAAATGTATATACTATTCCCACCAAGCTGCCCGGAAAATACTACACTTAATGCTCATATTCACATATTAATGCTACTCTCACTTCTGGTTAGAGAAGCTTCTCTTTTCAGATGGCGATGACCACTGGGATGATCCAAAAGGCAACATAGTGCTGAGAAGAAGGGATGGAGAAGTGCCCAGCACGGAAACATCTCTGTCACACCCTCCAAGGCTCAGGGATCATTGCGGAAGAGGGGGGGCGGATAGAATAGAAGAGCCAAAGGAAGGGTACAACTCCTTACAATGCAACTGCCCAGACAGAAATTGGCCTTGATATCCATGACCTTGCTGTGCCTAGCAATACCTCCGCAAGACCCTCATAATAGAAGTAAAAGATGATGACATCAAATTAAAAAAAGAGACTAATGGAGAGAGGGAGGGGATATGATGGAGAGTGGAGTTCTAAAGGGAAAAGGGGAGGGGAGGGAAAACTATGCACCTTTTGTATGTAAGTATGTTGTCAATAAATATTTAAAAAAAATATATATAATTATACATAAATATATGAATTGATATATATCATAATAGTATTAGGGTTGAGGCCATATGTAAATTATGTCCATAAATACATATGTATGTATATAATTTGTGGGATGTGCGAGGTAGGGACTGGCTGTAGCCCAGGCTGACACAGAATTCACTGTGGCTTCATAGGTTGGGCTTGAACTCACGGCCACCACCCTTCTAAGATGTACTTATTCACAACTGGTTTCCAGGAAAAGTGGGAATAACTTCTAAGACCTATGAATCTTAGAATTAAATCCGTCTAATGTCCTAACATACATAGTAAGTGCCAGCGAGCATTCTTTGGATCTCAGTTGAAGGGAGGCTTCTATGTTGTCGACTTTTCACGTGATGACACCAGGTGACACTGGCCTTGTGTCTGTGAAATTTTCTTTCCCAGGAGATCTTCTGGAAAGGTTCTGAAACCAACTCTGAATTTTCTTTATCATGACAAAGGCATGCATAGCCATCTGTGTCTCTCCTGCAGAGATAGAGCTCATAGGGTTTTTCTCTAATTTTCAAAGACTATCGAGTCCTCTCCTTAGCAGTTCCTAATAGACGTTTGCCAAATGTGTTTTATATAATCGCTTCGCTTCCAACTTATTCCTGTCATTTAGGCTATGTACGGTCAAAGCTTCATTCAGATTTGATCGTAATTTATTTTATTTTATATTTTTGTTTTTCTTTCTCTTTTGCTTGCTTGCATCTTTGCTTTCTGTCTTCCTTCCTTCCTTCCTTTCTTTTTTTTTATTTTGGTTTTGCAATGTAGGGTCTCACTCGATCTGAGGCTGAACAGGAATTCACCATGGAGTCTCAGGGTGGCCTCGAACTCTCTGCCATCCTCCCACCTCTGCCTCCCAAGGGCTGGGATTAAAGACGTGAGCCACCACGCCTGGCTGTATTTTGGTTTTTCACGGTTGGGTCTCACTCTTGCCCAGGCTGAACTGGAACACACGATGTTATCTCAGGCTGGCTTTGAACTCACACCTAAGCATGTACACCTGCCTTGTCAGTGCTGGGGATCAAGGTGCATTGAACCACGTCAAGCTCAAGGGATTTAGTTAACTCACCCCTGCTGATGGTGGAAAATCACAGATAAACATCCCGAGATCGCATCATAGGTCAAATGTCACACATAGTTTTCAATACTTGTAATTGAACCGAGATGCCCTGGAAAGGAACATGTGATTGCAAGAGACTTGTCCTGGCAAGTAAAGGTGTGATTCTACTGAGAATCCTTTTAAAGTGTTTCCAAACAGTGGAATCACTGTCTGAAATGATATTTTTCATAGAATCGTGAAGCGTAACTATACGCTTGCTCTTTCTCTTCAACGTCGGATTTGGAGTTTTAATGCTTTTGTGCATCACGTCAGGCCACAACAAATTCTCACTGTGTTAATAGGGGTCCTGGTGTGGTGTACCAACCATGTTTTCATTCCTGACTGCAAGTGTGACTGAATGAACAAAAGGCATATTGGCGAGTTTTCCATACCTTGCCCTTGTTGTGGTCCATCACCACACCTGCATCCACTGTGTTGTCGGGAAAGTCCTCAAGCGCATCCTTGTGGGGACACCGTGCCTCAGGGTATGTTTTCCAAGTATGAAGTTCTTGATTCCTTCTGCCCACTCTTTTTTGTTTAATATTTTATTATTTATGTATTTATTTGAAAGAGAGATATACAGAAATAGGTAGAGAGAGAGAGATATAGAGAGAGAGGGAGAGAGAATTGGTGTGCCAGGGCCTCCAGCCACTGCAAACGAACTCCAGATACATGCACCCCATTGTGTATCTGGCTTACGTGGGTCCTGGAGAATCAAGCCTTGAACTGGGGTCCTTAGGCTTCATAGGCAAGCGTTTAACTGCTAAACCATCTCTCAAGCCCCCTGCCCACTCTTCAGTTCATAAGGCTTATTAGGCAAAAGGAATTTCAGTAGACGCATATGGGTTGAAGATGCCCCTACTTTTTTTTCCTTTGGGGACTTTGGACACTCCACCATGTCTGCTGGTTTACCAGAAGTGTGAGCCTCAGGCAGAAAGGGTGCTCAAAACTCCTACCAAACATCTCAAATCCTCGGTCAGATCTGGAGGTCCCAGACAGATGTGAGCAGATGACTCAGGTGCTTGTCGGGAGCCCTGTTTTTCTACCACACAGAGAGTCCCTGGATCTCCCAGGCCTTCTCCTGGCCTGTCCAGCTCAAGATTCTCTAACCGTTCACCCGAGGTTAGAGAATCTGCTCGTTCCAAAAAAAAAAAAAAAAACCTCTCAAAATGGCCGCCTGAGAATGGACTGCTGAGCCAGGGGACAGGTGGTGCGCGGAAGGACTGTTTGGGGAGCCTGAACACAGGTAAGCGCTCAGGAAAGGAGGAATCCTTTTGCATCCCTTTTTCTTCCAAGAAGGTACTTATTCACACCCTTTGGTAAGAGATTTGGAGAAAGGAAATAAGAAAAATAAACAATAAACAGATAGACCCTTACAGGCTCAAAAATATTCGCATTTCCACTTGTGGGGGCTGGTATCCTTAAACTGCCTCATTTAGATTAAAAAAATTGTAAATTTAAAAATGCATTCACTCGGGCTGGAGAGATGGCTTAGTGGTTAAGGCGACTGCCTCCTAAGTCTAAGAACGCCGGTTCCAATCTCCAGGTCCCACGTTTAGCCAGATGCAAAGTGACGAAAGGGCGCAATGTTGCACTTGACCACAAGGGGGCATACACATCTGGATTTCATTTGCAGCATCTGAGAGGCTGCTGGCGAGCCCATCTCTGTCTTCCTCTCCCTTTCTCTCTGTCTCTCTCTGTGTCTCTCTCCAAAAAAAAGCATTCCCTCAATAACACACTGGAAAATTCATAATATGAAATCAGTAAATGAAATACAATTTGAGAAATTAAATGAACACTTGGAAAATCAGATCTATCAAACAACATCACAAAAATGTGATCATACATATAAAAAGAATACAAGCTGTCTAGCCTGTATATTATAGGATAATTATAAGTATTCAACAGGGCTTATGATTCAAGAAGAACAATGCAGAGTAATGGGAAATATCTTTAGCTATAGAAATGCTTATATTTTAACACTATAAAACTAACCAAGTACTTGGCAAAACTAATGGGAGTAGATCTGCAGGTATGTAATAATAAATCTTAAGAATGAACTAAAAGTCTGCAGGTATACACAAAATTACACATTAGAAAAAATGCCACTAATAAAATAAAATGTATACAGAATGACAATAGTAAAAATCATTGAATTTTGGGTATCAGAGAAGCACTACTGAAGGGAATGTATTTTGATCAAAGAAGTATATGCTTCAAACTGTAATGTGTCTGTGGTCACTCAGAGATTTACCAGTCTGACATGAATATGCTATTAATAAATAAAGGCATGTATTTCTGGCCAGGAATACACTTTGAGTCAGGAACTCAAGAGTGCAACTAGGAGTTCCTCCTGATCAGGGGTTATAAAGACAAAGTTTACTTCACATTGCTAAACAAGTATGTGACAATAGACACAAGCTGAGCCTTGTTACAAAAGCAGAGGGAAAAAAAACAGTGGTTATCTCACTCAAACAGATGCCCTGGTATCATTTTGCATACCGAAAGTAACATTTTAAGGCACCACATCCCACCTAACAAAGCTAACATTTCCTTATGACATTTCCTTATACATCCCATTTCCCCCTTGAGTTGGTGCACCAAGCCAAATTTTTTGACTCCCGTGGGAACTGCCTGGTATTGGGATCTAATGACCATTAATTTTACTGAGGAAATTTTCTGTTGGATAAACTTGGTAAGAGCATTTGAAATGCAAGGGCCTACAGTCAATCCTAAAAGTAACAGAATTATGGGTCCAGAGATGGCAGTAATCAGAGTGGTGAGCCAAGGTGACCAAGAAAACAAATTTTTATTGAAGCAAGGGAGCAGCTGGTTTACAGTAGTGGGACCTGACAGTTGGCTTGTATAGTCTATATGATTCAAACCAATTTTCTTGATATCTCAAATTGAATTCCCAAAGTTTCTGCCTTGCTTAGACTAGTCAGCTTCCGGAGTGACTAGAGCAGGGCTGTAGTCTCCTTGTCAGGGGCAGATGTCCTCTGGATCTTGACCTGGAAGGGACCCTCCAGGTTTCTGGTAATCTGTTAGCTGCTATGATCAGCTGAGGACATTGTCCCCTTGACTCTGGTGTGATGGATCTATACCCCTTGGCTGATGAGTATGGGCCCAATTTCCTGAAGGTATGTGGGTCCCCTTGTGTTATAAATTTGAAGGAGCACCATCGATCTGAACAAAGAGACACCTTAGAACCACCAGCACCCCCCATCATCTAAATTATTCTACATGTTAGGATGGGGGTCTGAGATCTGTCCTTAGTGATATTCCTCCTTTAGTAAGACATATCAAGGAGAGATCAGACTAATACAAATCAATAACTATCAGGTAAACATAACCAGTGAGGACAATTTTTGGAATTTTCTTTTACTGTTCACCATGAGTAGTTTCCAAGTGTATGACAGATAAATGCTGTTCAATGTCTCTAAATGTGGTCTATTTGCCTTATAAAATAGAAAAAGAGAGAATTAAATATTAATGAGCCAATTTAAACCTTAAGATTTAGTTAAAAGGTTGACAAATAGAGGAACCTAGATAACTTGGTTGAATAATCTAAAGTCAGTCTTTAATAACCATTATCACAAGCAGATTAACATCAATGAGTTGAAGTTTTATGTTTACAGTCTGAATACCATAGCAACCTGCTACCAGCCAGGGCCATCCTTTGTTAGCTTGTAGTCTGATCAAGTACTCTAAGATTTAGTTAATCACCTTTGTCTTTAACCTTCCGTTTAAGCTTACATGTGTACCTTCATCTACATACTTTTACTTCACAATCTATGTCACCACTCTGTGACAACCTTTTTCATCAAACATCTAATATCTAACATTTAAAGTTTTTTCTCCAGTTTATCTTCCTTAGTCAGTTCATCTCATAATTACAACAACAATTTTCATTGTCCTTACCATAAGAGTTTTAATATGACCATTTAAGTTTTTTTTTGTCCTCAAAGGCTTTTTGAATTAGCTCTTTATAGAAGAGTAGACCAGGCTTGATTTATACTATTTATCCAGAATATCCTGAAACCTATTTTTTAAAATATGAAAGCAGATTGGAACATTATTAGAAATTTTCTGACAAACTCAGTATTGAGAACTTATAAATTAAACATAAATCTTGAGGCTGTTGTCTCTTAGCTATCCAATAGAAGCATAGAGAGATAAAGTAAACTTAAAAACAGTTGCAAATTTCTTATCGCAAGTCCCCTACTTTTGTCCTTGCTATGGAGAGCTGCTCCAGCCACAGCATGTGAGAGCAAGACAGTTTTCCCCAGGCTGTAGCATCTGCCTTGGACTGACTCAGAACTTCTTGTTCCTGGGGAACACAGTGGAACAGCATAACACCTCCCCTATTTTTTTCCCTAAAATTCCAGGGATATTTTTGGACTCCCCTTAGGGTTAAAAGGCAGCTTTCTGATCCTATCATTTTACCACTTTTTTTAAGAGCAGAAAAATCTTGCAATTTTTTTCTTGCCTATGATTTAAATTACTTTCAGTGTTCCTTCTGGGGACACTCAACAGTAAAAGTTGGCCATGCAGTCTAGGATAGTGGGCTTGGTGGAGGACATTCCCCACAATGAATTTCCCATCGTGTTGGTGGTACAGAACAGACACAAAAGCAAAGCTTTATCATTCTGCATCCTTAGGGCTGTGGGCTACACATATACTCATATACACACATCCATTCCAAGTGCACTTTTCATATAGACTCCAGACATATCTCCCCTTTTACACATTCATTCATCCATTCATTCAGAAGCTATGAATTCCCATTTCAAATTTCTGTTCTAACTCCAGAGATCAAAACCAAACCTTGAAATTACTTTGAGTATAATTTCAGATTTCATATTCAGGATTTTCCAGATCAAAACTTGACTAGTCTAAATTCAAATTTCCAATTTACCAGGGGTGGTATATACCCTTTTCTTTCTTCTATGTAGTTTTTGACAGTTTTCTACCTATATGTTATGTATTTTGATCATATACTTCCTCCATTTCCCTCTCTTGTCCCCATCACACTCTGAACTTCTTCCACTTTCTTTTTTTAATGATTTTTAAAAATTTTATTTATTTATTTGAGAAAGAGGTAGAGGGAGAGAAAGAGAGAGAGAGAAAGAGGGTGTAGAGGGAGAGGAAGAGAATGGGCACACCAGGACCTCTAGCCACTGCAGACAAATGCCAGACATGTGTCACCTAGCGTATCTGGCTTATGTGGGTCCTGGAAAATGGAACCTGAGCCCTTAGACTTTGCAGGCAAATGCCTTAACCACTAAGCCATCTCCCCAGAGCTCCTTCTACTCTCTTACTACTCACTCTCCTACTTCCATGTCATGTGTGTGTGTAAAAGACAGACAGAGAGCGTGTCTCAGAGTTTAATTAGGATTGCTTGTATGAACCTGGATGTGAGAGGGAGTGAGGTAGCTTTGTTAGTTTTTAGGGTGACTGGGCTCCTGAAAGTAAAAAAGCAAGAATGTCTTCAGGTATATCCTTACAATCTCTACTTTGATCAAAATCAGTGAAATCAGTGTATGATCTGATTTGTTATCTCTTCCTGAGATTGGCTTTTCCACAAACAACCTAAGCCCCGCCTAGGAAGGAGGTCCCTTTCCTAGAATTTAAATCTAATCCTGACACTGTGGTTGGTCAAATTCAGCCCTCAGAACTTGGTGTCATGTCTAACCTCTTCCAGAGACAACCTCCAGTCCAGACCAATCAGATGTCTCTCGGGTTCACCTGAGCCAGAAGTTAAAGCCTATTACAGTATGGTTATAAATACATTTACCAGGGGAGGGCAACCTCACTTGGCAGCCTGTTCATCACTCCTGAACCTCCAGGTTCTGCTGAGTCTCCCCCTGACCTCTACTTGCATATGGACTCTTTATTCCCTCCTGCCCTCCATGTGACAGGAACTCTTTGTACTTTCTTTTCTTTCCTTCTTCTCTAACTCCCTTTTTACATTTCTCCCAGGCTCACCATGTTGTCTCTCTGAAAATGTGGGTGATCTATTTTCCTCCTGTAGATTTTGTTCTTCTTTAATAAATACAATACTTTAATAACTATCCTTCTCAGTTGTATTTTACCCAATTCTTTGGTTAAAAGAAGAAATGAACTAAGGATTTGGATTTCAAGGACTTTCCTGGACTCCCTATATAACCTATTTCAGATCAGGGTTTATTTTTCAGGGCATGGTCAACTTAACCATTGGCAACACCAATGAAGACAATCTCTCCCCCTCCCCCAGCAACTTTTGACTGCCAATAACTTCACAAGGAAGTGTGGGGCCTCATGAGCTCTACTCCTTTTATTTTCCCCCTTACTGTGGGCAAATGTTCATGTGTTGGGAATTGCTAAAAATGGGCTGGGACTGTGAGGAGGCTGGCCTGAATTGTTGGACATGGCTGGGGACCCTGGGCTGTGGGGTTGCAGCTGGCCCTATCATCAGGAGTCCCTGGTGATGGTGACTGGCCTTCCCTACATTGTAGGTTGTAGTGGTCCCTGTTATTGCCCAGAGTGGGCCAAACTGGCAAGGCCCTCCCCCTGGACCCCAAAAGGCTCTGACCATTCCATAAGTCAGACTTTGCCCCCCACAGTTCCTGACCTTGTGGCTAGCTGCCCAAGAGACCCTTATGTGGCTGAAGTCACATAGCCTTTCCACCATCTCTCTCACCCCCACAGCTTTGAAGTCACAGCCTTCTGCTATTCCCCTTATCTTCTCTGGTAACTCCTCCCCCCACAGCTTTGAAGTTACTAGTTCTTCCACCACTTAGATAACATCCCATAAACTATGCATCCAATCGCCATATAGTCTGTACATGCCATCTCAACCTTCCCCAAGTGTTTATAAACCCACTCCCCTTTTGAATAAACAAGTGCTGTCCATCAGGTGGTCTCCCGGGTGTTCATTGCCCATCATATTCGTTGTCACACTCACCCACTGCTCCAGGACCCTGCTGTTTGCCCCCAACTCCTCCCTCTCTAGTCTGGGACATTGGTGGCCAACGACCCGAGGAAATTGTAAAAACCCACATTCATGAGGTAGTTTAGGGGTGACAGGGCCTTTAATGTGAATAGTTTCTCCTTGCCTAAATGTGAGAACTTTCTGTAAGCCTGCATAAAAAAAAAACAATCCAAGATATTACCGTTTACTACCAGTCAGAAAGATCTGTTGTTTTCTTATCTCTACCTTCTTAGGGAGTCCTTGTCTCAATTCCAACAAGGTCCTTTCTAGAGAATTAAGATTTCTGGGAAGAATTGTTTTTCCAGAAATCTTCACCCCAGACACTTGACATCAAGATTAACTGGCTAGACCAGCCAAACATCCACAGAGTTCACATAAAATATCCCAACCTGAGCCTCAGCTTGGGCCTTTCAACCCCACGTTGCCTCTGATGAGCAAGAGCTCTGCCTTGTTTCCTTATCTTAACTTCTGGGCTTTTCAATGTCTTCCTTCCCTTAAGCCCCCTTTCTTTTAATGCTGTCCCTCTTAAAGCTCTAACCTATAATAAAATCTTTTTGAACCATATCCTCTGCAATGTGGATTTCATTTTTATTTCAGTTTAAAATTTTTACTGCTTTGCAGTAATCTCTCCCTTTTTATCCTGTTTCCTTTCCTCCATTTAACATCATTAAAAGTTTTCAACATCATGTAACTGATTCAACTGCAAATGGAGAAATGGTACCAAAATAAGGTGAAACAAAGAACCCAAAAGGCACACAGAAAACCCTAAATAAAACCTCCAGTTTGGTCTTGGAGGTTTATGTATCACAAGAACCATCAACTCAACTCTTATGCAACAGTACTCCTTGAAGTACTATTGGGTCCCCACCAACCATACAGAAGACTGCCAACAACAACTTTATTAATACAGCAAGTGTGATACTAGGTAACTTAAAAAAAATAAAAATTACATGGTTCAGAGTCTTTAAGAGTGCCATGTGCATGCCTTTAATCCCAGCCACCCTGAGACTACATAGTGAATTCCAGATAAGCCTGGACTAGAGTGAAACCCTACTTCAGAAAACTAAAAAAAAGAAAAAAAGATTAACTCACTAGAAGAGCCACTAGATGGCCTCTGTGGTGACTTGAGCCAAGCACTGGCTTTTTTGTTTGTTTGTTTTATAAAAATATTGTAGCCGGACGTGGTGGAGCACGCCTTTAATCCCAGAATGTGGGAGGCAGACATAAGAGGGTAAGAGGATCGCCATGAGTTCGAGGCCACCCTGAGACTACATAGTGAATTCTAGGTCAGGTTGGACTAGAGCAAGACCCTACCTCTAAAAAACTGAAAGAAAATATTGTGTTGCTGCAAAAGTATAAATTAATGCTGCTGATATTAAGAAATATTAAACACATAAAACTTATAAGGATTAAGAAAAATATTCATTCATACCTGTAGAAAACTCTGGCCTAAAAAGATACTTTTGTGTGTGTTTATTTGTAATTTTGTTTTTTTTGGAGCGAGACAGAGACAGAGGGAGAGGAAGACAGATAGAGATGGGCATGCCAGCAGTCTCTCAGCTGCTGCGAATGAAATCCAGATGAATGCACCCCCTTGTGGTCAAGTGTGGCATTGCGCTCTTTCATCACTTTGCATCTGTCTAAAGGTGGGACCTGGAGATTGGAACCACTGGAGAACAGCGTTCTTAGGCTTAGGAGGCAGGCGCCTTAACCACTAAGCTATCTCTCCTGCTGTGTTTGTAATTTTTAAAAAATTTATCAGACAATAATCTGAGGACATGCCAAAATTATTGGTGCACTGATGTATATTAGTGCATTTGCAGAGGACACTCCAAAATGTCTGTATCTTTCAGACACAGAGACATCTTTATGGCTACAAACCAATCCATCCTTCCCCTTGCCTTTAAAGGCTGTTGTCTTCTTCCTGTCTCAATTTCCACCGTGCTCTGCCCTGCTCAGCTCCACTCTGCTTTTCTGTCTCTTCTCATCTCTGCTTGCCTCTCTTTGATAGGGCAAAATAAATACACTTGAATCTGGCTTCCTCCTCACCCAGCCTACCTGGATTGGGGGACAGAGAGCCTAACACTGTTTCTTGGCTCAGGGGGAGTGCTTGATTTCCCTCTATTCTATGTGTGTATGTGTTTCAATCCCTTACACTCTTGATCCAACCCAGGGGTGATTTCAGTGGCTCCAGGCCTGCTACCAGTGTAATTTCCTTAAACTGAGGGTAACCATGAGTGTGATTGTCTTCATTACTCACTTCTCCTCTGAATTTACTGGTCTCTGCTCTGATATTTTCCCTGCTATTCTTCCTGGAACCTCACTGATCTTGTAACCTCCTCCACAGGAAAGCACACAGAAGATGCCATGTGTGTTTCTTCTAAATCTCCCTACATAAGCTCATAAATTCTATTCTCCATGTGCTTGTAGCTCTACTTACTCTCTCCTTGAAAGCTTCTGTCTTTCTTGAATGGGCTTTATGAGCTCCCCTTCATGTGCTTGTGGCTCTACTCCAGTCTTTTCCTAAAAAAAACTCATCTGCTGGTGCCTGCCTAAATGAACATATTATAAACTTCCCCACTTCTCTTAATGTCCACACCCGTATATTAATGCTACTCTCACTTTTGGTTAGAGAAGCTGCTGTTTTCAGATGGCAGGGGCCTTGGGATGACTCAGAAGGCACTGTGATGCTAAGAAGAAGTGACAGAGGAGCGCTCTGCACTGAAATATCTCTATAACACCTTCCAAGGCTCAGGGTCCATTGCAGAAGAGGTGGTGGGAAGAATGTAAGAGCCAAAGGAAGGGTAGGACTCCTTACAACGCACTCCTCCAGACACAAAATGGCCTGAATATCCATGACCTCTCAGTGCCTGACACTACCTATGCAAGACCATCATAATAGGAAAAGATCATGACATAAAAATTAAAAGAGAGACTGATTAAAAGGGGGAGGGGATATGATGAGGAGAGGAGTTGCAAAGGGGAATGTGGAGGGAGGAAGGGAATTACCATGGCTTGTCTATAATTATTGAAGTTGTCAATAAAAAATAAAATAAAAACTCATATCAACACAAGTAATTAAATTGCCTGTCACTACTAACATAGTGTTGATGTATATTGTTATAGATTCTCTTGTAAATAATATTATGAGGTTAAATATTTTAATATCTCATTTGTACATATAGAGACATATTAATAATTACAATATCTATAAAATGATTAAGATCAAAGCAATTGTTTACAAAAGACAATGTTAGATTTATATTCTCTATGTCCAGCTGTTCTTTGGACTCAGTTTTTATGCTGTAGCATATTTTTACGATGTATATAGAACAATACCCTGTATCTCTCTCTCTCTCTATATATAAGTTTCTAAAATTTATTTTGCAGTGCTGAGGATCTAAATCAGGGATTTCTGTCAAATGGTCCATCACTGAGCTACATCTCTGACTCCTAAAAATAGGCATTACATATTATATATCTACATGCAGTATAATAGTATGACATTGAATCTCTAATAAATGCAACACACCGAAAATGTCATTGGAAATTTTTGTCTACATATTTATGGTTTTGAAAAGTACATACAACTATATACAGCTTTTGGTTTGACATAAAAATACTGCCCAGACACATTGGCCAAAACATTTTGGAGGGGTTGGAGAGATGGCTTAGCAGTTAAATGCTTGCCTATGAAGCCTAAGGACCTCAGTTCAAGGTTCGATTCCCCAGTACCCACGTAAGCCAGATGCACAAAGTGGCGTATGCATCTGGAGTTTGTTCACAGTGGTTGGAGGCCCTGGTGATCCTGTTCTCTCTCTCTCTCTTTCTCTGTCTCTGTCTCTTTCTCTCTCTGTCTGTTTGTTGCTAATAAATAAATAAAAATAATTATAAAAAACATTTTGGAAATAATATACTTAGAACTCCAAAATACCTTACACATTGTTTTAAATTTGGTTTTGCTTTGTTTTGTTTATGAGACAGGGATTCATGTATCTTAGGCTGGCCTCAAACTGAAAAAGTTTCAGAGCATGGCTTAAATTCCTGATCCTCCTGCCTCTATCTTGAAATTACTGAGATTTCAGGCAGTGATCACCAAACCTAGTATATGCAGTGCTGGGGATTGATCCCAGGGCTTTATGCATGCTAGGCATCTAAGCATTCTACCAATGCCCAGGATGATATCTTACTTTAATGAGTATGTAATATGCAGAGCCTCCATCTTCAAATGACATCCATAGTATTTCTAAAGTACAGATATGAGATATGAATTAATCATTAAATCTCTAGAATTCTACAAACAAGACTGTACTAGGTGGGTCATCCCATTTCCAGGAATCCCACCTATATATTCTTTTGTTCTTATAGGTTCTATATCAAAATCTTTTAAGTCTTCCCTATAATGAAAGATTTCTAAAATTTATCCTCTGCATGTGTGTATTTCATTGTTGAAATTCTTAAAACAATAACCTAGTAGGGCCATGACTCATTGGAAGCTGTGTGTGACTGTGAGTTTACAATACACTAGCTCCCCAAGAACCAAGAGGGACTTCCATGCTCTCAACAGAAATGTCCAGTGTGGCATTATTATGTCTAAAAACTTAATCCCTTTTATGATTAGTTAAGAAGTTTGTTCTCATTAAGAACTTTCTATGCAAGATAAATGCAGTAGCACCCATCCCAGAGCATGGGAAGTTGAGGCAGAAGGATCACAAATTTGATGCAATCATTTCTTTTCTCCTATTACAATACCTCCCCCATCCAGGTGGCTGGAGATCAAAGTTACAAGTTTAATTTTAACACTTGAGCCAATGGGGAACATAAATTTGAACTACCACAAGTACTCTAAAAATATAAAGAAGGATACAGAGGGGATAGAGAAGGCAGGCAGTTTTAAATATTCTACTACTTTCTTCAGAGGGAAATTGCTAGATAGTACTTTGGTGTCATGTGTTGCTGCTGCTGCTGCTGCTGCTGCTGCTGCTGCTGCTGCTGCTTCTTCTTCTTCTTCTTCTTCTTCTTCTTCTTCTTCTCCTTCTCCTTCTCCTTCTCCTCCTTCTCCTCCTTCTCCTCCTTCTCCTCCTTCTCCTCCTTCTCCTCCTTCTCCTCCTTCTCCTCCTTCTCCTCCTTCTCCTCCTCCTCCCTAGCCCAGGCTGAACTGGAATTCGCTATATAGTCTCAATGTGCCTTCAAACTCACAGTGAACCTCCTAAAGGCATGCATCACCATTTCCAGGTCCATCATTGAATTTAGTGAGGTGTTTATCAACTAGACTGGCTTATCCTCAGCCTCAGCAATTTTCTTATCCCCAGATCTACCAATTTACCCATTGAGCCATCTTCTGAATTCCACTTACAGTTTTTTAAAAATATTTTATTTTTATTTATTTATTTATTTATTTATTTATTTATTTGAGAGAGAGAGGAAGAGGCAGAGAGAAAGAGAAAATGGGCATGCCAGGGCCTCCAGCCACTGCAAATGAACTTCAGATGCATGTGCCCCCTTGTGCATCTGGCTTATATGGGTACTGGGGAATTGAACCCAGTCCCTAGGCTTCTCAGGCAAATGCCTTAACCACTAAGCCATTTCCCCAGCCCTCCATTTACAGTTTTTGATGACTTTATTTTAATTAATTTATTTATTTGTTTTTATTTGAGAAAGAGAGATTGGGAATGGGCACACTAGGGCCTCTAGCCACTGCAAATGAATTCCAGACACATGGGCCATCTTGTGCACCTGGCATATGTGGGACCTGGAGAATCTAATTAGCATCCTTAAGCTTTGCAGGCAAGCACATTAACTGTTAAGTCATCTCTCCAGCCCAGTTTTTGATGACTTTAAATTGATTGTCCACTGCTCTGCTACTTGGAAAGCAGAAGAACAATAATCACTTGAAATCAGGAGGTCCAAGCCAAATGGACAAGATAATCAGACCTCATTACTAAAAATAAGGTTAAAATTACATATAATTTTGCAAAATATCTGTAATGCTTTAATTACAATCAGTAGAATATTCTCCTCCTGTGGCCAACTATATGCTGCCCTGTTTTTACTATTTGAAAAATGATTATGAATATAAAACACTTTTGGATAAAAATGTTTATTATCTGCCAGTACAGTCAAGGGAATACCTCCTTTTGGCTAACCTCATATACCATCATTCTATATATGAGAAGAAAATTTCATTACACTGGTTTGTTCTTATGAAATTCTTCCAGACATACAAATACACACCATAGTACTATAAAGCAATGTCCTCCAGTAGATTCAGGAGTTTATTAAAGCTTCTAACTTATTAGATTTACACCTGCCTGGCTGGAGGAGGTGTCACTGTGTGCAGGTCATAGGGTTCAGTCCAAATGTGTGCTTGACAACTGATCTAATTGCCTGCCTAAGATATGGAGTGCTGTAACTCAGCCTGGGATTCCAGGAGTGCACTTTCTTATTGTGCTGGGAATGGTATTTTTCTCTGTGTGGACCTATAAAGGGGTCCAGCTTCTTCCACCATTGTAGAACTTCCCCTGGATCTTTACACATCAATAAATACCTTCCACAAATAACCTGTGCCTGGTTTGTCAGGTAATCCCAGCAACCTGAAGCTCAGTACAGAAGAATTGGTGTCAGAGAGTGGGGTGTTGTTGTATGATGAATCTGACCAGGTGGATTTCAGTTTTATGGAACTTTTGTTTTGGAGGAATAACCATTGATTTGGTTCTTGCAACAACTGAAGATGCCATCTAGGGCAGTAAGTCAACTTTTATTGACTATTTTGGTCAGAGTTTGAAAATGCTAAGTGCAGGGCTTGAGAGATGGCTCAGCACTTATGACACTTGTCTGAAAATGCTAAGGGCAGAGAGAATTTTATTCAGAGGCTTTGCTTATGAACTTTCTAAAGGGAAGGGAAGACTGCAGAGAACTTTGTTGGAAATGGGCTATTGGCATAAGTTCTGTTTGCATTATGCTGCACATGCCTAGAGACTGATCAAAGATAAATTTGTAATAGACTGATGTGCTTGGACAAAGATATGGAAGTGAGAAATTTAATATTTAAAGTTGGAAAAACTCAAGCAAGTTTAAAATTATGGGCACTGAGACTGGTTGTTGGAGTGTCTATTGTTAGGGAAATATTACCATGATTAAGGATGTCCCAAATGGTTTACATTGAAACAAAGGAAGGGAAGTTTGAGGAAAGACTGACTGGTAAAAATGTAAACTCTTTTGAAAAGAGTTCACTGAAATAAAGGAACCTACTGTTCAAGGTCACAATTTACTTCATCCCTGAATTAAGAATTTGGCTGTGTCTTGCATACCTGGTATTGTTTCAGAAGCATGAAAAATGTGTGAAATGGGTCATGAAGTACACACTGTAGGAGAAGCTGCTGCTGAGATATGGCCTCAGACAGGGAACTATGACCCTGATAAAAAGGCCAGTGAAGCCATTGGAAGAAGGACCATGGTTTTTATGGAGACCCAAAGATGGTTTGGATATACCAGGGCTGGGCAAGGGCTACCATGGAGCGCTGTTAGATTGGGATAGAAACATTCCCTGGCTACTCAGCCAAGCTAGAGGGGAAAATTGGAGAACCCAGAGATGGTCAGTCACTGGTTAAGATATTGGATATGAAGTGCAGATCTTTGATCCTTGCTTGATGGTTGTGAGTTTGAATTTGTTTTTTCTCGCTTTGTTATGCTCTACAGCAGTTGAAAATGTTTAGTCTGTGCCTTTATATGTTGAAAGTCTATAAATTGTTTTGATTTTACAGGACTCATACCTAAGAGACAATCGTACAACTCAGATGAAACTTGGGATTTGGAACTATCTTAAATTGATAAAGACTGTTGCAAACTTTGCATTTGGACTGAATTCAGTTTACATTGTGAGATGGTTATGAATCTATTGTGGGCTAGGGGCAGAATGTGGTTTGGGCATTGATCTAAATTCCAGCCTAAGATAAACAGAATGTCTGAGCTCTTCCTGGGGATCCTTGAGCGTGCTTTCGTATGGTGCTAGTAGTGGTATTACTCCTTGCATGGACCTGTGAAAGGGGGCCAGTTTCTTATGCTGTTATTGAACTTCCCCTGGATCTGTAAGCTCTAGTAAATCCCTTCTTCCTCCTATAAGCTTTGTCCAGGTTGGTGGTTCATCACAGCAACATGAAGCTGACTACAACACATGTGTATTTTGACTGTATGTAATTTGGTTTATAAAAGGCACTACTTAGTTTTCTTTATTGTTTGTTTGGTATTTTGAGACAGGTTTTAACTCTGTATCCCAGGGTGGCTGCAAACTCATAGTGATCGTCTTGTCTGAGTCTTCTGAGTGCTAAAATTACATGCATAAACCATCACTCCCAGCTACTATTGAGTATTTATCAATGATGCAGTCAACCTTTTTATAGTCTAAAATATTTTTAACTGAATTATGAGATTTAGAAGACATTCAATATCATGAAATGAAAATCTACTTTATTCAATTTCAGGAAATTTATAAATGTAATGTAGCCTGTGATGTGAACTTAGGATTTTTGGACTATCTTGCTAATAGAATTATGTCCTAAGTTATCTGTTATGTGTGTTATTTAATTCATAAGACAAATGAAATAGTCACTGGTTAGAAATTATATTCTGATTAATAGAGGTTATGTTATGTATGCTATTTATTGGTAAATATTAATTTATTTTCTTCTAAAGATATTTTTTAGCAATTGTTCCTGTTCCTTCCATTTCTTGCTAGCATTGTGACTATCACAGTATAAAATCCATCTCCGCCATGACTAATAAAATAAATGAAAATCTTATCTCATTTATGTTTTATTTTATTTTTTATGATTTGAAGTTATTAGTTTATAATTACCTATAGGGTGCTTTTCTACTTTGGACACCTTCAATTTTTTTTGACAATTTCACATGTAAATGGCATTTGTTCATGGTATTTTAATTATTTATTTTTGATATTTATTCATTAGAAAGAAAGATAACAGGGGGCTGGAGAGATGGCTTAGTGGTTAAGCGCTTCCCTTTGAAGCTTAAGGACCCCACTTTGAGGCTCAATTCCCCAGTACCCACGTAAGCCAGATGCACAAGTTGGAGCATGCATCTGGAGCCCCTGGTGTGCCCATTCTCTCTCTCTCTCTCTCTCTCTGTATCTCTCAAATAAATAAATAAAAATAAACAATTTTTATTTTATTTTTAATTATTTATTTATTTTAAATATATATTTTTTATTTATATTATTCTGATTTTACATTCATAGTATTGGTTCCATTGTCCTCTTCCCTGTCCTCCCACTTTCAAAGGGACCCTCATCAATGGGGAATGCGGGTCGTGCATTGTGAGGTTAGTCAAGAGTTCTGGGGGGTAGGCCCCAGTCTCTGCATAATGCCCCAACTTGTGACTCTAACAATCTTTCCGCCCCCTCTTCCGCGAGTTTCCCTGGGGTCATTTTAGTTCTGTTTCAGTGATGAGGTTTTGGGAGCCTCTGTGTCTCTGGATATCTGGCTTAGTTGGAGTTGGATGTTCTCTGTGTTTATCTCCTTCAGCTTTTTTCTGGTGTCGTGATCGCCATGAACGCTGAACTCTTGCCCTTCCCCTGCGTTGTTCTATGATTTCAGCTGGTGCCCTGGTGACGTGTGGTTAGCTGATCCTCCCTTCAGGTTTGTTGTTCACCTGAAAAAAGATAAGCAAATTCTCCAACGGAGAGAGAAGTTAGTACTAGATAGAAGGGATGACCATCTATGTTTTGGAGGGAATTTTATATGCATTGGCTCTCTTCTAGCCCACATTTGGTGGTATCTTGCTCTTGGAGACTGAGCTCATTTTTTGTACCTGGTTTTGACTTATTTCCAAGTTCCAGCAATGAGTTCCATTCCACTGAGTGGATCTGTTAGCCAAATCAAGAGCAGTTGGTTACCCACCATGGCTGTTTGCTGCTACTGCACTTGTATGAGCATTACGTCAAGTTGTTTCCTGCTGGGTCAATTTTTTTTTAAAAAGAAAGAAAGATAACAGGTCTCCTGCCATTGCAAACAAGCTCTAGACTCATGTGAAACTCTGTGGATCTGGTTTGTATGGGTAGTGGGGAGTCAAACCCAGTCTGTTAGTCTTTAGGAGCAAGCACCTTAAACCACTGAGCCATCTCTTCAACCCTATTCATTGAATTTTAAATCCACAGGAAATTTAACTTTTATGATTAATTTTTTTGTATCTTATTGCTGGACTGTCAGTACTATAACAAAGCCATCTGCACTAAAATTACTTCAAAATATTCTTTGGCAGCACTCCTTCTCAAATTTTAAGGTAACAAGTTGTAAATCATGAGTTTTAGGTATGAATAATCCTTCTTAAGTAAAAGTGAAATATGCAATGTGTAACTATCATAGATAAAATATTATAAATCTTCTTTCAACTATTTTAACCATGCAGGAGCTTTAAAAAGTACAGATCACTTGCTTTCAATCATGGACTTTGAGATTGTATAGAATGGAGTGAACTAGCATTTTTTAAAAGTTCACCACATTATGAAAACCATAATATCATTGTTTAGAGAAATGCTTTTAAATATATTACAATACTCAAAACAAAAGATAAGCCACCCCATAGGCCAACAGCAAATGGAATGGAAATTGGAGTTGTACCTTAATGTGGAACCTATGGTTTCCCTGGAAGCCCTTTCCATGGCTTTAATTATTACACCTGAAAGTCTAAAAGACAGGAGATCTTGCTTTTGTCAAACAATTTGAAGAGAAAACACAGAAAATAACCATATATATGTGCTGTTTACTAGGTATAATGCATTAAACAGACACTTACATGCTTATACATACAAATCTACCCTGGATAGGAATTACATTTTCTGGCATTAGCTTGAGGAAGAGCTAATATTATGAAACTTGGCTTTTGCAAAGAGAAAGTGCTTTCTTGACCAGGAGGAAGTTCAGGAGCTAAATGTTAAGATCTGTCTCCTAATAGGAACAGTTGTTATTTGAAGAACTTTCAAGAAGGGAAAAATGGAAAAAGGGTATACAGTTCTTTTCAGAGGGAGTTGTGTTCTCTGTGTTCAGAGAAGGGAGGATTTTGAAGTTGGGTCGTCATTAAACAAATGAGTTGGCCTCTGCATGTGTGCATTCTTGAAAAGCTATTATAAACTGTAATCATTAATGAAATAACTGGAGGTATTTCTTAGAGGGCAACTTGATGAATATATTTCTGCATTTGTCTATGCTTTATCTGATTTCAGTGGAGTTTTTCAAGATATACAACAGAATACTATGACACCATCTTATGGGAAGAAACACAAGAAACTATAGGTACATTTGGAACTTCCCCTGTCTATTTTTTCCAAAGAAATGCCACAAAGCAGTTGTACAAATGGGCAAAAGTTATGTTTAGGGCCATTTCCGAAATTGCTGGCTGATTAACTAGAGACAACAGGGAAGAACTTGTTCATTAAGATCTGGTACCACATGAACAAAATTTTCACCAAGTCTGAAGACTTTGAGAGCATCCTCAAGCCCCTGTATGACATTTTAAGAAGGTCCAATTACTTTGAAATGTTTTATAGACAATGGGATAAAGTTATAGCTCAGTGGGGAAGTACCTGTTGTTAAGCATGCACAAAGCCTCAAGTTCAATCAACAAATGTAAAAACAAAACATTATTGAGAACAACTTCATTATGGTTAATTATATATACATATTTCTTATAAGATTCATTTTTAATGAGCTGTGTAACTGTATAAAACTTCTACTATAATTTTTAAAATCATCCTTAGGTTGCTATTAGGTGATATTATCCTAGAAATTGGAAACTATATATATATATATATATACACATACATATATATAATGTGTACTTAAATCATTTGTTTTCTTTTTAAAATTTTGTTTTGGAATAAGGAAAAGTTTAAGCAGAATTAAATCTGGGTTTAAATTTTTTTTAATTTTTAAAAATAACACTTTTTCATAAAACTCTTTAAAATTTTTGTGAATGTTTAAACTTAATATGTAGTGTCATATAACTTTATAGCTATAGTTCAGATAAATTATGGATGTTATTTATAGATGTAACCATTGTACATTAATGAAAAATATAATGCATCTCCTGTGGGGAAAATCTAAAATGTTTTCCCTACATTTTTAAATATAATGCTATTTGAGAACATGCTGATGTCTGCTATATAAAGAATTATATGAATGGGGGCTTAAGGGATGGCTTAGCAGTTAAGGCGTTTGCCTGCAAAGCCAGAGAACCCAAGTTCAATTCCCCAGGACCCACGTTAGCCAGACGCATAAGGGGCACATGCATCTGGAGTTCATTTGCAGTGGCTGGAGCACCTGGTATGCCCATTCTCTCTGTCTCTCTCTGTCTCTCTGTCTCTCTATCTCTCTCTCTCCTCTCTCTCTGCCTCTTTCATGCTCTCAAATAAATAAATAAAAATAAAATACTAAAAAACTTTAGAAAAAAGAATTATATGAATGGGCAAATCTAGATATCTGAAAAACATAAAAAACTCACAAATTTCTAATGGTATTATCATAAGTTGCATCTCACACTTAGGCACATAGCAATACACACACACACACACACACACACACACACACACACACACACACACACATATATATATATATATATATATATATATATATATATATATATATATATATATATAATCTGATCATTTTCTGCTATAAACATAAACATTTACTTCAATGTTCCAATGAATATAGACTCTTAGATGCCCTGAAAGCACTACACCTAATATTCATATTCACATATTAATGCTACTTTCACTTCTGGTTAGAGAAGCTTCTCTTTTAAGATGGTGATGACCACTGGGATCACCCAAAAGGCAACATAGTGCTGAGAAGAAGGGATGGAGGAGTGCCCAGCACTGAAACACCTCTGTCACACCCTCCAAGGCTCAGGGACCATTGCAGAAGAGAGGGCAGATAGAATGGAAGAGCCAAGGGAAGGGTATGACCTCTTACAATGCAACTGCCCAGACAGAAATTGGCCTTGATATCCATGACCTTGCAGTGCCTAGCAATACCTTCACAAGACCCTCAAAATAGAAGAAAAAGATGATGTCATCAAATTAAAAGAGAGACTAATGGAGAGAGGGAGGGGATATGATGGAGACTGGATTTCTAAAGTGGAATGGGGGGAGGGGAGGAAAATATCAGGTGGGTTTTTTGTATGTAAGTATAAAAGTCAATAAAAAACAATAATTTTAAAAAATTGCCTTTTGAGAATATTGATGGTTTTATCTTAATAACTTCATAATGAATATACATTAGATGAAATATCTAAACTTCTAACAAAATGTATTTCTCAGTAACAATGAATTAATGTTGATTGAAAATTTTATTTTTCCCATGGCAAACTTCTCAACTTTGACATCATATCTGTATGCCTATTTCATATGCAATAAAGCCCATAAACCATGCAAGTAATTCTACATGTTGCCAGAGACCTCTAAGCTTTTAAAAATATTTTATCTCTTAAATTTACATGTTAAGGACTCTAGCAAGATGACTCAGTTGGTACAGTATTTGCTTTACAATCACAAGGACTTGAGTTTGAATTGCAAGTATCCACATAAAAGCTGGGCACAGCAGCATGTGCCTGCAATCCAAGGTCTTTAGAGGCAGAGACAGGAAGGTGCCAAGGGCTTGTGGCTAGCTAGTCTACCCAAATGGGCAAGCTCCTGGCTCAGCAAAAGACCCTGTCTCTAAAAATGTGATTGAAAGCAATAGAAGAATGTACCCAATATAGACATCTAGCCCTCCACACACAGTTTAAGTAGTTCCCTCTCAAACATGCATACCACTTACACATACACATACAAAAACAAGAAGAACAAGAAATTACATTTAACATTTGCTATTCAGGAAACAATTTAGAAACGTTTGGAGCATTTAAAAAATCATATTTTAGTAACTAAATCACTGTTCAAATGTAAGATATTAGTTCTCTCTCCTCTTGGTAAGACTTCTATAGTTTATGATATCGTATGTAGAGTGATATAAAAGCTTACTTACATCCATATTGTTCATGTTCCTATGGGTTGGTATCACCTGCACTTTCCTTATAAAAATTAACATAAAGAACTCTGGCAAATGAACACACCTGAGGAGGTGTCTATCATTAATGGTGAGATGGGTTATTTGAAGACAGTGTATAGAAGGGTCCAGTTTTTTGATTCATCCTGATAACCTGTGTCTTTTGATGGGTGAGTTAAGGCCATTGATATTTAAGTTTGTTACTGTGAAGTTTGAATTAATCCCTGCCATGATGAGGATTTTTTATGGGATTTGGGGCTTTCTTGTGTTATATAATGTTTTGAGCCTGGTTTATTTGGTTATTGTGATCTTCTTGTTGTTGGCTCTTGAGATTGGCTGTTTGACTGTTCTTTGTGGAGTATTCACTCAAGTATTCTCTGTAGTTTTGGCTTTGTATTAATATCATCATAGAGTTGAGTATTTTCATTGAAAGTTTTTCTTTCACCATCTATTATGAGGGATACTTTTGCTGGGTACAGTAGTGTGATGGTTAAGTTTTTGTCAACTTGATTTGTTTAGGAATCACAGACATTCCTCTTAAGTGTGTCTCTGAGGTTTCCTCTAGGAAGAATCCTTCCCCCAGGGTGAGCACTTCCCCCAGAGTGGGTGGCCCCTCTCGGAGGAGGGGGCTGGTTTATAAAAAGAAGCTCTGGGAAGAAAGTCATCCTCTCTTCCCACCTGGCTGCTGGTGCTGCTCACTGTTCACTGCTTGGTGCTTGCTTCTTGGTGCTTGCTGCTTTCCAGTATGGACTGAAGAGCAGTGTCTCTCCAGGATGCCTTCAGGCCTTCAGTGCCGGATCGGGACTGCTGAGGCATTCAGCCTCGTGGACTGAGCAGCTACTGGGTTCCTTGACTCTCAGACCTGCAACTTGCTATTGCTGGACTGTTGTATGATAATTCAATAAATTCCCTTTTAATACAATTCATTCTATCCATTCTCTTACTCTAGAGAACCCTGACTAATACAAGTAAATTGAGTTTGAAGTCATAATTTTTCAGATTTGGAAGTGTTCCATTCCAGACCCTTCATGCTTTCAAGGTTTCTTTTGAGAAATCTGATGTAATTCTGATGGAATTGCTTTTGTATGTTGTGAATTGCTTCTCTCTTGCTGCTTTTATCACTTTCTCTTTTTCATTGTTAAGAATTTTAACTATGATGTGTCTTGGAGAGTTTCTTCTTTGGTCCTCTCTTGTGTTCTGTGGGCTTCTTGTATCTGGATGGGCCTCTCTTTTGCGAGATTCAGAAAATTTTCTTCAATAATTTTGTTGAATATGTTCTGTATGTCTCTGGTCTGGATATCCTCTCCTTCTGGTATACCTATGATCCACATGTTTGTTCTTTTTAGGGTGTCCCACAGTTCCCTCATATTCTGTTCACTTGATTTTTTTGTACTTAGCAAACTTATGTTTTTCTTGATGCTTCCTGTAGTTCATTCTTGCATTTGATCAAGTCTTCATTAAGGTTAATCAACTGGTTGTTGAGGTCTTCCATTTCTTGACTTACCTTCAATTTATTCATATCTCTTTGGGGGGTTCTAGTGTTTTCTTCAATCAGGTTAAGCCTACTGTCAAAAGCTGAGTGCTCTAGGAGAAAATCTGAACAATTTCATTGATAATATTATTGATTCTTTGATAGTACTAGGCATCCTTGGAAGAGATCTCTCAGTTTTCTGGTTTTCATTGGCTTTTTTGCTTTGTTGTCTACCCATTTTAGAAAGTCTCTTTATTATATTGTGGAGGAACCAAGTTTTTGTTCTTTGGCCCATTCACCCTCTGACTCAGATGAACAGGGATGTTGGTACCTGGTACCTAGTGGCCAGTCAGGATACCAGAGCAAAGGCCTGATTCTACAGCTCACACAGGGACAATGACTCCACAAGCAGGGCACAATGGGACATATCAGGACCAGGGGACTGAGAAGAGCAAGAGAACAGGGATCTGGCCTATTTCATGCCAAGCCCTCCAGCACACAGACCAGGGCAAGCAATTCAGACCTGGGAGGTGGTAGGAGCCCAGAAATGGGTCTGTCCTACTCATTCCAGACCACTGCACCCAACCACACACTGTCCAAACAAGGAATTCAGGTCTGGCAAGCCAGAGAGGTGGGAGGAGTCCATAAATGGGTCTGTCCAATCACTCCAGACCGCTGTGCCCACTGACACCCTGTCTGCACAAGGAACTCAGACCTGGGGGTTGGGAGTAGCCCAGAAATGGGTCTAGCCTACTCAGTCCAGACTGTGGTGCCCACTCACACACTGCTCGTGCAAGGAACTCAGGACTGGGTGATGGGAGGAATCCATTTGAATAGATTTTAAGAAGTAAATAGCACCTAATTTTATAAGGAAAGACAATGTAGATTTATCGGATTTTTGAAAAGATAATTTATTCTAACTTATATTTATGACAGCCAGAAAAAAACTGTCAAGTAATCTGCATTAATTTTAAACCTTTGTCTAAATTATGTTTTGTTATTTCTTTGTAAAGTGACAGCAAGGTTTTTGCTATCTCTTTCAACCTCAGTTTCCAAAAGTGGCAATCTAAAGTTTTGAATTATATACCTTATAGTCAATTGTATATTTAAATATAAATTATATGTTAATATGTAGATGATTGAAGTTAAGATATTGAACAACCAGTTTTTTTAAAAGCAAATGAAGAAGGAAATAGAGGAGTAATAACTAGTATAAGTTTGAAAATCATGCATATTAAATTAGTCATCCCAAGAATAATTTTTTAAATTTGTTTTTATTAGATATGAACATATTTAGTATGTAAACAACACATATTGGTACCACCCTTTCCCTCCTTCCTTCCCCTTTTCTGAAGAGGCCTTCCTCATTGTGGATGCAGGTCAACCCCATGGGGATTGTGGGTCATGCATTAAGGGGGCAGCAGTCAGTTATGGAGGAGAGGCAATGTCTCTGTGTAAAATGTCCCAACTTGTAGCTTTAACAATCATTCTGTCCCCTTTTCCACCAAATTGCCTGAGCCATGTTGGGTGCATTTTAAGTCTACTTCAGTGATGGGCACTTGGGAGCTTCAGGATTTCTGGTTAGGTAGGTGTTGAGAGTCTTCAGTGTCTATCTCCTTCACCCTTGTGCTTATATCTGATTCACTAAGAAAGCATCACTCTTGCTCATTTCCCCAGTTCCTCTGCAGTTGCATCTGGGTCTGGGGTGGAGTGCACTGGGTCATTTATCTCCTCAGGTCCAGCTCCCTTCTGAAAAAGAGAAGCAGTTTCTCCAACATAGAGTGAAGTCAGCACCAGTTAAATGGGCTAACCATTATTAATTTAAAGAGAAGTTAAAGGGTATAGATCTTCTTATAGCCCAAGATTAGTGGGAGCTTGACAATGGAAAGCAGAATCATTATCTGGATATGATTATGACTTGTTCCAGATATGGTTTCCTTTCCACTGAATGGATGTGTTAGTCAATCCAAGAGGAGCTGGTTACCCACCATGGCTGTGTTCCACTATTGCATATGTGTGAGCATCACATCAGGTTGGTTGCTTCTGAGTCACTTAGACTTTGAGTTTCTCAGACAGATATTGGCCAGTTTCCCCTGGTAACTCATGTAGCACCTTCCAGCACTAGATGGACTAATTTGCTGGGGATTGGCTCTCTTCTGGATTCCAAACAGATGTCTCCATGGTCTGTGCTGATAGCATATGGTATCTTCATCAGAAGGGTCTTATCATTAACCTCTGGTGGGTAATCAAGTGCTCTGACAGAAGTCTGTCTTGTTTGTATTGGGAGATCTAGTGAATTTCTTGATGTGTCTCTTGTTAGTTTCTAGCTTTGAAGCCTTGTGATCTGTCATGATGCAGGAAGTAACTTCAATTTTCCTGACCTTATGAATGCATGATTTATGGCCTAGTATATGGTCAATTTTGGAGAACATTCCATGGGCTGCTGAGAAGAATGTGCATTCTTATAGAGTTGGGATGGAAAGTTCTGTAGAAATCTGTCAGGTCTAGTTGATCTATGATATTGTTGAGCTCTTATTTTTCTGTTGATCTTCTGCTTGGATGATTTGTCTATTCATTATAGTAGAGTATTAAAGTCTCTGACTATGATGGTGTTGCTGTTTATTTCTATCTTATTGTGGAGTAGAGTTAGTTTTATAAACTGTGGTGCAGCTGTGTTTGGCACATATACATTTATGATTGTGATGTGCTTATGTTGAATCATTCTCTTGATGAGTAAGAAGTGGCCTTCTTTGTCCTTTGTGATTACTTTTTGCTTGAAGTCTATTTTATTGGATATTAATAAAGTAACACCTGCTTTTTTAAATTTCCATTTGCTTGGAATATCACTTTCCATCCTTTTACTCTGAGGGGGTGTCTATCTTTAGTGGTGAGGTGGGTTTCTTGAAGACAGTAGATAGAAGGGTCCAGTTTTTGATCCACCCTGATAAAATGTGACTTTTGATGGGTGAGTTAAGACCATTAATACTTAAGGTTATTACTGTGAGGTTTGAATTTATCCCTGACATGGTGAGGCGTTTTATGGGGTTTAGTGCTTTCTTGAGTTTTGTACTATTTTGAGCCTAGTGTATTTTGGTTAATGTGATCTTCTTCTTGTTGGCTCTTGATATTGGTTGTTTGAATATTCTGTGTGGAGTATTCCCTCATGTATTCTCTGTAGGTTTGACTTTGTGTTCATATAGTCACAGAGTTGACTTTTCTTATGGAAAGTTTGTCTTTCACCATCTATTATGAGGAACACTTTTGCTGGGCAGAGTAGCTTGGGTTTGAAGCCATAGTTTTTTAGATTTTGAATTGTTCCATTCCATGCCCTTCTGGCTTTCAGGGTTTCCATTGAGAAATCTGACATAATTCTGATTGGATTGCTTTTATATGTACTGAGTTGTTTCTGTCTTGCTTCTTTTAACTCTCTCTCTGTCTTTATTTTCATTGTTATGAGTTTTAACTCTGATGTGTCTTGGAGAGTTTCTTCTTTGGTCCTGTTTGTTTGGTGCTCTGGGGGCTTCTTGCATCTGGACAGACCTCTCTTTTGAGAGATTCAGACAGTTTTCTTCAATAATTTTGTTAAATATGTTCTCTATGCCTCTGGTCTAGATTTCCTCTCCTACTGGTATACCCATGATGTGGATGTTTGGTTGCTTTAGGGTATCCCATTGTTCCCTCATATTCTGTTCACTTGATTTTTTGAACTTAGCAAAGTTTTTGGTCTTGTCCCATCAATCTCTTCTTTCTTGTCTTCCACATCAGAGGTTCTGTCTCCCACATAAGTAACTCTGTTGGTGAGGGGGTTCTAGAGAGGTTTTTATAATTTGTATTTGATTTTTGTTTTCTATTTTGTTATTTTACATCATCTCCCATCACTTTTTTCATTTGATTTGTTTTTATTTTTTAAAAAATATTTTTTTATTATTTTAATTTTACATTCACGTTGGTGCCTTCGATGGCCTCCTCCCTTTCCTCCCCCCTCTGAAGGAACCCTCCTCATTGGTAAATGTAGGTCTTGCATTGTGGGGGTAGCCAACAGTTGTGGGTAAGAGGCAATGTCTCTGTGCATAATGACCCAACTTGTGGCTCTAACACTCTTTCTGCCCCCTCTTCTGTGAATTTCCCTGAGCTGTGTTGGGTTCATTTTAGTTCTACTTCAGTGATGAGGTCTTGGGGGCCTCTGTGTCTCTGGATATGTGGTATAGTAGGAGTTGAGTGTTCTCTGTGTCTATCTCCTTCAGCCTTGTGCTGGTGTCAGGTTCACCAAGAAAGCTGCACTCTTGTCCATTTCCCCTGTTACTCTATGGTTTCAGCTGGGGCCGTGGTGAGGTGAAATATGCTGATCCTCCCCTCAGGTTCAGAGTACATCTGAAAAAGAGAAGCAAATTCCCCAACACAGAGACAAGTCAGCACCAGAAAGAAGGGATTACCATTATTATTTTAGAGATAATTTTATATGTGTAGACACTCTTATAGCCCATGATTAGTGGGAGCTTGATATTGGAGAATGGGCTCATTTTTTTGGATATGGTTTTGACTTGTTTCCCAGTTCCAGCTATGAGTTCCATTCCACTGAGTGGATCTGTTAGCCAAATCAAGAGCAGTTGGTTACCCACCATGGCTGTGTGCCACTATTGCACTTGTTTGAGCATCATGTCAGGTTGTTTACTGCTGAGTAGCTTAGACTATGAGTTGTTTGGACAGATGTTGGTCATTTTACCCCAGTTGCTAGTGTAGCACCTTCTGGCACTAGACAAGCTAACTCTCTGGGGACTGACCTTCTTCCAGATTCCAGCCAGGTCACTTTGAATTCCATCCCAACAGCATATGGTGTCTTTGGCAGTAGGGTCTTACCATTAACCTTTGGTGGGTCATCAAGAACTCTGACAGAAATCTGTCTTCTTTTGGGAAACCTTGTAGATCTCTCTGATCAACAGCTAATTGTGAAAGCTAACCGCATGCTGGTACTGGGAATTACAAGTCAGCGCCAAGGAAGATGAAAGAAGAAAATGATAGGTAATATAATAGAGAAAGAGATCAGAGAGAGAAGAGGGAGAGAGAGAGAAAGAAATAGGAGAAGATTAAGGTTAGTCTTCCTGATGTCCTCTCCAGGGCCCTGTGGTTCAGGTATTCCCTTTACAGGCCTGCTGAAGGATCAATCTTTTAGCCTGTCCTTCAGAATATAGGATTTTATGGTACTATTTCCATCTGGGTATGATTTCAATTTAAGTTCTGATTTTTTTGATGTTTCCTGTAATTCATTCTTGTATTTAATCTTCAGTGATGGGCTCTTAGGAGCCTCTGGATCTCTGGTTTGGTAGGCATTGAGTGTCCTCAGTGTCTATCTCCTTCACCCTTGTGCTGATATCAAGTTCACTAGCACAGCATCACTCTTGCTCATTTCCACAATTCCTCTGTGGTTTCAGCTGGGGCTATGGTGAAGTGTGGTGGATCATTTCTCTCCTCAGGTCCTGCACAAGTCTGAAAAAGAGAAACAGATTCTCCAAAGGAGAGTGATGTAAGCACACATTAAATGGGATAAGAATTATTAATTTAGAGATAATTTAATTGGTGTAGTCCCTCTTAAAGCCCATGATTAGTGGGAGCTTAATATTGGAGAACAAAATCATTATCTGGATATGAATCTGACTTGTTTCCCAGCTCCAGATATGGGTTTCTTTCCACTGAGTGGATCTGTTAGCCAATGCAAGAGCAGTTGGCTACCCATCATGGCTGTGTGCCACTATTGCATTGTGTTAGCGTCACGTCAGATTGTTTGCTTCTGAGTAGCTTAGACCTCAAGCTGCTTGGATAGATGTTAGACACTTTCCCCCATAGCTCATGTAGCACCTTCCAGGACTAGATGGGCTAACTGCCTGGGGACTGGCTCTCTTCTGGATTCCAGTCAGGTCTCTCCATGTTCTTTACTGACAACACATAGTGTCTTCAGCAGTAGACTCATACCATTAACCTCTGGTGTTTGGTTAATCATGTGCTCTGACAGAATTCTGTCTGGTTTTGGGAGACCTTTTAGGTATCTCTGATCAACAGCTCATTGTGGGTGTTAACCACATCCTGGTATTGGTAGTTACAAGCCAGTGACAAGGGAATAGAAAAAGAAAAGGAAAGAAAAAAAAAACAGGAGAAACTTAAGGTTAGGTTTCATCTCACCCTCTCCAGGGCTCTTCTTTTCAGGTGCTCCCCCTAAGGTCCTGTTAAGGGTTCAACCTTTTAGTCTATCTTCCTGGACATAGGTTTCTATGGCACCAGTTCAATTTGGGTCCAATTTTGTGACCCTCTTCCACAAGCCCTACCCTCCCTATCGTATAGACCTCAAGATGCCTATCAGGTATGTTAGCAACTTGGGCTGATACAGGTTAGGAACTGCAGATGAGTGAGGCCATTTGATGATTGTCTTTCTGTGATTGTATGAATCCACTGAGTATGATCTGTTCCAAATTCGACCATTTTCCTACAAATTTCATTGTGTCATTTTTCTTACTGCTGTGTAGAATTCCATTGTGTAGACATACCACATCTTGGTTATCCATTTGTCCCATTACGGGCACCTGGGTTGATTCCAATTTTTAGCTATTATGAATTGAGCACCTATAAATATGGTTGAGCAACTATCTCTGAACTGAGGTGTGGAGCTTTTGGGGTAAATTCCCAGTAAGGGAATAACTGGGTTTGTTGGTAACACTATATTCATCCTTTTCAAGATACAAACTAAAACAGTGATGAGATTCCACCTTACCCCAGTAAGGATATCAAACATTAAAAAATATCAAAGGAAAACAAATGTTGGCAAGGATGTGGAGAAATAAGAACACTCATTCACTGTTGGTGGGAATGTAAACTGGTACAACCACTACGGAAATCAATATGGAGACTCCTGAAAAGGCTAATGATTTTTGTGTGATGACTTTATATCCTGCCACTTTACTGATAGAACTAATCACCTTCAGAAGTTTTGAGAGGCAAGTAGATGTGTTTCATATGAATTTTCTTGTCTATATTTATTACAAAAGCAAATGATCCCTCAATGCTATCCAAGCTTCAGACAGCAGGAAAAAAACTTATTTCATCTCTTGCTAGTACTGCAAAGTTACTCAAAAGGAGTCTAGATGTTTCAATGCCACAATTATGGAGATAAAGTTTAGACCAAAATCCAAGAATATTAATACCAAACCAGGTGATACAGGAAACCATACAAAATGAGCCCTTTGCCAAACAAAATCTGAACTTTGATGCAACATAACAAAATAACCATTCAGCAAATGGTTCCACCAAGTGTTTCAAATATATATTATCAACTGGTGCCAAGAGCAGAAAACAAATCAATGTCCAGATCATGACGCTCCAGAGGAGTCCTCCAAATCACAAAATTAAACAACTACAGCACTCCTAACAAAAAACTAGGTCACAGTAAGAAGCTTATTCCCTTACCAAAATGATCAATGTCCATTTATAGAACCTGACATGCAAAGTTCAGTGAACAATGGCAAACCTTCCAGGAGCTAAGAACTGTCTTGCAGTCCAACTGTAGAGACTGGTAATCAACAAGTTTGCTTCTGTTAGATGAATTCCCAAAATTATTGCTACTGAGTACTTATAATAGTGGAATTTGGGGCACCTCCAGAGGTGTTCCAGGTACCTCTGACCAGGAAGAAGGGGGGCACAGTTACTGTAGAAACTGACAGTGTCTTATCAAAACAGTACATTTGCAGCTCAGTAAATTTCACCAAAGGGGGGGGTGGAAAAATTGTTAGAGCCACAAGTTAGGACATTACACACGGAGACATTGCCTCTTCCCCATAACTGATGGCTACCCCCACAATGCACCACCCACAATCCCCATGGAGATAACCAGCATCCCCAATGAGAAGGATCCCTTTGGAGGGGGGACAAGGATGGGGGTAAGGATGGTACCTACATGTGCTGTTTACATACTGAGTATGTCCATAACTAATAAAAAAGAAAAAATTTTAAAAAGAAAAAAATAGTACATTTTCAAGGAGGGTGGAAGCAGGCTGGAGAAGAGAGAATGTTTAGTAGCTCAAATGGCAAATGCTGTACAAAGGCTGGGAGCTTTCATGTCACATAGCTTTTGGGGTCATTTGCATAGTGCACATGCTCAACCTGTTACGTGTAGCTCTACATACAACTTCTGAAATTGCATATCTCATTAACACCTTAAATATTCACTGAAATATGTGCATTTTGGTATTATAATGTCACAGGTCACCTTCAGACACTATGGAGTGTGTCTTCACCCCAGGCACTAGTCAGTTCTAGTAGGTCTCTACCAGGGGGTTTCCAGACTTCCTCTTTGACAACTGGCTTTTCCTCATAAGTTCATTTTGCAGCTTTTGTGTAAAACATTCTGGATCTCAGTTTCACCTGTACTGTTCTGTCTCACTTATGTCCATAAAGCATGCCATCATAGTTTCTCTGCATTTCAAAAGAAATTAGGAAACAATTTGGTAAAGTAAATAGATTTATTTAGCTTTAGGATAAATTTGGAAGAAAAGGAATCTAATTTCCTTCCCACCAAATACAGGAAGTACCTATAAATGAATCTTTAAAAAGATGTGCACATCTGGAATGGAGAAAATTGCAAATTTTCATTGAGAAATAAATGATATAGTTGAATTGAGAGGATAAAAACAAATGTTATAAAGAGTTTGGTTCTGCCCAAACTGATCTATAGAATCTATACATTTAATCAGGAGCCCAGAAGCATTCTTTGAGCAAAATGAAAAGATGATTCTTGGGCTGGAAAGATAGCTTAGCAGTTAAGGCACTTGCTTGGGAAGTCTAAGGCCCAGCTTCAATTCTGCACTACCCAAGTAAATCAGATGCACATGGTGGTCCATGCATCTGAAATTCATATACAGTGGTTAGAGGCCCTGATGCACCCATTCCCCCCATCTCTCTCATGAATAAATATATAAAACTAAAACAGGAAATAAAGATGAATCTTCAATTGATACCGAAGAACAAAAGATCAGAAGCATATCATTCTGGAGAAAAAGAAGACGATATTTTGAGAACATAATCCTTCAAGATATTAAGCTTCCTGTCAGAATCAGTAATTTTAAAAGATGCATGTGTTTTAGACCTAGTGTTTATAAAATCTGTGGGAAAAGGGACTTTAGAAGAATAAGAAAGTATAAAAATATGTAATTTTATGGAAGCTACTATCTATTTGAAGTGAGAAGGGCCACCAAAACATACAAAATTCCAAAAGTTATACTCTGCAGCTACCTCTGAGCGTTGACTTCACCATGGGCTTTCCATCAGTTTGGTGGCTTTCACCTGGAGCCAGAGTGACTCGGTCCTGTCCCACGCACGGGCTCTCACTCATTTCCAGCCCAGCCTTGGGCCCCGCAGCCCTTGGCCCTGTGCTTCCAGTCCAGGCCTCCAGCAAGCAGCGCCAGCTTCAAGCTCTTCTATCCCCTTTTCAAGTCCTCCTAGGGCAAGAATGGGGCATGAAACTCAAGAATGACCTGAGCATCTGTGGAAACCTGCATCTGTAGATGAGTGCCCTCACTGTCAAAGTAACTGAAGCCAGGGTCACAGACCCTGGGAAACAGCCTCAGCTTATCAGCCAGCAACTGCTTCAGGGAGGCCCGGTGGTCGGCTGTGAGCTGTTGCCAGAGGACGGTGGGCACATAGCTGCTACAGGATGCAGCGAGGAAGGAAGCCCTGCCACAGACACAGGGATGGCTCTTGTTCCCTGTTCCCCTCTCTAGTCCACTGGGGACCCCAAACCTCAAGTTCCTGATAAGGACATTATCCCTCACCCCACAATACTTGACATAGATGTGTGTGTGTGTGTGTGTGTGTGTGTGTGTGTGTGTGTGTGTTTAATAGTGATGGCAATTTTTTCTTAAATTGAGTGGATGAGAAAAATTACATTGGGGAGCAGCTACTCTCTGTTGAAAAGAGGAAGATGAGAAAGCTGGGGAACTGCGGTGTGTGTCTTTTTCACTGATTCTCTGAATACTGTGGGAGTTTCCTAGGTCTTTCCAGCGCAAATCGTGATACATTTGGGGAATGGAAGGAATTTGTTTCCCATTTGGAATAAAATTTATCATGCAAATTTGGGGGGTGGGGGAAAGCTGGCATATCCACAGACATTATAAAAACAAAAGTAGTAATGAATGCTGTAATCCCTCTTTCCTTTTTTTGTATACACATTCTATGATTGAAATACTTCATGACAATAATGCCATTATGGAACTTCCCCTTGAGTCTGTAAGCCAAAATATACCCTTTCCTCCCACAAGCTGGTCTTGATCAGGTGTTTTCTGCCAGCAATGAAAAGCTGACTGAAACTCTGTGGGGGCGGGGGGGGGCATGCCAATCTCTCATGCAGCTGCAAACAAGCAACAGAAACTGCCACTTTTTTCATCTGGCTTACATGGGTTGCTTGCAAATTGAACCCAGTCCAGTAGGACTTACAAGTAAGCATGTTGAACTGGTGAGCCATTTTCCCAGCCACTCTTTTTACCAAGACGGTTGACAAGGACTCACAGTCATCCTGCTTCTGTCTCCTCAGTGCTGGGATTATAGGCATACACCACCATGCCTGGACTAATTTTCTGTACTGCATCAATTCATACATTCCTGACAGAAGAAAGAGGTTGGTTTGAATAGGTGTTGATGACAACTAATTCTACAGGTTTTATTTTATGCATATATAAATGGAATCATATCCCATAGATAAAATTATGATTTTATACATTTCCAACAGAGCTTCCCCTACATATCACAAAGAGCTCCATTATTAGAAGCCATAAAGCACATTCATATTGTAGTATATCTCCTGGCTCATATGTTATTTTGATACCAAATAAGTCAAAAGAATGGCCAATAATGGTGCTTTTACAGATAATAGTTATATTCTAATATATATATATATATATATATATATATATATATATATATATATATATATCAATTCATGCATAAAATCAGTTGACAAATTTTATGCCTATTCATATTAAAACGTTTTTGGAGGTAGTTCTCTCCAGAGCCCAGGCTGACCTGGAATTCACTCTGTAGTTTAAAGCTGGCCTCAACCTCATGGCAATCCTCCTATCTTTGCTTCTGAAGTGCTGTGATTAAAGATGTGAGCCACCATCCCTGGCCTACGTTAAAACTTTTAAAGCAAATTGTTAGTAGAAGATTATTGCAAAGTTATAAGGTTAATAAGGAGCATATATGAGAACATGCAGTTAACACTATATCTCTAAAATCAGGAATAAGGTAAAAAATGTTCTCTTAACAACATATTAAAAGCTCTATCCATAGCACTAAGGTAATAAAAAGATGTAATGCATGCCTGAAACCAGGAGGAAATAAATCTTTCCTTACATGGATATGATAAGACTTCATAGGAAAATCTCAAGAAATAAAGCCAAAAATATTTTAAGCATTATTAATTGCATTCATCAAGATCTCTAGATGCATGATTACCACACAAAACCAATCTCATATATATAGAAAATGCACAAACAAGTCACATATGTACTATATTACATTGCTACAAAAGTCAAATATTAAGGTGTACAATTAAAAAATATTTACAGGATGTATATGGTAAAATTGCACAATGCTGGTGAAAGAAATTTCAATAGCTAAAGCATATAGATAAGTGCTGCTCAAACCTTTAATTAGAGTAGTTTCTTTGAGCAGACTCCTGAGGAGGCTCAACATTCATCATAATGCTGACAATACCTGATTTTGAACTGTCTAGTGCTCAACAGGACATATATCTACAAAACCCTCTACAAGCCTTGGGTTTAATCAGGGAGTGGGGAGGATGTAATTGTTAGACAATGAAGAGGAGTGCTGTGGATGCTGTTTATTGGACATGACAGGGCCACTGTATTCAAGAGTACACAGAGACTATTTTAAATAATTTGCACAAGACCTGAACAACTTTAAACCCACAAATATTCCATCATACAAAGTAGAGGAAGGAATGAGGTCCAAATCCACTGCTGTGGAGTTATTGGCAATTACTAGTTGAGATATTTTCATAATTCATGTAGCAATTGGTAGGTTCCCCCACTTATGTTCATATAGGCAACTGTAATTAAACTCATCAGATCACACAGACACACATATACTTAGACACAACCATAAGAAAGAAGGCAACAATGTAGAAGAGGAACTAATAAGGAATAAGATGAAGTTCAATGGAAGGAAGTGGGAAGGAGGGGCCAAGAGGAAGTAGTGTAAGGGGATTATGATCAAAATTACACACGTGGTTCAAAAACATGTATAAAAAGTTAAAGGAAAAATCTCAGAAGAGTGAAACCTACTAGAAAATTAAAAAAAAAAAAAGACTTAGAAGCAGCAGATGAAGAGGCAGTGTACAATCAATGCATCATTCAAATCCCAGAGAAAAATGGATTTCAGCATCTTTAAAAAATCTTAATTCTATTTTGTTGGTACTGTTAAAATTTTATTTTCTAGCATAAATAGAGTATAGGCATGTTAGGGTCTCTTGCCACTTGAAACAAACTCCAGTTGCACGTGCAACTTTTTTCATCTGGTGTGGTAGTTTGAATAGAAGACCCTCAATATATTCAGCATTTTATTAGTTTATAGTTTGCATCTGCAGCCACTTGGCTTGAGGCAGTGTCACTGTGAAGATCTTAAGGTGTGGTGATGGGTTTAGGATTTTAATCTAAAGATATGCAAAGTGTGCCTAGTTGGAATTCCTGAAGTGTTCTGTACTGTGTGGTTTTTGGCTTGTGGTTTTGCTCTCAGTTTTTGGTCCTGTGAAAGCAGGCCAGTTTCTTCTGCCATTATGGAACTTCCCCTCAACCTGTAAGCTTCAATAAATATCCCTTCCTCCATAACTGTACCTGGTCTGGAAGTTCATCTCAGTGAATCTGAAGCTGTCTGCTACATGTGGCTTTATATGGGTACTGGAGAATTGATCCCAGGGTGCAAGCCAATGCCATTATTAACCACATCTCCCAGCCCCGATTTTTTGTTTTCTTTTTTTTAATTTAATTGCCTATTATTTTACTTTTTGTTGTTTGTTTTAACATACTTTTAGACAGAATTTAACAGTAACTCAAGCTGTTCTCAAACTCATGGCAACACTTCTGCCTCTGCTTCTTAAGTTCAGATATTACATGAATGCACCAGTATGCCCAGCAAAGAAGAATTTCTCTGAATGTGTGTGTGGCAAACATGTGTATATGTATTCATGCTAGTATGTGTATGTACATGAGGTTGAGGAAAAGATATTTGTAAATCACAAATATGATAGGTGACTTGTTTACAACATATGTAAATACAAAATATTTAAAGATAAAGCCAGGCATGGTGGCCCATGCCTTTAATCCTGGCACTTGGGAGGCAGAGGTAGGAGGATCGCTGTGAGTTCATGGCCACCCTGAGACTACATAGTTAATTCCAGGACATCCTGGGCCAGAGTGAGACCCTTCCTCGAATAAACCAAAAAAAAAAAAAAATTAAAGATATACCCATGAGAAATTCATCTCAAAACACAATAGAATATATGCCCAGACATGGATTAGGATGCATGAAATTTAAAGACTGCTCATATTAATTTCTCACAATGCTGTGGAACAATTGGAAATCACATATACTGATAGGAATGTAAAATGAAAGAACCACTTGGAAAAACAATTAGCCTTTTTTCCCCAAAATTAAGCATATGTATGTAACATAATAAATGCATTTCACTCCAGAAAAATCAAGGCATATGTCCACTAAGGTTTCTGCACAATTATTACAATAGCTTCATTTGTCATAGCCAAAGCTTGAAGGACACTAGGTCCTGTAAAGTTGATGATCAATATTTGCCTATGATCAATTAATTGGAATTCCCCTCCACTATTTATAACAGAATGTTGACTGGGTCCCATTTTGTGAATGTTATAAGCATGTTAACTAATCTGATGAGATTTCATGGCCTTGTTATTTCCAGATGTCAAAGTTCTACAGCACTCCTCCAGATCTTCCAATTACTATGTTCTTTCATTTCCATCTTCCATAGTGTTCTCTAAGCCACAAAGGAAATGATATGCATGTCTCATTAAAGGCCATTAACTAATCAGTCACTAATTTTCAGCACTTTAGCTGTTATGATTCTCTGAATTGACCACCCACTACTGCATTAAAAAAATAAAAGTTTGGGCCGGGCGTGGTGGTGCACGCCTTTAATCCCAGCACTCGGGAGGCAGAGGTAGGAGGATCGCCAAGAGTTCAAGGCCACCCTGAGACTACATAGTTAATTCCAGGTCAGCCTGGACCAGAGTGAGACCCTACCTCGAAAAACCAAAAAAAAAAAAAATAATAATAATAAATAAAATAGAAGTTTTTCAGTTTGCGGAGGCTAAAAGAAGAATTGATTTGTAGATAAAAATATACTTAGGATACAGTTTGTCAACACCCCTATATAGCCATATACTAAGAGTAGGTCCTTCCTAGGACCAACATTCTCCACAGCCATGGGCTTTTCATCTAGTTTTCAGTACCGTGCATGTATTCTTTCTTGTGGATCAAGCATCTATGTCAATCATAGATCTGTCAGTTACCCCTGGTAAACTTCACGTCATACTGCAATCGAGGTCACATCATGCCCTGAGGATCAGTATTGTAAATGCATTGGTCATTATTTCTGGCAAACCTTTGTTAAGTTAGGGTTTGGATGGGTGATTCATATTCTTTTATCTTAGTTTGTCATTGCTTAGCTCAGCATTGCTTGAAATTCAGTTGTGAAAGTAGTTGGTGTTGATTCCTGGATGGGGAATGTAAGGGGAACTCAGATCAGTTTGCAGGCCAAGGTGTTTGTATTATGCAGGAGTTGTGGAAGAGGAGACATCTGTATGGAGCAGGTAGCTGAGTCTAAAGTCACCTGTTGGAGGTCAGTGGCCAGCAACTGAGGGAGGGGTGTGCACAATAAATGACTGCCCTAAGACTCACACTGCTGAACCCACAGGAAGGCAGTATAAATGGAGGGCAGAGTGTTCTGAGCAGCAGACAGGAGCTCTTGAACTCACACAGGCAGCCCAGGCTGTGAGGATTGTGAATGGGTGTGTGGAGCTGGCGAGTGTACAGGAATCAACCACAGGTGTCAGAGTTGGCAGTGTGGCATTGGGTGGGGTAAGTGGACAGGTTGAGTAGCCAGATTCCACACAAACTGCTAGCATGGTCAGGGAAGGGGATGAGAATCAGGACGGTGTGCACAGATTCCCAGGTTGCAATGACAGCGATTGGGCACAGGCCAGCTCAAGGAGCAGGAGGATGCATCTTGGCTCATGGAGGAGCATGGCAGCAATGGTGGCTTTGGAGGGAGGCAGTGGCACACAGGATGGAAGTGATTAGACAGGATGGAAGGGTTCCCATGCACTCACTCACCTTTGACTCACATGGGGCTGTGGCACAGGGAGGATGGAGGTAGAAGAATGAAGGGTCAGAATACTCAGGATGACATGACACTAGGGCGAAGCCAAAAGGTGAATGTTTAATAGTTGACACTGTATTAAATAAAACATGAATATTATCACAAGTATTTCTATATATATACCAGATAAGTGACCCTTCAATATTTAGTTATATACCTAATTTATCATAAAACCATGATATAAACTTACAAAGTCAAAATGGGCTCCTTCACTAATTACATTCTTATAAAATATCATGCCACTATGCAAAATCTACTATAAAAGACGTGTACATTGAAATTATACTTCACAATTTCCTTTATAACATGGAAAAACTTTAAACCATCTCCTTGATGATTAAATATTTTCATAAACAGACTCAGGAAGAAAGAATTTGGAAGATGTTGGTGAATAGCAGATGGAATCTGCCAAATGATGACTTCATATATTTTATCCAGTGTGGGGTAAAAGAACTGAGCAAAAACTCCTATCCTGATCTCGATTTATGGTTGAGCATATCTTGTCCAAATTCACAAGTTTATGGTAAAAAGTTGCAGTTCAAAATCAGAGTATCTGGAGAGTCCATGGGAGCTTGTTGTGATGTCACATCAGGTGTTTCCAAAGATGGTTGATACTCAATCTTGAGAGAAGATTGAACACAGTTGAAGAGGTCAGAACTGAGATAGATAAGGAAATTGATGGGTCTGGAGCTGAGATGATGTGGAAAGACCAAAGTAGATATTCTGCTTCCTGACAGAATGGCAGGTGATGTCTCTAGTCAGTCAACCTTTTATTTTCTCAAGGTAGGGTTTCACTCCAGCTCAGGCTGACCTGGAATTCACTACATAGTATCAGGGTGGCCTCGAACTCACAGCGATCCTCCTACCTCTGCCTCTCAAGTGCTGGGATTAAAGGCAAGTGCCACCAGGCCCAGCACATTTTTTTTCAAAGCAGGACACCAGCAGATCTTGTAACCAGGAGCCTTGTAAGACCAGCTCCTAAGTAGTCTGGCCACCAAGTGAGACTGAGACTGGTTTCTCCTGATTGGTTGAGAGTCTGTGCAGGCATGATGATGTCAATAGTGAGATGAATTGTGATGTCACCAGACAGGAAAGTGCTGGTAATTCTGGTAGTAACTATCATATGGGATACATTAGTGTAATAAGGGAGACTCATGTTCAATTCCCCAGTACTTAAGCCAGATGCACATGGTGGGGCATGCATCTGGCATTCATTTGCAGTGGCTAGAGGCACAGGCATGCCCATTCTCTCTCTGCCTATCTCTTTCTCTCTCAAATAAATAAATATTTTTAATTTTAATGTATTTGTTTATTTGAGAGAGAGAGAGAGAGAAAGAAAGAGGAAGATAGAGAGAATGGGTGCTCCAGGGCCTTCAGCCACTGCAAATGAACTCCAGATGTATGCGCTACCTTGTGTATTTGGCTTACGTGGGTACTGGGGAATTGAACCTCAGTCCTTTGGCTTTGCAAGCAAGTGCCTTAACCTCTAAGCCATCTCTCCAGCCCAAATAAATGTACTTTTTAAAAAGTTGGTAACTACAATACTGTGCTTGACCTAGGAATTTAAAGGGAAGTGCTGAAGATTTAAGATATTGTCTCAGTGTGGTTTGGGATCTTATCAATGGAACTTTGAATCTGAATTACTTTAAAGTCTGAAGTCTTCTGCTTTTCTTATCGGTAGCATTAGGACTCTGAAGGCTTCCATCAGTAACAGCAGACTAGAACTCAGGAATAGAACCTAGCTCTCTTTCTCATGTTACTTCATTTTTTCCTTTCTTTCTATCTTTCATCATAACCTCAGCGATTTCAGGAAATGTTTGGAAAAACCAAATCACATCTTGCCACCTAATGACAGTTCAATTTCTTTTTATTTTTAACTTGTTTATTTATTTGCAAAGGTAAGAATGAGAGAGAGAGAGAGAGAAAGAGAGAGAGACAGAGACTAACACATACACACCAGTGCCTACCGCTGCTGCAAATGATCTCTAGATGCATGCACCACTTTGTGTATCTGGCTTTACAAGGGTACTGGGGAATCAAACCCAGGCCATTAGGTTTTGCAAGCTAGTGCTCTGAGCCATCTCTCTATCCCTAGATTTTTCATGTAAAGAAATGAAATTATTTGCTCCAGACACAGTGACACATCCCAGTACCTTTTTATTTTTTATTTTTTTTTTTAGGAAAACAGCTAGTTTTTATTGGAGTTTATGTATTGGCCCAAGTTTTCTAGAGGGATAGAACTGACAGAATGAGTATGTATTACAAAAGGGTTGTTTTTGGATTAGATTATAAAATACAGGCAGGACAATCAAACAGCCTGGAAAGTTGAAGAATCCAGCAGCTGCCAGTCCACCAGGCTGGGTGCAGGCTGAGGTGTCCTAGGACCCAGCTGCAGCTCAGTCCACAAGGCCTAGCAAATGGCAGAAGCACACAAAACATCAAGGGGAGCCAGGCTTACAACACACACCAGAGAGGAGCACAGGCAACTGGACAGAGAAAGCAAAGCCCAGGGCTTCTCCTGGAGCTTCCGTATGTGCAGTCTCCCAGCAGAAGGGCCGCTCACTCTGAAGGAAGGACTTCTGGCCTCAGTTCTTCTTGCCTGGAATCACCTCAGAGGTAAAATCATGGAACAAAGGAAATTATAAAGTGCACACCTTTAATCTCAGCACTCAGGAGGCTGAGATAGGAAGATCTCTGTGAGTTTTGCTCCAATCTGGAACTACAGAGTGATGTTGGTGACATATACCACATATAAAAAGTAAATTCAAAAGAATTACAGAAAAATGCAGAAAACTGTCATAATTTACAAAGTGGAAATATCCCTCCCTTAATGGGATTCAACAAATTCCT
The DNA here is from genome assembly GCA_036365145.1 of Orientallactaga sibirica. Lineage (NCBI taxonomy): Eukaryota > Metazoa > Chordata > Mammalia > Rodentia > Dipodidae > Orientallactaga > Orientallactaga sibirica. Next base: position 5,606,894 of record JAEOAD010000057.1, on the reverse strand, counting down.
GCTACCTCTACCATCCTCCCTTGCTGATAGTGTTTTAAATATTGAGGAGGGGCAATTATAATGTTTCATCCTTTGTTTTGAGGCAGTTTAAGGGAAGCTGGGCCCCTAAAATAAACTCAGAGAGAAATGTTCATGAGCCAATAAGGGGGAGTGATTTTTTCCCATATCTCTTTTCCCCTAAAATCTTGATGCAGGAATTTGGAATTCAGGAGGGGTACCCCAAATTTATAGATCACAATCTGTGTCCTGTCCTATTTTTAACAAAGAATTGGTAAAAGCAGAATGAAGAAGGATAAATTATGAATTATTGAGTTCATTTAGGATGGAATCGCAAATTGTAGGGTTTACTTAAGAGGGTTTGGGACCTAGGAAGAAGGCTCAAGCCAAATCATAAGCAGGTAGAAAGTAAGAAATGCACCCAGGTGGAAAACACTACAGAGTTCATCAGGCTCATTACAGACAAATGGAAATCGTTAGTGAAAGAGTGGAGTCACAAGCACATGGAAGACAGAACTTATGTGCTTATGTAGGGAGATTTAGAAGAATCACATATGGAAGGCAAAGCATTCATCTTGATCTTCCACATGGAAGAAAGTTAAAAATGGTGATGATTTGAGAATGAGAGAGAGTGTCAGACAGTGATAAATGGGTATTAAAGAAAGTTCTACTCGTGGTCATCCTCTGAGTTATAGAAATTCCAATGGGTAGCAGGCCCAGAATCAGGGAAAGAATACTTGTGGTATACCTAGAGTATAAGGGAAATATACATATGGTAGATTCAGAGACCAGAGGAAAATCATACAGGAAATTAATGTGAGAAATTACCCCAAAAAGCCGGGTATGGTGGCATATGCCTTTAATCCCAGCACTTGAGAGGCGCAGGTAGCAGGATCACCATGAGTATGAGGCCACCCTGAGACTAGAGTGAATTCCAGGTGAGCCTGGGCTGGAGTGAGACCCTACCTTGACAAACCCAAATAAATAAAATAAAATAAAATAAAATAAAATAAAATAAAATAAAATAAAATAAAATAAAATAAAATAAAATAAAATAAAATAAAAATAAATTACCCCAAAGTATAAAGCAGAAGCAAGCAGACAAACTACCCAGACCAAGAAGCAGTATTCTCCTCCCTAACCCCACCCATCCAGGGTATTTGGTGTGGGGGAAGGGAGCCAGACTCACATATATCCCTGTGTCCAGATGAAAGTGAGGTATAGAGAGACAGAAGGCCAAGAAAGAGCCTTTATAGTCAACTGAAAATGTATTCTTTAATTAGATTCATGTACGTAAAGGGGAAGGCCTGATTTATTTGTCATTTTAAAGGGGCAGGCTCCAGGGCCAGCCCACTTGAGTCATGCTAGACTGTGGGCAGCAGGAGTGGGGTATTGTACCTATTGTTGATCAGTTTTGATAAGACACAGGTTCCATTCCTGAGTTTCATTGATGCCTAGGCAGGAGGGCATGCGGGATGGCCTCTCTTGGTTCTCTGTTTTGGACTTCTGATGCTAACTGAAATTGTATAAAAGAAGCTAGGTTTCTCCTATTTCTCCTTCAATCTGTCCAGAAAATGTGAATAAGATTAAAAATCCCAAAACAAATGGCATGGGATCTGGTTTTTCCTTCTCTCTCCTTCCATGAACGCAATTCCCTCCTGCAAAAAATGCCCAGAAGATGGAAATAAGATTATGAAGTGCCAGGACAGGGCTAAAGGGGTGGCTCAGAAGTTAAAGCCCTTGTCTGCAAAGACTAAGGACTCAGGTTAAATTCCCCAGTACCCACATATAGCCAGATAAACAAGGTGGCAAATGTGCCTGGAGATTGTTTGTGCCCATTCTCTCTCCCTACCTGCCTGCTTCTCTCTCTCTCTCATAAATAAGTAAATAAAGTTAAAAGTGCCTAGACACCAATTGTACTACCTTTCCATTCCTGGGACAAAAATGGCTAACCAAAAGCAGCTGATCGGAGGAAAGGTTTATTCTAACAGTCTTGAGTGAAGGTCTCATGACTGCAGGGAAAGGATGTTCCTAGAACAGAAGCTGGACATCACAGTCCTGGCACAGTTAGTGGAAAATAGCAGCAAAAATGAGAGCCGAGCTCTGGGAAGGGGCTATCACAAATTTAAGACCACCCCAAAAACATACACCTCCTACAGCAAGGCTCCACTTTCAAAATGGACACCAGCTTGACAGGGAGCAGTAAATTTATGAGTATGGAGGACATTTGATCCAAACCCTACACCACCTGACATTGGATCTGGATGATCAGTGAAACCCTAATCAGTAAATCCTTAGAAAAGACCCAATCATGGTCCCTGCTCGGCTTCCACCTTTCCAGAACCTCCTCCTTTATTACAGCAGGAACTCTGCATTATTTCCTTCTCCTGAGCTCTATAGTCTACAGATTTCAATTATCAAAAATCATAAGACAAGAACCTGGAGGCCTTTGACTCAATGGAAATTTTATCTGGCCCTGAACATCTGCAAACTAACTCTTGAATTACAGCTCAACCAAGAAATGAAAAGAGCTCCATCACTCTCAAAGTCACCCCAAATTCCCATGTCATTTCCACATGGTATTTTTTTAAAAAGAATCTCATCAAAGACATCCTTCTTTGCTTTTTAAATTTTATTCATTTATTTATTTGTGGGACAGACAAAGGCACACAGAGACACACACAAACAGAAACACACACACAGAGAATGGGTACACTAGGGCCTCCAGCCACTGCAAACAAGCTCCAGATGCATGTAACACCTTGTGCACCTGGCTTACTTGGGTCCTGGGAATTGAACATGGGTCCTATGGTTGTATAGGCAAGTGCCTTAACCACTAAGCCATTCTTCCAGCCCTCCACATTGTATTTCAAATCTTGTGGTATTTACTCTTTTTTAAAGCTAGTGCATTTCCAGGAAAACAGGAGGTGTGGTCCAAAGGAGGTTTATCTTCAATGTCCACCAAGCCTGCTAATTTTGCACTAGGAACCAAACAGTATCTGCACCCTACTTGCTTCCATATATTTTAAACCTTAAGGAGGGCAATTGTGACATAGACTCTCTCCTTTTACATCATGCTTCAAACTCTTTTCCTTCTTATGCTTTGGTGTGTGGTGTGTGTGCGCGGCGCACACACACATGACCATAGTGCATATATAGAAATCAGAGAACATCTTTCAGATGTTGGTCCCAATCGTCCACCTCTTTGAGGCAGAGTCTTGAAGGAGAAACAGGAGAAAGATACCTTTATATAGGTAGTCAGCCAGTGACAAGGCCCAAGGAGCACAAGGCGATGCCATGTCACCTGTCCTGGAAAGCCAGCACTCATATCTAATCCAGGCTTACCCAAAATGGCACCTCCTACCTCTTCCCTAGTCTAGCACATCTAGGTGGGCTGGCTCCTTCTGAGTCAGCACCTTGAATCCATATACCAATCAGGTATCTCCCTTACACACCTGAATCTGGTGGCAAGGCTCATCTTAATGAATTTCTGACCTATATAAATGGGCCTGCCACCTGTGCCATCTGTTTCTTAGCTCTCTTGGCTATATTCTCCTGGCAATAGTCTCTCCTGATTTGTACTTTGGTAATCTCTTCTCCCTTCTCTGCTTGGCTGGAGGAAAGGAATTTCTTCCTTTGAAGGCAGTTTCTTCCCTTAATTTGAAGGCGTTCTCACTCTCATACATGTGTGATCTTTCTTTACACCCTAAATCCTTTATTACCTAATCACTTTGCTTTCTTCTACATAGAGGTGAAAGGCTTGTGCCTTCAAGGTTTACTTCATACATGTGTGTGTGTGCTGCTTCTAAATCTTTCATCCTGGGCTAGCCTGTGCCCCGTGTGTGTGTGTGTGTGTGTGTGTGTGTGTGTGTGTGTGTGTGTGTATCCTTTCAATGGGCATTCTCCTGGAGATTTCCCTATTTCACCTCTGTCTCTTTTCAGCCAGGCAAGGAAAAGAATTGCATTCTGGTTTGAGTCTTTCTAGTCTTCCCCCCTGGGTACCAATTCTCCCAAAATAAATGTACCTTTTTCAGAATCTGTTTTCTCAATTGTTATTAAAATGGAAAAAAAAAAAAAACTAAAAGTTGAGGTTAACAGGCCTAGAGGTCCCCCCCTTAGGCACAAAATTTTGCATCAGTCTCACGAATTTACACCAGGGTAGTTGGCCCCCAGAGCTTCTTGAGCCTCCTTGTGACTCTGCCTACCTTCTTGCTCATAGGCATGACTGGAATTACAACTGCCTGCTATAGCATACAGGATTCAATATGAGTGCTGGGGTTGCAAACTTGGGTGCTTATTCTCATGTGGCAATTGTTTAATCCACTGAATTATCTCTGTACCCCAGCAATTCAAATTCTAAGGATGGCCAATTGTGGTATTTCCCCCTTCCTTAAAATTAGTATGAAGCCTATATACTCTCAGAGATCCTACCTATAGTTTCAGTTAATACAGAAATTCCTCTGAATTTGTAGGATATACTGTAGAAATCTTTTGGAAAGATCACTTTAACAGCAGTATGTGTGGAAGTAGAGGTTTTATTTACCTTGGGGCCAAAGAGCTTGAGATCTCCAAAGAAACATTAGACCCAAGCTGAGATTTTATTTTATTTTATAGTTTTCATATCTGAGGGGATGGTTACGTGAACAAATAAGAAGTGGCAATTTGCATATCAAGCATTTAGTAGCCAGGCCACCCTAGCAATGAACTCTTTTTTTTTTTATTTTTGGTTTTTCGAAGCAGGGTCTCATTCCAGTCCAGGCTGACCTGGAATTCAGTATGTAGTCTCAGGATGGCCTTGAACTCACAACAATCCTCCTACCTCTGCCTCCAGAGTGCTGGAATTAAAGGCGTGAGCCCCCACGCCCAGCTCCTAACAATGAACTCTATTTTATTTTGTTTTACCCTAAATTTTCTTTCCTTTTTATCATCACTCTGGGCCTTTTCTGGGATTTTTCCATCTGCTGACAAAGATAAGTTTATCTCCTCAGCAATTAACTCTTTTTTTGAGAGAGAGAGAGAGACAGAGAGAGAGAGAGACAGAGAGAGGGCGAGGAAGACAGAAAATGGGCGCGCCAGCAGCCTCTCAGCCTCTGCGAACAAACTCCAGATGTGTGCGCCCCCTTGTGGGAAAGTGTGGCATTTCACCCTTGCATCACTGCATCTTTGCACTTTGCTAAACTTGGGACCTGGAGATTGGAACTGACATTTTTAGGCTTAGCCGTCAGGCGCCTTAAAAGCTAAGCCATCTCTCCAGCTGGAGCAATTAACTCTTATAGTAACTCAGTGAATCAGTTCAACTTTTAGCTTCTATACTACCACATTCCCTCATCTTTAATATCATAATATATTATGATTTCATATGTTATGTCTGGAATTCTTGATGTCTGGAGTACATCAGCTGTAAGACCTCTGGAGTCTTGGCTAACCATAACCTTGATGGCAAGGGTGTGTCAATTGTTGGGAACAATGATATTGTTAGTATTAAGTCTTGTATTTAATCATCAGCAACAGGAACTGGTTTCTGATTATTGTGTTAGAAAATATGGATGGCAACACAAAAGTATTATTATTATAAAATAAAGCCAAAGAAAGATAGCCAGGAGGGCCTCTTCTGTACAAGATTAGACAGCAGGAGTGAATGTGACTAATCCTGTTGTGATGAGATGAGAACAGGACATTCCTGTAATTAGAGGGAGGGGTTTTTGCCACATTTCTCAAAAAGAAGATATTCTTGAGGAAGGAAAAGCAAATAATTCAAGGCAATAGTAAAGAACTGTATAGGGGTGAAAGGCATAAAAATCCCTTGGAGTTAAAGGATTTTTTGGGGTTTTAAAAATATTTTATTTATTTATTTATTTGAGATGAGTGGAGAGGCAGAGAGAAAGAGAGAATGGGTGTGCCAGGGCCTCCAGCCACTGAAAATGAACTCCAGATGCATGTGCCCCCTTATGCATCTGGCTTACATGGGTCCTGGGAAATCAAACCTGGGTGCTTAGGCTTCACAGGCAAATGCTTTAACTGCTAAGCCATTTTCCCAGCCCAAGTTGTGTTTTTTTTTTTTTTTTTTTGATGGATCTCATGAGGTTATCAACTAAGCTGATTGAATGAGAAAATAGAAGGAGATAGAATCCTTATCACGTGTTTAATTATTTCTGACTTACAGCGTTTAATAGTGAACATGTTATAAGAAGCAGATAATTTTTTAACTAGGCATAGGAAACACCAGTAAGATGGGTGGACAACATGTCTATTTTATTGTTGTTGTTGTTGTTTTAGAATGTCATGGTGAATATTTCAGGCTTTTGTTGTGCATGGACCAGTCATCTTTTAGGATTGTGACTGGAGCAGGGTCACAGTCATCTTGACAAGACCAAGTAATCTATACAGCTTGACTTAGATGAGACCCTCTGAGTCCCTGGTGACATGCTAGTTGATATAATTGGCTGAGGATATTGACTTTTTGACTCTGGTGTGATGAGTTTACATTTCTTGGTTGACAGGTGTGGGCCCAATTTTTTAAGGGTATATGGGTCCCCTTGTGCTACAAATTTTAAGGAAGCATGATCTATGGCAGGAGAATCTGGTTTGTGTCTATAACTCTAAGCAAAAAGACACAATCAAATAACTAGCACCACCAACATAAGCAAGTATAAACACTCAGAACTTTAAATTGTTTTTATATCTTTGGTCTAGACTTGGATTTACCCCCAAAGTACCTTAGGGCTGGCCTCTGAAATCTGTCCTTATTGATATACCTTTTAAAATAAGACATATCAAGGAAAGATTGGACTAATATGAATCAATAGCCATCAGGTAAACATAATCAGTGAGGACAATTTTGGGATCTTTGATTTAAAGGCAAACAGTGCTGGGCCTGGAGAGATGGCTTAGCAGTTAAGCGCTTGCCTATGAAGCCTAAGGACCCCCATTCAAGGCTCGATTCCTCAGGACCCACGTAAGCCAGATGCCCAAGGTGGCACATGCATCTGGAATTTGTTTGCAGTGGCTGGAGGCCCTGGCATGCCAATTCTCTATCTATCTGCCTCTTTCTCTCTCTGTCTGTCCATCACTCTCAAATAAATAAAAAAATATATTCTTTTAAAATTTAAAGGCAAACAGTGGTTGACTAACCAGGGCCAGGAAGAGGCAGAAACAGAAGGCACAAGTTATTGTTAGAGCTTAGTATTATAAATCAGCATCAGGCAGGGCAGGCTATTTTTCTGAATCTTTCTTTACATTGTAATATCTTGTAGTTATATTTTTATTGGGTGTTTAAGATCATGTAGGCAGTCAAAATTAACCGTGTATTATATTTTGGAGGTCATTTATGGCTCTGTAAGAATGACTTTTACGGACCTGTGACGAGTTCTATGACTCGCAGTATTGTCATCTGTCAGGATAAGGAAAGGCTGTGCTGACCAACTGGTTCTCCCTCTTTTGGAAGCCTGTAGGACTGATTTCTTTCTAATGTGACTCTCCTGTTGTAGATACATTGATTTGCAGTCCTCTGACTGTTTTGTCTTCTCTGATCAAGAAGATGGGTAACTTATCCCAAGCTAGACGTCAGTAAGTGTCCCATCGTTTTGTGACCTTCTGACTTTGGAGTAGGAATCAAAATATTGGTTTTTTTAAAATTTTTATGTTTTTAGTTGGCTTTCATTTTTACATATGGTTATTAATCACTCAGAGAGACTGCACATATCTGATTAGCAAAACATATTTAGTTAAAGAACTGCAGAACACATCTGGCTAGCAAAGCAGTTCCAGTCAGAGAATGACACAATGGTTTAAAATTATTTTGATTAGTATTTAAGTGTAGTTGTCAAGTGACAGTTTAAGTTATATCTGGAACATAGAAAACATGCATATTTTACCTTTTAAGTATCTTTCAGTTATAAGTACAAGGAGAACATGTTAGTATCCCTGGAAACAATGTTTTATCTACAATTTTAAATCAATTGATTTGTTCTAGAAATTGTAAGTCAGGAAAAGACAAGACAGTATAAAAGCTTGGCATCTGTATTTGAAAACAACTTTGGCTAGACTGCATAACCTATGTAGGCACCAATTACCCACCCCCCAAACTGAAAGCAGAACAGCAGAGTTTAAAATCATTTATTTAGAACAGGTACATGTCTTAAGTATCAATAAATTATAAGTAACGAACCTAAGGTACCAGAAATGAAATAATTATTTAAGTAAAATGTTGACTGAACTGATTATACATAGCTTAAGAATAAAGACAAATCTGGTCATTGTTGAGATAAATTAGCCCAGTTTTTACATATATTAGAGACATTGTGACAGACATAAAGGAATTTTTTAATCAAGTATATTTAGTCATTGAAACATTTTAAGTTTAACATAAAGCAATATTTATGACTCTTAGAATATATGAAGGTTAGACAAACTATATTAATATTGTTTGTATATAGCAATATGTAGGATATTAGGAACTTTTCCAGTTATTAATAACAAAGTCATATTGATAAGGGGAACTCCATTTTATTTTGTTTTAGCATAAACTGTCTTTCCTTCTTGTCATCCCTCTGGGTCATTTCTGGACAGTGCTCTCTGGAATTTTCCCATCTGCTGACAAAGATAAGGTTAGCTCCTCAGCAATTAACTCATAAATGAACTCAGTGAATTAGTTCAAACTTGTGATACTTTTTCTACCACAGATACTGGAAACACAGTACATCTCCTGATTTTGGGTGCTGCTTTGCTTCAGCTATCGCTTGCCATTGATGCTTATTCTTTTCTCCCATTGGGAGAGTTGTATAGAACACAGAATTTGGTACTGTAAACCTGTAACTGGGAAGAACAAAAGCCTGTGGCTATAGAGGATATGGGTTATGGTGAGGAAAGTACTATTGCTGTTTTGGAAAATGCACATGATCACAAATTGCCTTCTAAATATTTGTTGGTTTGCTCATAAATTACTCTTACTAATAGCTTTTGTTTTGCTTTGTTTTGTAACTACAAAGAGTCCAAACTAGTCATAGTACTGTAACTAAGTCGCTTTTGAGTGTTCGGTACTAAATAATACATATATATCACACCCTCCAAAGCCCAAGGAACACAAGGAAGAGAAGGCAAAAAGATCTTAAGAGTCACAGTTGTGAAACACTGCCTTTAAGATCCTTGTTTCCTTGAACGTTCAGCAGATGCAATTACCTACATAAGAACTATACAAGATTGATCCTACCAACATTCCATCAGGAGGAAGGAGGGGCTCATGAAATCACACCCCTCCCTGAAGATTGATAGGCAGTTAACAGTTGCTGGAAGGGAGGGGCTCATGAGGCCACCCCTTCCTTGAGGGTTTGTAATCAGTTAACAGTTACTGGAAGGGAGGGGCTCATGAGGCCACCCCTTCCTTGAGGGTTTGTAATCAGTTAACAGTTACTGGAAGGGGGGGGCTCATGAGGCCACACCTTCCTTGAGGGTTTGTAATCAGTTAACAGTTACTGGAAGGGAGGGGCTCATGAGGTCACTACCTTCTTGAGGATTTATAGGCAGTTAACAGTTTCCAGAAGGGAGGGGCTTGCGAAGCCACATCCTACCTAAGGATTTAGAGACAGTTATCAGTTGCTACAATTGAGGTTCTCATGAAGACACACTGTTCCTGAAGTTCCATAGACAATCACTGTTTGCTAGAGGAGGGAAAGACATATTCTTCAGTAGTGTACAAATTGCTCTCCATTCTGTTGTAAGCTACTCATCGATTTTCCTAGCAGAAACCCCAGTTAAATACCATGACTCATCAAAACCCAAACAAAACGTCATGAAAATTACTGTTATCAGGGACACGGTTACAGGAGTCAGAAATTGGCTAGGAAATCAGGACAACAGAACCCTAAAAGTGAATGGTCTTTTAATTGCTTCAACTTAATTCCTTCAATAAAAGCAGGAGACTCTTAACTACTTACTGGTGGTGAAAACCTTGAAAGCTAGATGAACATCTTACAAGAAGGAAAAGAGGAAAAAAACCTCACCAAAAAAACCTCATAAACATCCAAGCTTTTTTTGTTGTTGTTTTTGTTTTTTGAGGTAGGGTCTCACTCTGGCCCAGGCTGACCTGGAATTCACTATGTAGTCTCAGGGTGGCCTTGAACTCATGGTGATCCTCCTACCTCTGCCTCCCAAGTGCTGGGATTAAAGGCATGCGCCACCACGCCCAGCCCACATCCAAGCTTTTTATCCTGGATCTGAATCCAGAAGACACCACACCTGGGTGCACTGTCTGGAAGAGACTGGGCCTAAAGTCAGCATACACCTGATTAATTCTTGCACTGTGGCGACTGATATACACTGCAGGGTGAATGTGATGTTACATATACACCATTTGTTTTATCTCTACTTGACAGAGTGGAATCCATATTTCTCCTCTGGGTCTTCCTGTGTAACTGCCTCTCTCTAATGCTATCTATGACCCTCTCATTTTCTCCCTCTCATGAGAAGAAACTCTAATTGCTCTTAGAGGAAAGAGGGTGATGACTGGTCAGTCTATAACTGCTTCCTGCTGATCAGGGTCATTGACTAATTGCAGTCTCTCCCCGAGGGGCCATCTAAAGGCCCAAGAGAGAAATCTGTAAGTCAAATGTCCTGTTCTGACACCATCTGAAAATTATCAGTAAGCGGTAGTTGGCAGTGTGGTTAGAAGTGGTGAGAGATCAGTTGATCAAGGGAGCTCACACAGATGTAGTGGGATTGCTCCATGACCATCTGATGTAAGCTGCTTATAAAAGAGCAGAGATAAAACAGTGAATGTGCACAATGGAAAACCTGAACGCTAGGAAGAATAGAAAATAAGGTGAAGAAGGTGATGAAAGAGAGAGCAAACTTATCTATGTCTTGTTCTAGGCTTTGTTGTGCCCCTTTCTATTTGAATACATGTTTCCTTCTTAGTGTTCAAAACCAAGCATGTCATCAAAATTTAATCCAGGATGAACATTTAGAGATCAAAAATGTCTCTCCAAGTGACTCTCTTGACATGGGAAGAGTTCTATATGTCTCCCTCAGCCTTGGGGTCATCTATTAGGATGAGTGAGGGCCATGCTGACCAAGTGCTCTCCCCTCTATGGGGAATCCTAAAGGACTAATTTTCCTCTGTTGGGACTCTCCTACTATAGACTGTACAACTTTTTTTTTTCTGTGCCTCTGTGTTGTCCCAAATCAGGAAGACAGGTGACTTACCAGAGTGCCAATGTAAACCACATTAGCAGTGTCCCATCTCTTGTGGCCTTATGACCTGACAATAGAGGCTATGCTATTCAATTAGCTATGAATTCTACATGAGTTATTAAATCTTTCAGAAAGGAAGTTATAACAGTATCAGGTGTAAGAGCTTACCTTATGTTTGAACTGGCTGATATCTGGAAAGCAGCTTGACGTCTTCTATGTGTTCACATGCATAGGAACTAGTTTTTATCATGAATTCCTATGAAGTCTCCTGAGAAGACAAACCTCACATCTTTGAACTATAGCTGTTCCTTTACCTGTGAACATTCTCTTTGTTAGTTGGATTGGGTTTTCTCTCCATAAATGATGCATGAGATGGAGAGACTTCAAGATTTTCCATTATCAGGACTGAAGCAGCCATGTACAGCCACCAGAGGTGACTCATCATCCACGGTGGTGGTCTACGATGCAGCCATCCTCTTGTGCCTCAGTGATTTCTCTTGAGGGATATTGTGGCCTAACATGTGGGTGGAGTGAATCCTCCCATAGGAGGTGAACCATCCCTTCTGTCTTTAGAGCTACAGCTTTAGCTGCAAAGTCTATCAAATGGCTGCCTAAGATCACTGGGTCATCTCATTTTGATACCCATGGCAGTGTAAAAATGCTACATGAAAGGGGGAGTAGGACTGCCTCCACAATGTTAAATTGGATTTCCTGAAGTAGTAACCAAACCTCTCTTATTCTAAACACCAGCATTAGCATGTACTATAAAGTAAGCACATTTAGAGTCTGTGTAAATATTTATTCATTTCCCTTTGCTAATGTTTAGAGACTGGACAGAGCAGTCAGCTCTGTTACTTGGGCACTGGTATTAGCTGGAAGTGGGCCTGGTTCAAGAATCCCATATTCTGTTATCACTTCACATCCTACCCTTCTAGTTCTTTTCTGGATAAACAAACTCCCGTCAGGGGTGGAGAGATGGCTTAGCAGTTAAGGACCCAAGTTCATTTCTTCAGTATCCACATAAGCCAGTTGCACAAGGTGACACATGCATCTGGAGTTTGTTTGCAGTGCCTGGAGGCCCTGGCACTCTCTTTCTCTCTCTGTCTCTCCTTCCTTCTCTCTCTCAAATAAATAAATAAAACAGAACTGCAATCACTAAATAAATGGAGATCAGGATTAATTAAGGGCTGGTCCTTAAGGTCTGGTCTGCAGTATAAGTATCTCATAAGACCTCTTAAACTTGAACATTCAATCTTTCTCATATGGGATATAAGTAGCAGAGTTGAGAGAAGAGCAAACATTATGGGTTATTGCGGGCCCCTCCTTCACAGGAGCTTGCTATTTTACTATTTAACTATCTGATAACCATATTTCCCCCTTTGAAGTGATAATACTCCCAGTGTCATGGGGGTATTACAGTAACAGGCTTTCCCAAGGTCAGTTTATGTGCTTAAGGGATTAAGAGTCCTATCACTGCTAGTGCCCTTAGGCAGTGAGGCCAGCTCTTAGCTACTATGTCTGACTCTGTGCTATGATATCCCACAGGTTGGGGTGTTGAACCCCTAAGTGGGGCTAGGACCCTAGAACTACATCCATTATCTCTGTTACATGAGGAGAAATCCAAGGTTGGGTAGGTAATTCCACAACAGGGGCCTGAGTCAAAGCATCCTTGTTGTTGAAAGGAGCAGTGTGCCTTAAGTACCCACGTTAAAGAGGTGAAAGACCCCTCTGTGCCTCCTGAAGAAGTTCGTACAGGGGTCCTGTCAGCTCTGCAAAGCCTGCGATCCAAAAACTGAAAAAAATACCTGTAACTCCAAGGAAAGCCTTTAGTTATTTTACAATCTGAGGGAGGAGGGAAGCTAAAATAAACTGAATTTGCTCAGGAATTAAACTGAATTTTTCACCTATTAGCATTCCCAGAAAAGTAACCTTAGATTGACATAACTCATCTTTTTTCCCATGTGACTTTGTAACCCTAGTCATCTAGGATGTTGAGAAGGGTCTCAGTTTCTCAAGAGACCATTTTCTCAGAAGCCCTACAAAATAAAAAGTCAGCTTCAAACTAAAGCAGGGTGACTTTAGGACTCTTCCAGTCTATGAGGTCCTGAGCTAAGGCCAATCAAAACATATGGGGGCTGTCTCTGAAGATTTGGAGTAAAACTGCCCAAGTAACTTGTCCTTTTTTATAAGCTGGGTCCACAAAGCCTGTCTGGATGGAGGGATACAAAAGAAAGCTTCCTTCAGGTCTAAGACTGAGTAATGAATGGTTCCAGAAGGAATCTGAGTTAATGGTGGATAAAGAGGAGGTGCCACAGGATGAAGGGAGACCTCTGCACCATTAATTAATTGGAAGTCCTGAACGAATATCCATTTATTAGGTGACCTTTTGTACTCCAAGAATAGCAGACTTATATGGGCTGGAACCCACTTTTAGGAATCCTTCCTTCTTTAAGTCTATTATTATGAGTCTCAATCCCATTCACTGTCTCTGGCTTTAGTGGATATGGATAGTGTTTTTTTTTTTTTTTTTTTTTTTTTTTTTCGAGGTAGGGTCTCACTCTAGTTCAGGCTGACCTGGAGTTCACTCTGTATTCTCAGAGTGGCCTCGAACTCACAGCGATCTTCCTACCTCTCTGCCTCCCGAGTGCTGGGATTAAAGGCATGCGCCACCACGCCTGGCTGGATACTGCTTTTGATGGGAGAAGTAAGTGGGATCCTTGAGATATATCTTTACAGGAGTGGCAGGAACAGATACTCCTATAGTTTCACTATCTGTCCAGACTAAAGGATCTACATTATCTTCTATCAAAGGAAGACGTAAGTTTCTCCCTGGAGATATTTAGAAAGAATAATCATTCCCAGTAAGAAGGCTGGTGTCTATGGAAATATAAGTAAGGAAGAGATAGTTTCCCCAGGAGCAAGCAACAGTGCATGTAAAACCCTTTTTCTAGGCTGGGCGTGGTGGCACACGCCTTTAATCCCAGCACTCGGGAGGCAGAGGTAGGAGGATCACCATGAGTTCGAGGCTGAGACTACATAGTGAATTTCAGGTTAGCCTGAGCTAGAGTGAGACCCTACCTTGAGAAAAAAAAAAAAAAAAAAAAAAAAAAAAAAAAAAAAAAAAAAAAAAAAAAAACTTTTTCTGAATCTGACCTGAAATGACTCTAAAGGTAGTGGCATGGTTAAATCTAGCTGCAGGGCAAAAATGAAGCAGTAGAAACCACACACATGAGTCAATAAGAATTTATTGCATATTTTGCCACCTGTCGAATTACCCAGGGTTTCTCAAGGTAGACTGGAATTGCAGGAGCCTGTCCATGAAGATCTGGGGCCCGTCAATAATCTGTTCAGTGCGATGACTTCAAGTCTTTTTGACTCAGCGGGCATTGGGTTTTCCAGTGGTTCTCTTGGCATTAAGGACATGGCCCTGGTGGAGGCCAAGCAGCTGTCTCTTTAAGACAGTTTTTACAAAGGTGACACATCTTCCCAGAGAAAGCAAGCCCTGGAAAGGACTTGTGGAAGGGGTTTTGCCTGAGTATCCTGTGTTACAATTATAATCTCCTGGTGATTTTTTTCTCTTTTCTATCGTCCTTTTTGCTCTATCTCCCTTTCTTGTCTTTCTGCTTCCTTTATCTCTCATTATTTGTCGTATTTACTATAAACAGAAGTTGCAGCCTAGAGCAACAGCTCTAATTTCTTATTTTGTTCAGCTACCAGTTTTTGTAACTTCCTTGGTATATCACGTGTTGACTGGGTTAAAAACTTACCTTTAAAGGGCTGGAGAGATGGATTACCTGATAAGGCGCTTGCCTGCAAAGCCTATGGATCAGGTTGAATTCCCCAGTACCCGTGTAAATCAGATGCTCAAAGTGGAGCATGAGTCTATAGTTCTTTTGTGGTGGTTAGAGCTCTGGTGCACCCTTTTCTCTCTTGTTCTCTTTCTCATAAATAAATAAATAAACAAATAAATAAATAAATAAATAAATATTTTAAAAACATTATCCTTAAGGAGAGCTTCCTCTTCCATAGACTCTGAAATAACATTAGTATGCTTTCTAATTGCCTCTCTCAGTCTCTGGAGAAAGTGAATGGGCAGCTCCTGTTCTCCCTATGTTATAGTTGGCAGTAGGTTATAGTTCCAAAGCTTTACTTAAACTCTACAAATCCCTTCTAAAATACAGTGTATAAAATGCTGACAGTCCCGTGTCCTCCATGTGTCATCCTCCCTGCAGTTAGGATGTAAGAGGAACCCTCCTCTGCCCCTTTGGGAACTTTGGAGTCAGGAACTTCAGAATGGGCTATATACTGCCTGGCTTTGTACCCTTTGTCTTTCAAAGAAGTTAATGTCTGATCTAACATTAATGTAATCTCTCTCCACATCTGGTGATACTTTTTATGAAATTGGTGGCAAGCCTCATAACAGTTGCCATGGTCCTCAGAGTAACTACCTAGTTTCTGTTATATCTGCCTTACTCATTTACAGCAAAGGTCTGTGTGCATAAATAATCTCAAATTTCCCAGAGGTCTCTTATCAAAAACATATCCCTTGGTAGCAGAGTGTTGTGCGTCTGCCTTAATAGTACTTTTGTTCCCTGATGGTTAAATCCTATTGAGCATGAAGGACAATATTCAGAAGTACATAAGGAAAGTTTTAATGTTTTATATAATATAAGATAAATATATATATTATAAAATATAATATATTTTAGGAGGCTCAGAGATCTCTGAACATGGAGCATTGATGTCTGCAGCTATTGGAGTTTGAGGGTTAGGGAATATTGGGCTACAAGCAGCAGCTGTAGTGATCAGGTCCAGCTCAAAGCTAGTGATCCAGTCAGGATGTTCACAGAGTAGAAAGATCAACTATATATAAGATATCTCTGTCCATTTCCACATTTTTTCTATAGAAATGATTAAGCTAGAGTATTGTATTGTATTTAAAACTGCTCACTGGTGACCAATTTCTTTATTTTCTAGAAGATAGTCAGGCCAAGCTTTCTGACAATGCAAAATTAAAGCTTTCTTTCTGAAACTCAGTGTGTCTAATTCAGCCCAGTTTACAAGGAGGCAGGCTCATGCAGCCATTATGAAGTCTTGAAAGATGATTGTTCTATCTGAACTGAAATGGAGAAAAGGAATAGAAGTAATCTAGAGCAAGGCTATGCTCTCTACTGTCTCATATCTTATAGTGTGGAGGTGGGTATTCCTCCAGGAACAGGTTTTGGGGAGAAGAAGCTAAAGTTATCACCTGCCTGTATGAGCCATGAACTACACTCCCTGTTTTTCCCCTCCCAAATCTAGAATACACACAGTACAGTCTGTATGTCTCCGGGAGCAAGGCTGGTCAGAGCTAAGATACCGATGCTTACTCTAGGTAGCCAGCCCCTGAGCTCAAGCTCCTCTAGACCTCCCCATCACCAGCCATATACATTCCACATCAGGAATATGAGCCATATGAAAACTAGTGTAGGCCCAAGTGAGGATGTTTCTCCTCTTACTCCCATCTTGATAGCCTAAGTGCCCTTATAGAGTTTTTATCCTGGGACCTCTTTCCATCACCCTTTGTGGGATCCTGGGATTTAAGTCCACCCTGGTGCCTGAATGTTTCAGAATGGTTTAGGGACTTAATTTCTGACAGATTTCTTCATTTGAGTTTCTTGGCAGAACAGTGTAAAATGGATCTAGAAGTTAACCTGATAAAAGTGTACTGTTCATGACAAAAGCTATTGTTGTTTATCCCATATTCAACTTGAGATAATCCAATCTGTGAATAACTTCCTTTTCTGTGTCCCTATAGAAGAGGTTTCACAAGGGAGCAATGATTTTATGATGAGGCTCCATTGGGGACTCACTCTCTCCTATGTGAGACTAGAGGTCACCCTGATTTTTCTTATAGCAGACAACATATTATCTAGGAGATAAGAAATCCTGGCTCCAAGAGGATGATACCTTTCCCCCACTCCATCTATTTTATAAGGAAAGAAAAAAGTAGGTTGAGATTATCTATGTCTAACCCTTCTTATCTTGGAGATCCTCAAAAACTGACCCAGAGCCAAGGGTTAAACACTCAGGCTTTTCAGTTTCCTTACACATAGAGTTATAAGGCCTTAAATTCCAGGTCTTGAATGGACCCAGCCACTATATGGTATTTGAGATCAGTTTTGTCAGACAAACTGGTAAAATAAATGGAAAGGAGATGAGACATCTTATCTCCTACTCACTTTCTAGGCCCCTTAAGCAACTCATTCTTGAGATTCACAATTTTCTGTCAGATGTAGTAGAACATGCCAGTAAAGAATTGTTTGAGAAACAAAGACCAAAATACATAGTATGAGTAAAAGTCAGTAGCTTAGAAAGGGGCTATAAGGGAGTTAGGAAAGTGGAGGACATAAAGAGATGGTATTGTATATGTGTAAATAGATGAACACATTACTAGGGATGAAATGGCCTAAGTGAGGTCAGTGGAAAAAATTGAGTAAACGAAGGGTGGAGGGAGAGTTAATCAAAATTTAAGATGTTATGAATATGTAAACCTGCTTTTGTGAATAAAGGCACGCCCAGAAGTCATAGATTGATACAGAAAAAATTTCAGTGCCAGTGATGGGATACCTTCCAGTGAGTTCTTGCCAAGGAAACCTGATGCTCCCAAAATATTACAGGCCATTGTTAAGGTTCTTGGTTTTCCACCAGAAATAGATAGTAACACCCTCTTGCTAAAGATTCTGCATGGTTCTGCTGAAAGATCACTGAGAAATCAAGCTGGAGTTGAGCTGAAAACCTCCTACCTGTATACCAGCTGACAGAAAGCTGTCAAAAGCTACATTGCAAGCAGTCCTATGAGAGAGAGAGAGAGAGAGAGAGAGAGAGAGAAGTCTTCAGAAGTCTTCACTGGTGATAAACAACAGTGGATACTGAAAGCCTTAACTTTGGCCAGTCAAGCCAAATGACCCAATGGTTTCAATAGTGGCATATCTGTTATGGGTGAAACCAACTGCTCTCTAATTGGACTGGAGGCTCACTCCACAGGAGGGAATACATGCCTGGTACTGAAAATATAGTCAAAAGCCTATGGTTGGTGAGGTCATGAGCCCTAAGTGTGTAAAGCCTGCTAGTGTCTGGCAAATGCAAACTGCCATGTAAGCATTTTTCTTAATGTTCATACCGATATATTAATGGGTACTCTCTCTCACTTTGCGTTAGAGAAGTTTCTTGTTTCAGAAGGGGGTTACCACTGTGATGACATATAAAGCACTACAGTGCTGAGAAGAAGTGATTATTCAGCACTGAAACATCTCTATCACAGCTTCTAAGACTCAGGGTAGGCCTGTTTTTAATGCAGTCTTCCAGATACATACTAGCTTTGATATATATGACCTTTCATTGCCTATTGCTACCTACACAAAACCCTAATAATAGGAAGAAAAGATGAGCACATAAAAAAAGAGACTAATAGAGAGGTGGAAGGGATATGTGGATTTGGGAAGCTGAAAGTTGTAGAGGGAAGGTAATTATCATGGTTTATTGTCTATAATTATGGAAGATGTCAATAAGAAAAGTTAAAAAAGTGAACAGAGCCAATAACTCCTGAGTTCAAGGCCAGCCTGCCTCCTGGGCCTGAAAATAATAACCCTGTTATTTAACAGTGAGAAGCAACCTGTGTATGCACCCATGATGTGTTAGGCCTGTTAATATACAAGGAAATTTTCTGACTAACTATTACCTAACGGGCCCCTGAGATAACAGGATGTCCTCCTAGAAATTCTGTTGGGCCCTGCCCGGTGTGAAGCCTAGTGGTTAGCCCAGCCAGTCTTGGCCTACTCCCTGTGAGGCCTAGTCGAGCTTCTGGAGCCTGAGTAGAGTTTCGCGACCTGTCCTTGGAGTGACTCAGCACCTAAGCTGAAAACACCCAGTTGCTGCTGACGTGGTGAAATACTATAGGCCCTTATACCTTTCTCTCATCCTCTCTTCCCACCCCCTTCCTCAAAATATATAAATACCCCCCCCCATGACAATAAAGGAGAGATTTCCGCCAGACGGACTTCCGGCTCAATGTAGTTTTCTTTTCCCCGGTGGCTTGGGGAGGTTTTTTTGAATCGCCGACACCCGCCTTCCCGCTCAGCCCCGAGAGAGAAGTGGCTGGCCCGGTTCTCTCTCTCTTCTGCTCTACCTGCTGGTGGCGGAGGAAAAAAGCACCGGCAACAGGTGCCCAACGTGGGGCGCAACAAAATTCCTTTAAGATTAAGTATATATGCCCTCATGATGCACAGGAACAAAACTGGTGCCTCTCACCAGGACACTAGAATTAAATCAAAGTCATAGTAATATTAGTATTTTTTCTTCATAAAGATTGTCTCCAGGACTATTATCATGATTTAGCTGTACATAAAAATGTCAAATAATATATTTCCTATCTTTCAGATATGGCTTACCATGTCATTAGACAACACATGCTAAATGTCTCAAAATAATGTTAAGGCTTTTAATCCCATATTTTAACTTTATCTGTTTTGTTAAAGACCAAAGGTAGAGAGTTATTCCATATTCTCATTTTTCTCCTGGGTGCTTAAGAACCAGAGGTAGCAGCCAAAACTAGAGGACATTTGGGTTAAAAAGTTAGCCAATATTTTGGTCCCAGCCCCTCCAGATCAAAAGATCCAGGTGTTGATGGGACATTTCTTTCTAGAGGGTCCTACAACTCTTGGTAAATCGCCTGTCATCTTAATCTGGGAAGACATGGAGATCCAGAGATTGGATTCCAATCAAAAAACACTCTGCAGT
Organism: Orientallactaga sibirica; assembly: GCA_036365145.1. NCBI lineage: Eukaryota > Metazoa > Chordata > Mammalia > Rodentia > Dipodidae > Orientallactaga > Orientallactaga sibirica. The sequence goes on along the minus strand of JAEOAD010000057.1, from coordinate 5,586,932 downwards.
TGGTTTCCAAGGGAAGGAAAGCCACGTGGTCAGCATGGGTGTGAATCATGCCAGCACATGTCATAAATGCTGAGAGAGCCTTAAAACTCCTCCAAGTTCCCTAAAAGTCTCTCTCTCTCTCTTTTTAAATATATTTATTTATTTAAGAGACATAAAAAAACAGAGAGAGAGAGAGAGAGAATGGGCATGCCAGGGCCTCCAGCCACTGTAAATGAACTCCAGATGCATGCACCCCCTTGTGCATCTGGCTTACGTGGGTCCTGGAGAGTTGAACTGGGATCCTTTGGCTTTGCAGGCAAATGCCTTCACCACTAAGCCATCTCTCAGCCCTAAAAGTCTCTCTTAAAGAGCCACAACTGACCTTGAAAAATATAATATAATATTAAACTTTGGTTTCCTACTTGATCTTAAGCACTCAGTAGAAATATATAGTTAGATAGTAAATTATATCTTTCAAAGTTTAAACATCACAGCCCAGAACATAACTTTAGATAGGTGTCCTCACAGTGACTCAATGGTACCTGTGCCATGACCTAAGATAAAAGCAGGGTATGTATTCTTAATAATTCTGCTAATATCTCATCTACTTTGTGAGTACAGGTATAGACCATGCCATTTGGTACACAGCTTTAGAATCTTCATGATGAAAGAAAATAATGCCTATAATTTCTGGTAATAATTATGCTAATTTTAGGATATTGTTTGCTTAATTATGATTTTAACCTTCTGTCCTCTCTCCTACAATTAGCCCAGACTCAGATGGTCCTTTGATGATCTAATTCTACCTGCCTGGGTTCTCCCATCACTTTCCAAGGTCTCAAAGTGTACACACCCAGAAACCCTAAATAGCTCAAATTTACCCAATCCCTACTTCTCTGATTTCTCTTGGTTTTTTTCTTTCACCACCAATGTCTTCACCTAACAACCATAGTTTGTTTTCCATAATAAGAGACCATGAATACTCTTCCGGGGTCCTGTATAATAGGCCCACTGGAGAGGTATCCAAACTACCAGAACTAGAAGCCAGAAATATTTATTGTCCCAATTCACTAAAGGCAGCTAGGGCTACTTCTTCAGGACAGGAAAATGATAGGACACAGAAATTGGCTTGGCATTCAGGGTAACAGAGCCTTAAAACCAAATGGCTTTTTATTCCTTGACAAAAAGCCAGAAATGTCACTATGCTTACAAAAACCTGGATGGTACATCCTCCAGGGAAGATTTCTAGATTAAGTTTACAGCCTTCCTAGATTACAGAAACTCTGATCCACACCTAAAATGACTGGAAAAGCTGTAAAATCTGATCTTTGTCTATAGTAACTTATGAACCTATTCTTCCTCAATAGCCATTTCCAATGAAATACCCAGCTCTGTGTCTCAAATAGGGCTTCTTCTCAAACCCCATCTTGCCGCATTGGGTAAGTGCTCTGCCTTCTTTTATGGGGCTTCTCAAATCCCCTCTTGGCTCCCTGGGCCAAAGTTCTACCTTGCTCTCTTCTTTAATGTTCTAGGCTTAAGCCCCTTTCTCTTCATCCTCCTAAAGCTTTAAGCAATAATAAAAATCTTTCAGAAACTTATCCTCTGGTCCTTGGGTTTATTTATTACTGGAAAGGGTCCAGGAACACCCCAAATTGTTGGTACATCAGCAAGCAAGGAACACAGAATTACTCAATCCATAGAAGGTGAGGTTCAAAGCTGATTAAGGGGAAGGGATCCTTCCTCCATGTCTTTTACGACTGTTAATACGTAATGACCTAAGTAACAATATGACCATGCATAGAAAGAGTATTTAACCCAGCACAAGAAAATTAGAAACTTTTAGATGTCCATCAACTGATAAATAAAAAATAACTTGAAGTATATACCTAAAATGGAATATTAACTTGGCAATGAAAATGCATGAGGTATTGATAATGCTGAAATGTCAGTGAACCATGAAAATGTACTGAAAAAAGCCAAACACAAAATATTATATATTGTATGTTCATGTTTATGTTAAATATCCACAATCAGCAAATCTACAATAGAAACTGAATTAAAGGTTTACTAGGACTGAGAGAAAGTTTCAATTAAGCATAAATGGGAATGAAAGATCTTAGTAGCACAAGTAATGTTATAAAACCCTGTTTAGGTAATTTTATGATATATAATGAAAAGTTTTAAAAGCTTTTAAAATATAGCATTTTTAATTTTTTGTTTATTTTTATTTATTTATTAGTAACAGATGGAGAGAGAAGAGGCAGAGAGAGAGAGAGAGAGAGAGAGAGAGAGAGAGAGAGAGAGAGAGAACTGCTGCACCATGGCCTCCAGCCACTGCAAACAAACTCCAGATGCATGAGCCACCTTGTGCATCTGGCTTACGTGGTTACTGGGGAATTGAGCCTTGAACCGGGGTCTTTAGGCTTCATAGGCAAGTTCTTAACTGCTAAGCCATCTCTCCAGCCTCTAAAATACAGTATTTTAAAAACCTAAAGTAAGCAGCAGAGAGACTGGTTCTTTAAAACAAATTTTTTTATTCATTTATTTGGGAGATACAGAAAGAGGCAGAGAGTGAACAAAAAAGAGACAAAGAGAGTGAATGGTAGTGTGAGGGTCTCTAACCACTGTATATGAACTCCAGATTCATATACTGCTTTGTGCATCTGGCTTTACATGGGTACTGGGGAACAAAGCCTGGGTTCTTTAGCTTTTCAGCAAGTACCTTAACTTCTATGACATCTCTCCAGCCCCCAAACAAATATTTTACTTGACAATGACAGGGATATATTATCAAAGCAAAAAATAGTTCTTAACCAGGTGTGGTGGCACATGCTTTTAATCCCAGTACTCGGGAGGCAGAGGTAGGAGGATCACCGTGAGTTTGAGGCCACCCTGAGAATACAGAGTGAATTCCAGGTCAGCCTGGACTAGAGTGAAACCCTACCTTGAAAAACCAAAAAAAAAAAAAAAGTTCTTACCTCAAAGAAAATTAGTTTATTCTTGGGCCAAATATGAATAAGCATGTCCTCAGGATACACATTCAGGTTGACCAAAATAGCATGTTCCTTTGTGAAGTATTTATAGTCAAAGAACAGAAGAAATTTAAAGAAAAAAAGTCACTTTAAAAATACATGGGTGGAAATGTCAGGTAGACGGTTCACTGTGTGAGAGGCTGGGTTTGCCACAAGTAGGCATGATGGCCCTTAAGGGAGGGTTTTTGCACTATTACATCACACCATTGCCCAAGTTTTGGTGGATACCTCCTCTGAGCACAGATTGATTGTCTGGGATACCTGGTGCAGGTTTGTCTACCAGGCTGGTAAGGGACATTTTTCATGACTGTTTTTACTTTTTAATCTTTTTGGAAGTGCACGCTTTGTTTAACCTCTTCCTCATGTTTTTTTTTTTTTTTTGCGGGGGGGGGGAGCGCAAAGTCAATGTTCATTTATATTGCCTCCCAGAACATATGCTGTATTTTCCTTGATCTCACCAGTCACTTTTATTTCCTCTTCAACCCTCAAACCATGCACCCATTTCCCTCGGTCATGTCCCTTTATGTCTAAATCAAGTGTGGTGGTATAAAAATCATTCTCAGTTTGAGTTGCCAAATATTTGGTTAATCAACAGACACAAACTTAGGACTTAGGCTTCCAGGAATTACTCTGCCCCCCCAAATTTCTCCATATCACATGGAGGTCGCACTTAGATAACTTGAGAATGATTGTTATATAAATGGCCACATTTTTACTGAGCCGCCAGTAACTGAAAACTCCTGATGCTTCCATTGTTGGTGGGCGCAGGCTGCAGGAGACAACCTATAGCTCTGCTCTTCCCCAGTTTCTGGAAAATGGAGAACAATGGCCTGAGGGTGGCACCCTCAACCATAACACCATACTACATCTAGATCTTTTGTAGACAAAAGGAAAATAGAATGAGGTATTCTAGGTTCACCATTTATTCTTTTGTAAAGTTTTATTTGTTTATTTAATCATTTTGAGAGGAAAAGAAAGAGAGAAAGGCAGATAAAGAGAATGGGCATGCTAGGGTTTCTAGCCACAGTAAATAAACTCCAGATGCATGTGCAGCCTTGTACATCTGGCTTATGTGAGTCCTGGGGAATTGAGCCTGGGTCCTTAGGCTTCACTGATGCAAATATCTTAACTGATAAGCCGTCTCTCCAGCCTCTTTTCTTTGCTTTATTTTTTAGGCAAACCCTATAGATTGGCCTCTTATTAATGTGAGACAGGGAGAGGGAGAGAACTGGAGTGCCAGGACCTCCAGCCACTGCAATCTAACAGCAGATGTGTGTGTCCCCTTGTGCACATGTGCAACATTGCGAGCTTGTATCACTCTGTTTCTGGCTTATGTGGGACCTTGAGAGTAGAACATGGATCCTTAGGCTTCACATGCAAATGTCTTAACTACTAAGCCATATCTCCAGCCCTTGTTTTTATAAGGCATCCTAATTGTGTCAAAGACTGTAAGATAGAAAGTCAGATTCTGGTGCTGATCTAATTGGGAGGACCCAGAAAACTAACAATGTCAGTCAGAGTCAAAAGAGGAAAATGTCAGGCTGGAGAGATGGCTTAGTGGTTAAGTGCTTGCCTGTGAAGCCTAAGGACCCAGGTTTGAAGCTCCATTCCACAGGACCCACCTAAGCCAGATACACAAGTGGGCACATGCATCTGGAGTTCATTTGCAGTGGCTGGAGTCCCTGAGGCACCCATTCTCTCTGTATCTATCTGTCTCTTTCTCTGTCTGTCACTCTTTTTTTACAGTTTATTTATTTATTTATTTTTAATTTGATTTTTTAAAATTTCTATTATTTTGATTTTACATTCATAGTATTGGTTCTATTATCCTCCTCCCTGTCCTCCCTCTTCCAAAGGGACCCTCATCAATGGGGAATGTGGATCGTGCATTGTGGGGGTTGTCAAGAGTTCTGGGGGGTAGGCCCCAGTCTCTGTGCTTAATGCCCCAACTTGTGACTCTAACAATCTTTCCGCCCCCTCTTCCGCGAGTTTCTCTGAGCCACACTGGGGTCATTTTAGTTCTACTTCAGTGATGAGGTTTTGGGAGCCTCTGTGTCTCTGGATATCTGGCTTAGTCGGAGTTGGATGTTCTCTGTGTTTATCTCCTTCAGCCTTTTTCTGGTGTCGTGATCACCTGTCTGTCACTCTTAAATAAATAAATAAATACATAAATACATAAATAAATAAACAAAAAAGAGGAAAATGTCCTCCCTCCCCAAGTCTGAACCTCTCACACTGCTTTCCCACCTCCTCTCAGTTTTTACCCTTGTTTGGGTGGGGGGTTAATTCCCAAACAAATGGTACATACATGTTGCCATCTTCAAACTGAGCCCTGCCCTCCTAATCCAGCAATAAATAAGAGAAGAACTACACAGCCACAGGGGGTGTTACCCATTAGGGCAGTTCCAGGGAGAGAGTTTGGACCTGAACTAATTAATCCATACCCCCTTCTCCCTTATAGAATTTAAAGAATTACAAAGATAACTAAGAAGTTACCTTGACAACCCAGATCTATATATCCAAGCCTTTGAACACCTCACAGAGTTATATGACCTGGCTTGGAAAGATGCATTCTAAATTGGACTTTGCCTTCTCCAGAAAAACAGGGGGTCATTAATAAAGCAATTTATATGGGAGACACCTGGTATCAATCTCAGGCCCCAGTACACAAGGAGAAACAAGGGATCCCACAGGGAACAAGATAGTCCCTTTGCATGATCCTGCTTGGAATTAATATGATGAAAAACACGAATGGAAGAGAAATCACTTCTTATACTCTGTCTTAGAGGGTTTAAGATGAGCTCAGGTTAAGCCACTGAACTACTCTCAGTTGGTTACAATTCAATAGGAGAAAGAGTAAACCTCTGTAGCCTTCCTACAATGTCTAAAAGAAGGCATATTGAAACGCACAGCAATAGTGCTGGGTTCCCACGAGGACAAAATCATCCTCAAAGATAAATTTGTGACACAATTGGCTCCTGATAATGGTAAGAAACTTTAAACATTGTGAGCCAAACAAGGCCAGACTTTGGATCAGTTGTTCAGATCAAAACTGCAGTCTATTATAACTGGGATACAGAAAGGAATGAAAGAAGGTCCAGAGATGGGGAAATCCTGGTGGCTATGCTGGAAACGAACCAAAGAAATGTTCCTCTCTCAACTCTTTAGTGAAATAAGTGGTCCAGACTCAGGGACCTGTTCCCTCTGTGGACAGAAAAACCATTACAACCATGAGTGTTCCCACTGGCAAAATCTTCCCCCATGGCCCTGTCCCATTTGCAAGATAAAACACTAGAAGTTTCCCAAAACCAAATGGACTGGGTCTATTCAAAGCCTGCTAACAGGCCCTGTGGCTTTTTGTACACTCTGTAATCCCAGTCCACCTTGAACAGCTCCATGGTTATCAGTGCTTGATTTTTGTCCTGGGACTAGAAAGGCTAACTTACAGATGCCTTTAGGGGCATCTCAGGTCAGGTTCAGAAAATGTTCTTTTAGAAGCCTCTGGCTTGCTCCTTGGAAGTCTATCTTTTCTATCCTACCCTCCTTATAATACAAGAGACACAAATCCCTTGGGTAGGTACAGATATTCTTTCTAACTGTCAGGTAGAAATTATTTTATGTCCAGAGAAAAACCTTTGATAGAGGAAAACGGAGATCCTTCAGCTTGGACAGATGGTGAAACTATAGATCAGGTTGCCACTGCCACTCCTGTCCAAATACATCTTAAGAACTCCACTTAACTTTCTTCCCCCAAAACAGTATCCAATAAAATAATAAAGCGTTGAGGGACTTAGGTCCATAATTGTAGCCTTAAAGAAACAGGGACTCATAAAGGAGTGTTCTAGCCCATATAATTCTCCTATTATCAGAGTAAGAAAGTGACCTAACAAATGGAAATTAGTTCAGCATCTCCAGTTAAATAATGATGTGGTGTTCCCCCTCTATCATGCGGTACCCAGTCCTTATACACTCTTAACTCAGATTCCCTCAGGAACTACTCATTATTCAGTCTTGGTCCTGAATGATTTTTTTTTCTTTTCTGTATCCTTCTTCATCCAGATAGCCAGCCTCAGTTTGCCTTTGAGGAGCCAACTCATAAAACAGGACAAGTTACTTGGGCATTTTTACCCAAAGTCTATAGAGACAGCTGCCATCTGTTTGCTTTGCCTTTGCAACAGGACTAGAAAAGTTCGAAGACCACCCTGTTATAGTACGTTAATTATCTTTTATTTTGAGGAGCTTCTGAGAAAATGGTCTCTCTAGAAACCAAGGCCCTTTTCAACTTCCTGACTTATCAGAAATACAAAGACTCAAGAGAAAAAGCTCAGTTGTGTCAATCTAAGGTTACTTATTTGGAATGATATTAGAGGGTACAAAAGACAATTTAAGTCCTGAATGAATTCAGCCTGTTTTGGCTTACCCATCCCTCAGATTATCATACAACTGAGAGCCTATCTGGGAGTTGCAGGCTTTTGGAGGATGTGGATCCCAGGTTTTGAAGAACTGGCAAGACCTCTGTACCAACTTTTTTTTTCCAAAAGATTGTATTTATTTAGAATGGTATATATGGATGCATTTTTTAATTATTGTTTTTTATTTTCTTTTATACTTACATACAAAAAAAGAGACACAAAAGTGTCTTTCAGCACCTCCTATATGGGAACCTGAGTCATGCTGCTCCTGCTAAAAACTGAAGGATGTGCTTTCTCAGGACCCTGAGTTAGGATTACCTACCTTACCTCAATTTTACCTTTATGTAGCAGAGAAAAAAGGTGTTTCTTTAGGGTTCCTAACCCAACACAGGGGACTAAGACCCCAACCAGTGTGATATCTCTGCAAAGTGTTAGACCCAGTATCTAAGGGATGGCCTGGATGCTTTGGGACAATTGCAGCAGTCACAGTGCTCATGCTCGAGGCACATAAGATGGCTTTGGTACAGTCTCTTACTCTACATCCACCCCATGACATAGGGAGCATTCTTCACTCTAAGGGACACATGTGGTTATCTGATAGCTAAATTGTAACTATCAAGCCCTCATGATGGAAGGACCTGAAATAACCCTTCAGGTTTACTCTTCCCTCAATACAGCTATGTACCTTACAGATGAAAACAGTTTGAGCACTCATGTAAAGCGATCTTATCAGAAACTTGTGTTGCCAAACCAGACCTTAAGGAAAAACCCAGAGAAAACACTGATCTCCACTTATTTACAAATGAAAATTCTTCTATTAAGTAATGAACTAAAAGAGCAGGACATGCAGTTTTAACCCAACTTGAGATTCTTGACTCTGGCCCACTTCCAGCTAATACCAATGCCCAATTAGTGGCTCCAATAACTCTGACCATAATGCTGCGTATTAGCACAGGAAAATGAATAAGTATCTGTACAGACTCCAAATATGCTTGCTTGATATGCATGCTCATGCAACTCTTTGAAAGGAGAGAGGTTTGTGAACCACTCCAGGAACTCCAGTTAAACACTCTATGGAGATTCTATATTTTCTAGAAGTGTCCTACTTCCTCACAAGATGTCATTTTTATACTTATATGTGTAACAAAAAGGAGATGACCCAGTCATCTTAGGAAATCATTTGGCAGACTCTGCACCTAAAGCTAAAGCCCTAAAGACAGAAGAGATGTTTCCCCTTTTATGGAGGGATTACCTCCTCCCCCAAGAAAGGCCACAATATACGTTAAGGGAAGGCACTGAGGCGCAGAAGGATGGTTGTCATTTAGAACACCATAAGTGGTGTGTTGCCTCTGATAACAGTTTCTGGTTGTCCCCCGTCCTTACAATAGAAAGCCTTAAAGCTTCTTCATCATGTGTATCATTTAGGGAAAGAAAACTCAATTCAAATAACAAAGAAAATATTTGTGGGCACCGGAATAACTAATGCAATGTCTCAAATCTACTATCTCCTAAAAACAAAAAGCAAAGGAAATATCCAGGGGAGGACTAGCAAATACACTTCATCCACTTGCCAGGGGGGTCTCTAAAGCCCCCTGTTACTGTTATGGGCAAATACTTTTCCTGGGCAGGGCAAAGCCTTCTCCTACCAGATAGAAAAGCCCTAAGAAGTGAAGAATGCCCTATGAGGTATAATCATCCCAAGATTGATCTACCCAAGAGCACACAGAGTGACAATCGACCAGCCTTTAGGGAGCAACTCGCTCAAAAGGTCTCCCAGTCCTTGGGGATACAATTTAATCACCTTTATGCCTAGTATCTTGAATCTTCCAGAAAGTAGAAATGATTAATGGCCTGCTTTTTTTTTCAAGGTAGGGTTTCATTCTAGCCCAGGCAGACCTGGAATTCACTATGTAGTCTCAGAGTGGCCTCACATTTATGGCAATCCTCCTAACTCTGCCTCCCAAGTGCTGGGATTAAAGATGTGCGCCACCATGCTGGCCTAATGGCCTACTTTACAGGCACCTAACCAAGCTAATGCAAGAAACCCAGACCTCCTCGATCAAACTTCTTTTATTTTATTTTATTTTTTTATTTTTATGTATATTATTCTAGTTTTACATTCACAGTGGTGACTCCATTATCCTACTCCCTGTCGTCCCTCTTCAATAGGGACCCTTGTCAATGGGGAATGTGGTTCACACATTGTGGGGGTAGTCGAGAGCTGTGGGGGGATAGACCAACTTGTGAATAGTCTCTTACACTTAAGGAGCACTCCAGAGCACTTGAGAATAACTCCATCTGAGGCATTATATGGCATGATCTTCCTTTCCCTTTCCAGAGTCCTGCAAAATGACCCTGAGACTACCCAGCTAATATGTCATATCACAGATTTGGTTAAGTTCCAACAGGTCCTCTCAGTACTAAAACAGACAAACCGTGCAAAGGATGGTAACAGGCAACTCCATTTTGCACAGTTGACTTACTATTGTTTTTGTTTGTTAGTTTGTTTTGTTTTTTGAGGTAGGGTCTCACTGTAGCCTAGGTTGATCTGGAATTCACTATGTAGTCTCAAGCTGGCCTCGAACTCAAGTGATCCTGCAAGCTCTGCCTCCCAAGTGCTGGGATTAAAGGTGTGGGACACCAGGTCTGGCTGAGATTTACTTTTAATACAGGCATATAAAGAGTTCCCCTCCTTAGTCCCACCTAGCAGGGCACTGACCCAGTCATTCTGTCTACCCCTGTGGCTATCAAGGAGATAGACATAGACTCTTCCATTCATCACACCAGACTGAAAAGAAGAATCCACAGGAGTCTGAGAAAGAGACTAACCTCTACAAATGTGAACCAATACAAGACCTCAATCTGCTTTTCAGACATCAGCTGACTTAAAGATGAGATGAGTTCCTGCCTTTGTCACTGGTGTAACTTCCTTTGTAAGTGTTTCAATAACCAATGTAGAAGTCAAAGCCAGCTGGAATCACTGGAGCCAAGAGGTCCAATATTTTGACCCCCTGATCCCAGGTTACAAGGCCAGTGTAGATGGTGGGACACTTCTAACTTGTTTTACTCTGGTCCTCCAGTAGGCTACCTGTCTTCCTGATCAGGGAGGACACGGAGACCCAGAAACAAAACAATAGGTGTACAGTCTGAAACAGGAAAGTTATAATCACGGAAAACTCATTCCTCCAGTCTTCCCAGAGGAGGGAAGGCCACGTGGTCTGCACAAACCTGAATCATCCTAATAGATAGCACCAGTACTGCAGAAGATATAGTGCTCCTCCCAGGTCCCTAGAATCTCTTTTGAAGAGACATTTGTGACCCCCAAAATTACATGTTTGATTAAACTTTGGCTACATGCTTGGTCTTAAACACCCAGAGAGAAAAATATAACCAAACACAAAGGGGTACATAAAAGCCTAAAAGGGGACACAAACTCTTCCTCTCACCATGAAGCATGCCTCCTTAACTATCCTTGATGCTGTTTAGTCTTCTCATTCTATCTGCCTAAGCCCACGATGGAAACTCATTCCTTGTAAGGGCCAAAGGTCATGCACAGGATAGTCTCAGTCTAACTGCTGTGTTTGTGGGCTCTTGCCTGCTTCCAGAACATCAGGACTTCCCTGGTGGGTATCTACTCTCCAAAGAGATGGCTAGAGCCAATTAAAATATATTTATTAATCAGGGTAGAGCAAGTTTTCTTATTCTACCAGGTCACTAGATGGGATGTTTCTTAATGGCCTATCAAGTGTACCAGGAAAAAAACATAAGCACAGAAAGTGTTTCTCCATTGACCCATTTCCCTGTCTCCTATCCCTTTATGTGTGAACAGTATGTGTTGCGATAAAAATTATTCTCAGTCTGAGTTGCCAATTCTTTGGTTAATTAACAGACATGAACTTAGGACTTGGGGTTGCAGGAAGCACTCTGGCCCTGCAAATTTAGCTATATCAACTACAATACATTTTAGATGCTATCTGATGAGCATCTTGGTTTTGAGACTGGTGGAAGCTAATAGTCTGTCAAAATAATTTAGCAGCCCCAAAAGTCTCCCCTTATAGTCCCAAGATTGTTAGGTCACACACAGTATTGGGTAATGAATGGCTATTATATTAAGAAAATCGCATCTTTCACATCTATTTTAACTGAATTCTGTGTACAATGGGTTTCGCTGGAGATTATAGCCTCTTTTCTTGAAGCAGGAAGAAGAGAAATATAAGCTTGCCAGGATCAGAGCCCATGCTGCTCAGCTAGTCTATTTGAGAGGTTGTAGACAGTTAGGGTGACTGGGCCCCTGAAAGTAAAGAAGGGCAAAAAGTCTGCACTTGCTACAAACCAAACATAGCCTGACTTCTTACCTCTTGCCTAGTTCCCTAAACCTGTTTTTCCACAAACAACCAGGATTCTTTCTGGGAGGGAGGTCTTTTGTAGGATTTAAACATTGTGCTTGGTCAAGTTCAGCCCCTGGAACTTGATGTCAGGGCTAGCCTCTTCCTGAGACAGCCTCTAGCCCTAACCACCACCTGTCCCTCTAATTCAACTGAGAGGGAAGACAACCAGCAGTAGAAGGTTATAAATACCTTTGGAAGGGGAAGCCATGCTCTCTGACCAGCTGTGGGTGAGTTTTTACCTAGGCTGAGCCTGAGCTGGGTCAGCCAAGGCCAGCTGGGTTAAGCCAAGAGGAAAGTACCCTAGCCTTTACACTCCACATAGGTTCTTTACAGCCTCCAGCTCCCCACATGGCAGGAGGTTTTGAAACATATTTCTCTTCCTTTATATGGTTTACCCCCAGCCCTTCCATGTGGGATCTCTAGCCACAGGCATGCCTTTCCTTGGCTCTATACTTCCCTCAATAAATATAATAATTTAATAACTATCCTTGTCAATCTTGTTTTATTCAATTCTATGGTTAAAATTAGAAATGAACATAAGGTTTGGGATTCAAGGACTTTCCTGGACCCTGAGAACCCTGTTACATATTCTAATTCGGAAGAGTCTATTATTGTTTCCTTGCATGTTCTAGATTAAACTCTGCTTGCTTTATTACTGTGTCTTATTGATTTTCCTTCTCTTTCTGAGGCACAAAAACCGAGACTGCTGCTGGACTCAAGAGCAGAACAAACTGGAGACCACCTCATAACAAAAGGATAAGGGAAATTCCTCAGGCTGCAGGTGGCAGCATAGAGCTGTGTCTCCTCCCCTAATGCCAGACTAAGTTGAAAAGGCATCCTCTTGGAAGTTTTTTTTTGTAAGATTGTGATTGTTTAAAAGATTTTTGTGATAGGGTTATCAGGCAAATATGAATTAACATCTCATTTCATGGTCTCCCAATTCCATTTTATTAGGGCTTGACATAAGTGACTCCATTTTGATTCTGACAATTTTAGCCATTTATCATTCTGGAACACAGAAGGGGAAAATCTTTCTCATGCACAGTTCCTTTTGAGATGTTAATTTCCTTTACAAATGTTTAACTGTGGGGCTTATTTTCAAGGCTTCTCCTATGTTGCTAGTTTGTTAAAATAACATCTTCGTAATAATCCTTATGAAAAATGTTATTTATGGGTGTCATTTTCTGGTGCCTATTGTGGGGTGTGTGTGTGTGTGTGTGTGAAAAAATGAGTCTAAAAAGTTAATTTTGCTATGATATGGAATAAGGGGTGTTTCTGGGAGTTATGGGGCATTTCTTGGCTTTTTGGTAAGATTTTAGCATAGAATTTAGCATGCTTAATGCTCAGAGACACATAAAACTTCCACTGAGTCCATGGTCTCCTGGTTGTTTTCATAAATAGGACAAATGAAATCCGTGGACCAGGTTTAGACAAATTTTATTGTAGATCTTTGTAGAAGGAAAGCATTCAGAACTCCTATGTAGAAGAAGAGGCTGAAATACTATCTCCATCTGAAACAAAGCAGGGTGTCGGAGAGAACTATTAGGATGAGCTGGCCAGGAAAGGCAGGGTAGACAAGGGTAAGTTCTGTGAGGGAAATTCAGTCAGTGCCTTCTCCCCTGCTAGGAGTCTGATTTATTAGAAGAAAGAACAAGCTCATGGCACACAGCCTGGGGGCACCAAAAATGGACTGATAGTATAAAAGCTGTGGATGAGTGTATAAGTATTTTCTACTTAAAGGAATAATTATTCCTTCCATTTCTTTAGCACATATTTAGATGTGTAAGCTTTCCTGGGGATGGGCTTCTGCCCAGGTGATTGACATGTCCAGTTGGATTAACTCTTAAAGGAGGAATAATAGTATTTCTTCCTAATATTTTGTTTTGGATAGTTTAGAATGTCTAGTTTTTACTCAAGGCCATGGGTAGAACATGGAATTTACTCCTCTGAACAGGAGGAAGAATCTTTTCTCTCAAGGGCCTCCACAAAGGCCTCCTCCCTTTACAACAGTATTTTCAATCTTAAGGAGAGGACAACTATGATGCTTTTCTTTGTAATGTTACCAGGAAAATAGGAGGTGGGGTCCAAAGTTGATTATGTAGAAGGGGTTCATCTATTATGAACTCCAAGTCTGCTAAACCTTTCTAGGTATGTCACAATGTCGATATAGGAAGTTTGGGTGTCTTTGTGAGCATGATGCAGCCATTTTGAGCCCTTGTTTGGTCATTGATCCAGGAACTGGGGTGCCAAAATTCACAGTCATGCAAAACTACTACTGAGTCAGTGGTCTCGGGTTCTTGATTGATGAAATTGATAAACAAAATCCACAGAGGGTGAAGATTAGAAACACTTTGTTATAGAGCTTGAGGAAGGAAAGAAGACAGAGCTCCTGCTATAAGACATGAGGGGGTGCCCAGAAATGGGAAAGCCCACCTGGTGTCTCTGGTTGGCATTTTTATGGAGATTTACTGGATGGAGCCTAAGATGGTCAGTCCAGCCCCCATGCCCCAGAAGTCCAAGAACTTTTCCACATTTCCAAGAAAGATGATAATCCCTTTTATATTCCTCAGCAATGGAATAATCGTTCTTGGAAGGGGGTAATCTTCTTTTCTAAGAGGAGAAACTCCTTCAAGGGAAAAGAGATAATGACCAGACCTTTCTGACATGTCTGGCCACAAGCTAGGTAGAGACAATAAGCACTCCTTTGGGGACATAGAGATCAGGAGGAACCAAACTCTCATCTTACAGGCTTGAGGGCATTTCTCCCCTTCAGGCTAAAGGACATTTCTCATCTTCAGCCACTTTTAGTTAACTTTAAAGGGCTCTCAACACCCTAATCTGCCTCAATGTCAGGAAATTCAGAGATAAAAAGAACCTATTCTTAGATTTTTTTAATATTGGTACTCACTGTTAATTATTAGCACTTCATTTAATAAGTTTGGAAGTCTCCTACCTTGAAGGGTATCTCAAATATATTTCAGGTAACAATATTTGATATTTCCATGAAAACAGATTTCCCCATAAGCCACAATCCAGGGGCTATAAAACCTTGCTCTGGTGATTTTTATATGAAGATAAAGGTCAATCTCTTTAGTAACATCCAAACTGATGGAGAAATAAGGCATTCCAGAACAAAATCAGGCTAAAGAAATATATAACCACTAAGCCAGCTCTACAGAAAATATTTAAAGGGATCCTTCACACTGATCAGAAAACAGGAAAAATAAAAAAGAACATATTGAAATAATAGTTACCACAAGAGAATAAAGAAAAACAGGAAGCACTACAAAACAAAATGAATTGTAAGGATAAACTCATACCTTTCAAAAATAACTCTTAATATCAATGGTCTCAATACCCCAACTAAAAGATACAGGCTTACAGACTGGATTAAAAAGCAGGATCCTTCTGCTTTTTGCCTCCAACAAACTCACTTTTCCAGAAAAGACAGATAGTATCTTAGAGTGAAAGGACTGAAAATGGCATTTCAAGCAAATGGGCCTAGGAAGCACAAAAAACCTCAGATAGCCAAAACCATTTTGAGCAACAAAAATAAGGCCGGCAGTATCACCATACCCGATTTTAAGCTATATTACAGAGCCACAGTAACAAAAAGTACATGGTACTAGCACAAAAGCAGGCATGTAGATCAATGGAACAGGAGAGAGGACCCAGATGTAAATCCGAGCAGCTACAGTCATGTGATTTTCAACAAAAATACCAAACATATTCATTGAAGAAAAGACAGCCTCTTTAACAAATGATGCTGAGCAAGCTGGATATCTATATGTAGAAGGATGAAAATTGATCCTCATCTCTCTCCATGCACAAGAATCAAGTTCAAATGGATAACAAACCTTAATCTTAAACCTGAAATTCTGAAACTGCTAGAGGAAAAAGTAGGGAAAACACTTCAAAATATTAGTGTAGGCAACAACACTGAATATAATCCCAGTTGCTCAGGAAAGAAAACCACCAATCAACCACTGGGACTTCATGAAAGTAAAAAGCTTTTGTACAGCAAAGGATACAGTGAGTAGAGAAAAGATGAAACTTAGAGAATGGGAGACAATCTTTGCCAGCTCTACATCTGACAGAGGGTTAATATCCATGATATACAAAGAACTCAAAACACAGAATAATAAGAAATAAAACAACTCAATTAAAAATAGGCTATGCAACTAAATAGAGAGTTCTCAAAAGAAATACAGATGGCCTATAAACTTCTAAAACAATATTCTACATCCTTAGCCATTAGGGAAATGCAAATTAAAACTACTTTGAGATTCCATCTCACCCAGGATCAGAAAGCCAAACTCTGTATGTTCTTTCTCATATGTGGATCCTAGCTACTAATGTTTAGACTTGTGTGTGAGTTAGAGAAAAATTGGTAGCAGAAACCAGTAAATAAGAGAGGTGCTAAAAGGAAGGGAGGAGAATGGAGGACTTACTGAGATGGTATTGTATATGTATAAATAGGTGAACAGATTAAGGGAGGAATGGCCTAAGTGAGGTCAGGGGAAGAGATTAAGTAAGGAAAGGGTGGAGGGAGGGTTAATAAAAATTTATGATGTTATGAATAAGTCATATGGAAACCTGCTTTTTTGGATAATGGCACATGCATTAGCCATAGATTATTATTAGAAAAATTTCAGTGCCAGGCATGGGATACCTTCCAGTGATTTATTGTCCAGGGAGGTCCCTCATGCCCTCAAAACATTACAGGCTATGGCCAAGGCTCTTGGTTTCCCACCAAAATAGATAGTAAGACCCTATTGCTGAAGTCTGTTATGATGGAAATCAACTGCTCTTTAGCTGGACTGAAGGCCTGATCCTGGGGAGGAAATATATGCCTGGCACTTAAAACATAGTCAAAAGCTTATTGCAGAGGAGTTCATGAACTCTAGAGGTGTAATGTCCACTCTTGTTTGGCTAAGTGCATATATTATGCTTATCAAACTGCCCTGTAAGCATATTCTTTTATTATTATTATTATTTTATTTTATTATTTTACATTCATGTTGGTGCCTCCGGTAGCCTCCTCCCTGTCCTCCCCCCTCTGAAGGGACCCTCCTCATTGGGGAATGTGGGTCATGCATTATGGGGGTAGCCAACATTCATGGGGAAGAGGCAATGTGTCTGTGCATAATGACCCAACTTGTGGCTCTAACACTCTTTCCGCCCCCTCTTCTGTGAATTTCCCTGAGCCACGTTGGGTTCATTTTAGTTCTACTTCAATGATGAGGTCTTGGGAGCCTCTGTGTCTCTGTATATCTGGCTTAGTAGGAGTTGAATGTTCTCTGTGTTTATCTCCTTCAGCCTCGTTCTGGTGTCAGGTTCACCAAGAAAGCTGCACTCTTTCCCATTTCCCTGGTTACTCTATGGTTTCAGCTGGGGTCCTGGTGAGGTGCAATAGGCTGATCCTCCCTTCAGGTTCATCGTCCATCTAGAAAAGAGAAGCAAGTTCTCCAACAGAGAGAGAAGTTAGTACCAGATAGATGGAATGGCCATAGTTATTTTAGAGAGAATTTTATATGTGTAGGCCATCTTCTAGCCCACATTTGGTGGGATGTAAGCATATTCTTAAGGTTCCTGCCCATATATTAATGCTACTGTCACTTTTGGTTAGAGAAATTTCTCTTTTCAGACTGCAGTGACCACTGCGATGACTCAAAAGGCACCACAGTGCTGAGAAGAAGTGACAGAGGAATGTTCAGCACTGAAACATCTCTATCACACCTTCCAAGGCTCTGGGTCCATTGCAGAAGATGTGGCAAAAAGAATGTAGGAGCCAAAGGAAGGGTAGGACTGCTTACAATGCAGACTTGCAGACACAAATTGGCCTTGATATCCATGACCTTGAAGTGCTTAGTACTACCTTCACAAGACCCTTATAATAGGAAAAGATGATGATATCAAAATAAAAGAGAGACTAATCAATATGGGAAGAGTATATGATGGACAATGGATTTGTGAAAGGGAAAGTGGGGGAGAGCATTATCATGGTTTATTGTCTATAATTATGGAAATTGTCATTAAAGAACTTTTTCAAAAAGAATGATCAAGGGAAACAAAGTAAGATATTTCTACATATTTTATCAAATACATGGTTAAAATTTTCAATATATTAAGACAATATCTCATAGCAATTATATGTAGATACATCATATACTAGATTTATAAAAATATACTGAAAATATTGTTCTTTGTGTTCCTTTCAAAGACCCCTTGTTTTTCATCTCCCTTTAATTACTGCACAAGAAGGATATAAAAATTTTATAACACAAATTTCAAATGAATTACTCATATATAAATTACAGCCTGGGTGTTTTCAATTGATGAATAAATATGACCCTCAATCATTTTAAAGCTCTATTGCTTAAATTTATTCCTTTCAAATTATTTGCCTATATTAAATGAAAATGTACTTTAAGAAAATCTTTATTCTAGATATTTAAGATCCCTCTAAAGTATTTGTTCTAAAACTTTTTACAAGACCAGATATATGAAAATGAATCAAAATATATATGTATAAACACATTTAATAATCTCAAATCAAATATATTATTATGTATAGACTTTAAATGCCATGAATACTTGAATTTACACCTAGCTGTTTTAGTGTTTTATCTTGTTTACAAATAGCTTGATGTTTTGCTTCTGACTTACATGGTAGTAAACATTTATCATACTTTATATATACTTTAAACAATTAGATTTAGATTAAACATGGAATTTAAGACAGAGAGGTATAGTTAATATCTTATGTCCTCTATTTTGAAGTAGAGAAAAATTAGGGCAAGAAGAATGCATGATTAAGCAGTCTTGGTCAAGATCTTCTGTGTATATACATATGTCTAGGAGTAGGCAGGCGTATATGTGTGCATGTGTATAGGATGGGGATCAGAGGCTCATGTCTGGTATCTTCCTTCTGCAATTGACTGTCACCTTATTTCTGATATAGCATCTATCACTGAACCTGCAGCTCACCCATTTTGCCAGGCTAGCTAGCCAGTGATTCCCATGAACCTCCATGTCTCCAGATCCCCAGTGTTAGGATCGTAGACTTTTGTCACCATACCTATTATTATTTTTTTTTTTTTTCCAGGTAGGGTCTCACTCTATCTCAGGCTGATCTAGAATTCACTATGTAGTATCAGGGTGGCCTTCTCCCTCTGCCTCCTAGTGCTGGGATTAAAGGCATGCACCACCACACCCAGCCATACCTATTATTTTTTGATTGTGTAATGGGAATCCAGACTCAGTAAGCATGGCAAGCACTACCTGAGGCAGTTTATGGTGACTGGACTCCTAGAAGTAAAAGCAAGGAATGTCTTTGAGCCTGTCCTTGAAGTCTCCACTTTGCTAGAGATCAGAGAAGGCTCTGGCTTCTCCTTATCTCTTGCCTAAAGGAGATTCCCACATCTGTATGTCCATAAACAACTTGAGGCCCTCTCTAGGACAAAATTTTCCTTTTCTAGAATTAATATTCCTGGAAGGATTAACCCTAATCCTTGCATTGTGGTTGGTTAAGCACAGCCCCAAAAGTTGGTGTCAAGTCTGGTTGGCTCAGCCCCCATTCAGAACCTATAAATGGTCCTAATTTGGTTCTCTAGCTGGCCTCTACACCTTCCTGCCCTGTCATGGGCAGAACCTCTCAGTAGTTTCATCTCTTTCCTTCTCTTAATCTAATAAAGTCTCTCTAAACCTTACCCTCTGATCTGTGGATTTCAATTTTTTGAATTCGTAACAGAAGAATCTAGGGATACCTCTGAATTCTCTTATATCAGGGCATTAGCATATATTGATGCATTGACAAGGAACCCCAAAATTCTTGTATCATATCCACTGAGCCATCTCTCTAGGCAATGTGCCTATTAGGGAACCCCCAAATGTTTCCACTGCAAAGCCAATTTTCTTGTGAAATGTCTCAAGAACACAAACACAAAAAGGCCTTAAAAGCAACAAATTAAAGGAAAGAGAAGAAGAACCAGACAAGTGTATAATTTGAAAGATTTATTTTCCCATTTTATCACAAACAGCATATGGTCATTGACACTGAGTAAAAGGGATAACAATGAAAGATCAAAAACATTACTGATCCGGGCATGATTGTGCACACCTTTAATCCCAGCACTTGGCAGAGGTAGGAGGATCACTATATTAGTCAGGGTTCTCTAGAGGAACAGAATGGATAGAATGAATTGTATTAAAAGGGAATTTATTGGATTAGTTTACAACAGTCCAGCAATAGCAGGTTGCAGGCCCAAGAGTCAAGGAACCTGGTAGCTGCTCAGTCCATGAGGCTGGATGCCTCAGCAGTCCAGTTCTGCCACTGAAGGCCTGAAGGTGACCTGGAGAGACGCTGCTCTTCAGTCCACCCTGGTCTTCAATCCACACTGGAAAGCAGCAAGCACCAGAGAACAGAGAGCGGCAGCACCAGCAGCCAGGTGGGAGGAGAGGATGCCTTTCTTCTCAGAGCTTCTTTTGATAAACCAGCCCCCTCCTCCAAGAGGAGCTGCCCACTCTGGAGGAAAGGCTCACCCTGGGGGAAGGATTCTTCCTTTAGTTAATCCTTCCTAGAGGCAACCTCAGAGACACACTTATGAGGAATGTCTGTGGATTCCTAAACAAATCAAGTTGACACAGACTTAACCATCGCAATCACCATGAGTTTTAGGCCAACCTGACACTACATAGTGAATTCCATGTTAGCCTGGGTAGAGTAAGACCCAACCTTGAAAAACCAAAAAAAAAAACAAAAAACAAAAAAACATTACTGAGCTAGACATGGTGGTGCACACCTTTAATCCCAGCACTTGGGAGGTAGAGGTAGGAGGATCACCATGAGTTCCAGGCCACCCTGAGACTACACAGTAAATTCCAGGTCAACTTGGGCTAGAGTGAGACCCTACCTCAGAAAACCAAAACCAAAACAAAACAAAACGGGAAAACTCATTTTTTGTGGCTGCATTGCATCCAAAAGACTGCAGATACTATCTCTTCATGGTGGCCAGGGTGATACTAGTACTCTCAGCTATAAAGCTGGCTTTGGGTAGGAAAGATATAGAAATTCTGGGGTGTCCTCTGCAAATGCACAGATATACATCAATGCACCCATAATTTTGAAGTGTCCCCAGATTGTCTTATGTATTCTGAGAATTAAATCCACATTCCAGAGGATAAGGTTCAGAAAGATTTTATTATAGCTTAGAGCTTTAAGAGCAAGCACTTTAAGAGAAAGGGGCCTTAAGGAAAGGAATGAAGACACCAAGAAGCCCAGAGTTTTATGGATGTGCAGCTTGTTTCACCAATTAATCTTGATATTGGGTGTCTGGGGTCAAGATTTCTGGAAAAAGGCACTCTTCCCAGCAATCTTAATTCTCTAGAAAGGACCTTCTTGGAATTGAGTGAAAGGACTCGCTAAGGAGGTAGAGATAAGGGACCTTTCTGACCTGTAGTAAAGTGTAATGTCTTGGAAATTTTTTTTATACAGGCCCACAGAAAATTCTCACATTTAGTCAAGGAGAAAGATAGTCATATTGGGGCTCTGCCACCCCTAAACTGCCTCATGAACACTTGCCCACAGTAAGGGGAAAAAGACAAGGAGAAGAAGTTCATGAGGCCCCACCCCTCCCTGTGAAGTGATTGGCAGTTAACATTGCTGGGGGAGATGGAGAGATTTTCTTCATTGGTGTTGCCAATGGTTAAGTTGACCATGCCCTGGTAAATAAACCCCAATCTGAAATGGGTTATGTAGGGAGTCCAGGAAAGTCCTTAAACCCCAAATCCTTAGTCCATTTTTGCTTTTAACCAAAGAATTAGGTAAAATAAGACTGAGAAGGATAATTGTTAAATTATTGTATTTATTAAAGAGGAACAAAATCTACAGAAGGAAAATAGATCATCCACATGTTCAGAAAGACCACATGGTGGGCCTGAGAGAAACATAAAAAGAGAGTTAGAGAGGAAGGAAAGAAAAGAAAGTACAAAGAGGTCCTGCCACATGGAGGGCAGATGTGGGTGAAGAGTCCATGTGGAAGTAGGGGTCAGGGGGAGACTCAGCAGAACCTGGAGGTTCAGGAGTGATGAACAGGCCACCAAATTAACTTGCTTTCCCCTGGTAAAAGTATTTATAACCATACTGTAATGGGCTTTATCTTCTGACTCAGTTGAGCCAGAGAGACATCAGATTGGTCTGGGCTAGAGGCTGTCTCAGGAAGATTCTAGACATGACACCAAGTTCTGGGAGCTTGACCAATCACAATGTCAGGATTAGAATTAAATTCTAGAAACCCCCCCTTCCAGGAGGGGCTCAGGTTGTTTGTGTATAAACCGATCTCAGGAAGAGATAGTAAGTCAGATCATACACTGATCTCTAGCAAAGTGGAGACTATAAGGATATGCCCAGACATTCCTGCTTTCTTACTTTCAGGGCCCCCATCAGCCTAAACTATCTAACAAGGGTACCTCACTCCTTCTCACATCTAGGCTCATTCACAAAAGCAATCCTAATTAAAAACAATGGGTTTCTCTCTCTCTCTCTCTCACACACACATGCACACATGACATATAAATAGAAGGGCAAGTAGTATGAAAGCAGAAGTTGGGCTGGAGAGATGGCATAACAGTTAAGGGGCTTTCCTGAGAAGCCTGAGGATCCAGGTTTGCTTCCCAGTTCCCATGTAAGCCAGATTCACTAGATGGTGTATGCATCTGAAGTTCAATTGTAGTGGCTAGAGGCCCTAACATGCTCATTCTCTTGCTGTCTTTCTCACTGCCTGTATCTTTATCAAATGAATAAGTAAAATTTTTAAATATCATTTTAAAAATGAAAGTAGGTGTTCAATCAGAGTATAAGTTGGACAAGAGAGGGAAATGGAATATGATGTGATCAAAATACATGATATACAGGTAGCACACTGTCAAAGACTGGACAAAAGATGAAAGAAAAATGCAATATATATTTACACTTTTGCCAAACAAGGGAGAGAAGCATTCTCATTCGGTCTCTGCCTAGTCTTGAGCAGTGTTATATCTTAACAGGAAAGTTGAAACTAAAGCCAAAAAATATATAGATGTATATTTAGTTACAGACTCAAACTTCCAAAACATGAAGGTTGTCTTTCCCTAATCTTTCTTTGGACCTTAGAGCTCCTGGGGAGACCAATTTGGACTCCCAACATGGTATCTTCTATAGAGACATGAATTCCTATGGCTGCCATTATAGCTCCCAATACAATATTGTAAACACTCCTCCCCTTTTTTGGCTCTTACATTCTTTCCACCAATTCTTCTGCAATGGTCCCTTAGCCATCAAGGGTTTGATAAAAATTTCCCCCATAGTGTTAAACACTCCACTGTCAGTTCTCATAACTTCAGGAGTTTTGAGTCATCCCAGTGGTCACTACCATCTCAAAAAAAGAAGCACCTATAAACAAAAATGAGAGTGGCTTTAATATATGGGCATAAATATATGTATTTAGAGTATGGGTTTGGTGAAAATATATCCATTTAGCCAGACAACCATAGTAGTTTCCCCCCTAGGGCTTATGACCTATGCATCCTTAGACTTTTGTTTAGATTTTCAGTACCAGGCAGAAATTCCCTCCTGTGGAGCAGGTCTCAAGTCCAATCAGAGAGTACTTGGTTTTCTGCATGACAGATATGCCATTATTACACAAGTTCGTACATTTGACTTGATTGTGGGGCATAAAGGTTACAGGTCCACTGCTGGTTAAAGCCAATGATAACTTACTCCCCCAACAGTCTCCATGGGTATTTATTCCTTCACTTTAGAGGGAACATTTAGAAGTTGCATGAATGCAAAGATTTCTGCTCAGCAAAATATTTAAGAATCTTATGCTTGTTTATCCTTTTGCTACCCTTGTTCCCAGCATATGTATCAGTGCTTGGGAACAAATGTTCAGAGGCCTCTAGTTTGAAGCTGTGGGATGCATGTGACTGCTGATCAATTCCATCTCTTCCTAGAATAATGAATGTTTTTCGTCTTCAACATACCATTGACCCTACAAGTGGGCTTCACTAAGGGCCATCTGAAAGGCTAAGTCTTGGAGTGAAGAATGTGATAAACTCCTTACGATACTAATTCAGCACCAGATGTGTTAGCTCATACTTGTGACCCCCAGCAGTTGGAAGAATGAAGCAGGGGGATTGCCATGACTTCAAGGATGGCCTGAGTGACAAAGAAAATTTTACAACCTGGTCTACACTGTGATAAACAGACACACACATAAAACCAAGACTGGTAGGCTTCATATCAGTTTATACCAACCAATTAGCTGCTTTTTTAATCCCTGGAATTACCACTTTGGTAATTTTTTTGGCACATTTAAAATGTGAAGGTGGTAGTCAACACCATATAATGCATTTCATCCTTTATATACCTTTAACAAATCTAAGCTTGTTATTGGCAACCTTTTCCACTTTCTAGTAGTCATCATGAACTTGTTCAAACTATTATATTCCTGGAATTATTTCAGTAGGAATTTAAGAACAAGAAGTGTTAAATATGTTGGATATAATTGCTTTTTGAACAGGAATTTCTAAATGATTTTTATTAAAACTTCCACAAATAGAATATCCAGGAAAAAACTACAGAATTAAAATTATAAAGTAGCACAATTTGCATGTGAATTATGTTCCAAATATAGTCATTCCAATCCAGTTTAACAGCACTAAAAATCTCACCACAAAATGTTGTATATTTTATCATATTTTATTCTAATCTAAAGAGAACAATTAGAGAGATTATAGCAAATGTATTTAGGTAAACACAACCAACTTAACTCAGTTTGGAGGAATAAAAATAAGCTAAACAGCTGCAGATGTGGATTAGTGGTAGAGCACTTGTCTAGCGTGTTTGAGGCACAGAGGTTTGATTCCTAGCACCACAAAGAGAAGAGGCAGGTATAGGACTATACATTCATAAATTCTGTTTGCAAATCATTACATTTTGTACATTCTTTATGCTACTAATTAATCCATTATGCAATAGTGCCAAGTAAAAATCAGATAAGAAAACTAAAAGATATTTGGCACAATTAATCCAATGAACTATTGGAATTCCAGAAGAGACTTTCTGAATTATCTTTAAGGTAGATTAAGAGTTTCAGTGCCCAAAGGAAGAGTAGGACTCCTTACAACGTGCTCCTCCAGACACAAAATGGCCTGGATATCCATGACTTCACAGTGCCTGACACTACCTACATAAGACCGTCATAATAGGAGGAAAAGATCATGACATCAAACTGAAAAGAGAGACTGATTTGAGGGGGGGGGATATGATGGAGAGTGAAGTTTCAAAGGGGAAAGTGGGAGGAGGGAGGGAAGTACCATGGGATATTGTCTACAATTAAAGAAGTTGTCAATAAAGATAAATAAATAAACAAATAAAAAGCCAGACACATAAAAAAAAAAGTGTTTCAGTGCTAAGCAGAAGTTGGTAAGCACATGCAATTTTCTTAATTCTTCCCATAAAAGGCTTTGGGAACATTGATAAAAATAAGGAAAAATTCAGATTTCATGAGTACATTTTTTACATAAACAAAACCACTTTAGAGGGTGTGAAACAGTGCAGTACATAAGATGTGCAAACTGACACTGATACTAGGTTCTGCAAATTAAGTAGTCTCACATTTTATGAGGCACGTGACCTCAAACTTGTCAGAGTTTACATAATTAATTCCATATACAGCAGTAAGACTACATTTCATCAGTGTTCTTAACACAGCTTGCTGGATCACCCTTGGTTCCACCAAGATGTACGAGATGGCTACTGTGGAACAGAAGTAGCCTGTGATGTCTGTTGGCCTTGTGGGGAGCTCCTTTCATTCTCTCTTTCTTCACTCTACCTTCCTCCCTTCCCTCTTCTCCTTTCCTCCTTTGCTCCCCTACCCCTCTCTTTCTCTCTCTCCATTCCTCTACCCCTTTTCCTCCCACAAAATCCTCACAGGAAGTACTCCTTGTTATTTGAAGTTTTGCAAGTAGGTAGTTATTGTCTAGTTAATAGGGCACAAGTCAATACAATCAACCTTAAAAGATCACATTTAGCTAAAACTCAATAGACAGTCATTCATTCACTATTTTCTTTAACAACTGTTTATTGAACTAGTGTCCCCTGCCTAACATTTGTTTAGGTAATAGGGGTATAATATAAGTAAAACAGAGAAAGACAATTATCTTCATTCACAGAGCTTACATTCCCTTAAGAAGAGACTGGGGATGGGGTGCTGGGGTTGGAGACCCTACCTTTGGCATTATAGGCATGATCTACCACTGAACCACATGCCTGGAACTAAAAGATTGATTTTAGTTATGCCACACAGCATGTTGTACACTGACAAGCATGAATACAGCTGCAATCAGCTCCATGTTGCTGGGATGAACATCCAACCAGACAGGTTTGGGGGAGGAAAGGATTTGTTTCAAGCTTATAGATCCAGTGGAAGTTCTTTCTATGTTGGAAAAGGCTGGCTCCCATTCATGAATCCAAGCACAGAGAGAAAAACCAGCACCAGCCAGCATCACTGAAAAGCGGAAAGCACAAAACTGGCAGCAGGCATGACCCCAGAGAGTTCAAACTGCTCTCTTACAGCTTTGGGCTGGAAATTAGATCCACTCCCATGACACCTTAGGGGTGGCCAACAGAATCTGTCCCCAGTGACACGTCCTCCAGCCATGTCAATTTCATATGGAATAAAGCCCATAAACCATGGAAAAATGCCATCGTCCTTTTAGTTTTTACCAACCTTTTATCTCTTCAATTTACATGTTAAGGACTCTAGCACAATGACTCAGTTGGCAAAGTATTTGCTTTGCAGCTATGAAGACCTGAGTTTGAATCTCAGGCACCCACATAAAAGCTTGGCACAACAGCATGTGTCTGCAATCCCAGATCTGTAGAGGCAGAGACAGGAAGGTCCCAAGGGCTTGTGGCCAGCTAGTCTAGCCAAATGGGCAAGCTCCAGGAGCGGCAAAAGTCCCTTTCTCAAAAATTGTGGTGAACATGGAGGGGCCTCTGAGAAGGAAAACCCTGCTCAAAGAAGGCCGGAAGCCTGAGCTGCCCTCGTGGACCAGGCACTGGGTCATACTCTCAGGATCCACCCTCCTGTACTACAGAGCCAAGTCCTTGTGGGGCACAGACAGAAAGCATTATAAATCCACACCCGGCAAGAATGTCTCCATCGTGAGCTGTATGGTGCAGCTGCCTGACGACCCTGAGCACCAACCAGGGTGTCTTCCAGCTGAGTAACCCTGACAAAGGCAATGTTTACAAGTTCCAGACTGGTTCTTGATTTCATGCAATGCTGTGGCACAAGCATTTGGATGATGCATGTAAAAGCAACAGGCCTCAGGAACCTTCCAACCTTATATCATTTCAATAAGTCTCTGCAGGAGTTGGCATGACTGCAAAGGCTTCTGGGAGCCTGGACTGGGTCTGGTGTGAAAGGCAACCCTGAGTATAAGCTATGGCCCAGAACACTAACGAACCTAACAACTACATTCAAGGGACACAGCCTGCAGCCTCACAGTCTCTGAGGGTTCTCCAGTGTGGGATCCACCTGTCACCCTAGCGACTCTCATGACTCATTCCGCAGCACCACCTCAGAGGGTGGTGGTCAGAGGCCAAATTGCACAGCCCGCTCCATCTCTCTGGGCCATTTGTCTATCCACCAGCTGCCTCGGTGACCAGGGAGCATTTGACCCATGTTGGGTTCTTTGTGCTTTCTGCTGCACACAGAGAGTTGACCGCTAACCTGTGAGAAGGCCAGAGAGCAGGCACAAGCTCGTTACACCCCAAGCGCATGGGCTGCTTACCCACAGGGCTGCCTCTGATTTTGTACACCCCCAAAGCGTCCTCTGTGTGTATGTGCTATACATGTGTGTGTGTGCAAGCAAATGTGAACTCTGAGAAACATGCATTTGGGCACAAGACTTGTGACATCACACACTTCATTTGCTTTGAGGCCCTGATCAAACTTTTAGTTACAGTCTTGTCCTCCAAGAAAAGCCCAAGGGGAGTCTAGAACTACCCCCCTCACACACACACACACCATTAAGGGTCCCTTGAGTTCTTTTACTGTAAACAAACAATGCCTTACATTGTGTCTTGTTTTCTGTTCCTATGTGTGCTATTGATCTGGAAGGCCTGTTCCCTGGGCCCCAGGCCCTTCTGAGTCTTACTGCTAACATCCCTCCTGAAGCAGGTCCCAGCTCAGGACTTTAGACTAGGCGCTGGCCTGCTTGCTTCCTCCCATATGCTCTCCTAGTAGGGCCTGGGGGCTCTTCTTATCTTACCCGCTTCCACTAAGTCCACTTGGGAAGTTGTGGCATTTTCTCCCAGCAGCTCAGACTCCACCATGTCCACAGTCCCAACCTCCCCTGCCAGGCAGAGCTTTGCTCCCATCATCCCACCCCTTGACTTTCACTGCCAGCACAGGCTCCCCAGGACTCTGGATCATACAGGGAGCTAAGTGACAGGGAAGTCTTAAGCTCCTTCAGTCTTGCCCTCAAAAGCAGTCACAAGCAAGTTCTCCATCTGAGTCTAAGGGCCCAGTTATTGATGACCATGTGCTTAGATAGCCAAGCCCTGGGGAGTGGATGGTCTAAGCTCTGCTTTTAGTTACAAGCATTTCTGACTAACATACTGTGAAGGATTTTCATTTTGCACAGATATATTTCTATCTAAATTGTTCTTTATCATCATAGCTCTTCTTTCTCCCTCCGCCCCTTGAATTTGAGCATCCTAGCCTGAAGAAGAAAACCCTCAGTTTTCTTGAAAGAGGCTAAATTTCTGGGTTCTTGTCAGTACCACACTAACCAGTCATCAAACTACCCCAGGGTTTCTTGGCAAGAAGCTTCAAACAACATCTTAACCACTGAACTGTAATAGGCCAATATTTTAGAGTACCAAGGGACCCACCACTGTATCCTGAGCAAATGGTGACACTTCTTTAAAGATATGAAGGACTTGGTGAAGCACATGGTGGTCACTATGATGGTACTTTAGGTTTGAGACTTACTATGTTCAGAAATTAATTTTCCTTTGGAGCAGAGACTGGAAACTTTCATGCCAAGAGAAATTCCAAATGATAAAGTCAGTACCATCAAACCTTGACCACAGCTGCCTTGCACATTCACCCAGACCATGGGTTCTGTTGTGTGCACCTGATTCTACAAACAATTCTTCCACTTGGCATGAAGAGGCTGAATGACAGTGCCAGGACTGCAGACACCCCCAACCAGAGCCATGCCATGATCACACTGTCACCTTCTAAGAGTAATGCACGTGGATGAACTGCAAGACTGGAACATCAGCTCTTGTTTCCTTTGGGTTTCTCCATTTCTCAGACTAACCCATACTGAACGGGCTTGCTGTGTGAGTCAGTTACATTGGTAAATGGTGGGAGTCGCTGCACTGAAGGCTGGCTGGTTCTGAGCAACCAGGCACAGAGCTGTGTTCAGAATAGTATAAGGAGGACTTGAAAGGCAGCAAGAAAGAGTAGGGCCAGAATGCTCACAGTATTTACTTCACAGGCTGTTTTTAAACTTCAGTGTTAAATTTGAATACAGTATGAGCTGCATGTACTTGGGAGGTGATAACTTGTACCTTGGACTTTAGTCCACCTTGTAACCCTCTGTTGCACAAGCGTGTATCCCATGGGCAGCCCTAAGTCCCTGTGTAAGCAGCAAAGTGATAGATCACCTGCCCATTTTGTAACCATCAGTCTTTTCACTTCTGAATGACTGTGACCATTCAGTAGTGAAATAATACTAAATAATTTATTAGTATGGTATAACCTTTAATAAATTTTGTGCCCAAATGCATGGTTTCCCACTTAGCATTCAAAATGTTGCATAGCGAGTAGGTTTCATTTTATTATGTATCCTAAGTAACTTGAGAATCAATTTCTACATTTTAGTTCATTTCTTGTTAAAGCTGTTGCATTATCCCAGGCTGTCACTTTTCCCCCAGAAGACCCTGCATGCAATTGTATAAGGACCTTCTCTAATACTTGTGAATTGCCTCACCCACAGTAACCACTGAACATCAGCGCTCCATGGGATTCATTAGATTTTTGGTGAAGTATTTTATTACCTCAGTCTTGTATCAAGTTGCTGTATTTTTCAGCTTGTTACACTGATAATTGTTTCACTAATAAAATACTTTAATGTACAGATATCTTTGTTTACTTTGAAATTAAATGTGTTTTCTAATGGAAAAAAAATTGTGGTGGAAAGCAATTGAAGAAGATAGCCAATATAGCCTTCTAGCCTTCCACACACAAGTGCATGTACATCCCACCCCAAACATGCCCTACATGCATACCACTTACACACACACACACTCACACTAAGAACAAGAAATTACATTTAATATTTGCTTTTAGAAAGAAATTTAGATCCTTTTGGAGAATTTAACAAAATCATATTCTAGTAATTTAATCACCCTTCAAATGTAAGACATTAGTTACCTCTTGTCTTGGTAAGGCTTAAACACAGTTCTATAGTTTATGATGCTTTATGTAAAGTAATATAAAAACTTACCTAGATCTATACTCTTACTGTTTGCACTGGTTGGCATCTGCTATACTCTCATCATTAAAAAAGTACCATAAAGAACTCTGATAAATGAACACGTCCATTGTATTATATGTATCACAGCCTTAATAAAAATCTTATATTTAGGGCAGGAGAAATGGTTTAGTGACTTGGATCTGTGAAACTAGGGTCAACTTCTTCTGCCATTATGGAACTTCCCCTCTATGTTCACTAAATCCTTTCTTTCTCATATAAACTGTGCCTGGTCTGGAGGTTCTTCCCAGCAACCTAAAGCTGGCTACTACACCATGCAAACATGAAGACCTGAGTTTGGATACACAGCACCCATATAAAATGTCAGGGGTGGCAGTACTTGCCTGTAATCCCAGCACTGGAGACACAGAGACAAGAGGATCCCTGAGGCATGCTGGCTAACTTGTTTAGCCCAATGGATGAACTAACTCTGGGTCCAGTGAGTCATATTACCTAAAAAGGAAGGGAGATGGGCTGGGGACAGGGTTCAGTGTATGAAGCACTTGCCATGTGCCTGCATACATGAAGCCCTGGTTGCAGAACCCAAGATCCCACATAAATATGAACATAATAGAGCTTGTCTATAATCTCAGCGTGCCTATGGAAGATGGGAAACAGATATAGTAGAATCTCCAGAAGTTCCCAGGCTAAATAGCTTGGCATTTACAGTGGTGAACAACAAAGACTCTCTGCTGCAAACAAGGTGAAAGGAGAAGAATATTCCTGGAAAAAATCCATACTAATAATCTAGTAAAATGATTTTTCTATGTACATCATTTAGAAGTATTTTGATTTTATTTTATTTTTGTGTTATACCTTTTTTTTTTGAAACAGCATCTCCTATAGCCCAGGCTGACCTCAAATTTCCTATGTAGCCAAGAGTGACCTTCTTTATCTTCTTCCTATACTTCCCAACTGATGGGATTACAAATGTGTACCACCTTATCCACCTTGATTTTATCTCTATATATGTATAAAGATACTAATGTATCTCAGGGAGCTCATGCATGACAGCCTCAACATATCAAGAAAATATTAGGCTGGGGATTTGGCTCAGTGGTTAAAGGCACTTGATTGCAAAGCCTGCTGGCCTGGTTCAATTCCCAAGTATCCATGTAATCCATATTCACAAAATGACCAGTACCCATGTAGAGCCAGATGCTCACAGTGGCACATGTATCTGGAGTTCCTTTGTAGGGGTAAGAGTCCCTGGCACACCAATATTCTTTTTCTCTATCTTTCTCTCTAAAATAAATAAATATAAATATAATTTTAAAAGAAAAATTGCCACAAAACAATTATATTAGCACTCTTTATATATTAGCTTTAAGTACATTTCAAAGAATCTACTTTGATTAACATAAAATATTTTATGTCCTTACATTTTCTATCATCACTGAGTATTTTAAAAAATGAATGAAATTTTACATCTTTTTAGAAGAAAATGCTTATTTTATGTATCCTATATAAAATTTCATCACTTAACAAAACTTTTATCTTACGCTTAAGGAATGTCATTTTACATAAATAGGTAGTACTTTCATAAAAAGCATTTTAGATGCTTAATGTCACACTAAAACACTTGTTTAAGAAAATCAGCTATCTCAAAATGGTGTATCTAAAGTATTTTAGTGGTTTATGAAACATTTAACAGACCAGAATATATCATTTCAACAGATTTCAAGAAGAAAACAGAATCTAATTTTATAAGGTAAGACAGAGTATGTTTATCAGGTCTTTGAACAGATAAGTAAATCTAACTTATATTTATGAGAGACTGTATAAAATGATCAAGTCACCTGCATTAACTTAGAGGATGAGGAGTCCTGTGGATGTTGTTTCTTGGACATACCATAGCCACTGCATTCAAGATCACACAGAGACTGTTATAAATAACTTGCATAAGACCTCCACAACTTTAGGCCATGAACGTTCCATCATACATAATGGAGGAGGGAATGAGGTCTCCACTCACCGCTGTGGAGTTATTAGCAGTTAAGCCTGCTGGGGGAGCCAGAGATATTTCTATTATTGATGTAGCAGCTGGTAGGTTCCATGTGCTCTAGTCAATAACCCCCCACCTATGCTTATACAGACAACCCTAATTAAGCTCATCAGGTCACACAGACACACATATACATAAACATACCATAAGAAAAAAGGCAACACTGTAGAAAAGGAACTAATGAGGCAGAAGACGAGGTTCAGTGGAAGGGAGTGGGGAGGGAGGTCAAGAGAAAGTAGTGTAAGGGGATTATGTTCAAAATTATATACGTAGTTCGAAAATGTCAATAGAAAAATCCAGAAGAATTAAAACTACCAGAAAATCACACACACACAAAAAAAACCAGACTCAGTAGCAGATGAAGAGAGAAAGATGGACTTATGCATCTTTAAAAATTTTTAATTCTTAAGCCGGGCGTGGTGGCGCACGCCTTTAATCCCAGCACTCGGGAGGCAGAGGTAGGAGGATCGCCGAGAGTTCGAGGCCACCCTGAGACTACATAGTGAATTCCAGGTCAGCCTGGACCAGAGTGAGACCCTACCTCGAAAAACCAAAAAAAAAAAAAATTTAATTCTTTTTGGTTGGTACTTTTAAAATTTTATTTTCTAGAAGAAAGAGAGTATAAGCATATCAGGGCCTCTTGCCATTTTAAACTACCTGTAGGTGCATGTGCCCCTTTGTTCACTTGGCTTTTCATGGTTACTGGGGAATTGAACCCAGGCTGGCAGGCTTTGCAAGCCAGAGCCATTAACCACTGAACCATCTCCACAGCCCCTATTTTTTGTTTTATGATTTTTTATTTAATTGCCTTTGTTGTTAGTTTTGTTCTTTGTTTCATCATATTTTTGAGACAGAATCTCATAGTAGGCCAGGCTGGTCTCAAACTCATGGCAACCCTCCTGCCTCAGCTTCTCAACATCTGATACTACATGCATGCACCACTATACTCAGCAAACATGGATTTGTCTGTATGTGTGTGTGGTGAACATGTGGTGCATGTCTATGCAGCTACTATGTATGTACACATGTGGATGAGCAACAGATACTTGTAAATCACAAATATGATAGGTGACTTGTTTCCAACATGTGTAAAGACAAAAAAATTAAAATGTATTCATGAGAAATTCAACTCAAAACACAATAGAATTATGCCAAAACACAGACTAGGATGGGAAAAATTTAAAAACTGAGCATATTAATTCATCACAAGGCTGTGAAACACTTGAAAGTCCGCTATACATCTGATAGGAATGTAAAAAGAGATAACCATGAGGGAAAACAATTAGTCGTGTAGGTTCAAAAATTAAACATATGCATGCAACATAATAAATGCCACTCCAGACAAATCAAAGCATATGTCCACACTAAGATTTCTGCACAATTTTAACAACTTCACTTGTCATAGCTAAAGCTTGAAAGGCACTAGGTCCTGTGAAGTTGATGATCAATATTTGCCTATGATCAATTCATTGGAAATCCCCTCCCCTTTTTATAATAGAATGTTGACTGGGTTCCATTTCCTGCATGTCTTAAGCATGTAACCACATCTGTTGAGATTTCTTGGCCTTGTTATGTCCAGATGCTAGAGTTCCACAGCATCCTCCAGATCCTCCAGTTCTGACATTCTTTCATTTCCATCTTCCATAATGTTCTCTAAGCCATGAAGGAAATGATGTTTATGTCTCATTAAAGGCCATGCACTCATAATTCACTAATTTTCAGCACTTTAGCAGTTATGACTCTCTGAATTGACCACCCCCTATTGCTTTAAAAAAATAAAAGCTTTTCTGTTTGGGGAGGCTGATAGAAGAACTGATTTGTAGATATAAATATGAATACACAGGAGACAGTTTGTCAACACAACTATTTAGCCATATACCAATAGTAGGTCCTTCCTAGGACCAACATTTTCTGTAGTCATATGCTTTTCACCTAGTTTTCAGTACCCTGCATGTATTCCCTCTTGTGGAGCAAGCCTCAGTTTCAATCACAGATCTGTTGGTTACCCCTGTAAACTTCACGTCATACTGCAATGGAGATCATATCATGCCTGAGGATCAGTATTGTAGAATGCATTGGTTAATTATTTCTGGCACACCTAACTTAAGTTAGTGTTTGGATGTAGGGCTTGCTATTCTTTTATGTTAGTTTGTCTTTGCTTAGCTCAGCATTGCTTGAAGTTCAGTTGTGGAAGTAGTTGGTGCTGATTCCTGGATGGGGTATGTAAGGGGAATTCAGTTCAGCTTGCAGGCCAGGATATTTGTATTATGCAGGGGTTGTGGGAGGGGAGACATCTGTATGGAGTAGATAGCTGATCCTAATGTCACTTGTTTGAGGGCAGTGGCCAGCAACTGAGGGAAGGGTGTGCAGAGAAGGTGACTGCATTCAGATAGTACAAGTGGAGGGCAGAGTATGCTGAACAGTAAACAGGAGCACCTGACCTCACATAGATAGCCCAGACTGTGAGGACTGTGAATGGGTGGGTAGAACTGGTGAGTATACAGGAATCAACCACAGGTGTCAGAGATGGCAATGTGGGGTGGGGTGGGGTGGGGTAAATGGACAGGATGTATAGCCAGATCTCACAAACTGCTAGCATGGTTAGGGAAAGGCATGTGGAGCAGTTGGGTGCTTACATATTCCCAGATTGCAAACACAGAATTTGGGCATAGGCCAGCTCAAGGAGCAGGAGGGTGAGCCTTGGATCATGGAAGAGAGTGGCAGCAATGGTGGCAATGGAGGGAGGCAGTGGCACACTGGATGGAAGGAACTGGAGAAGATGCAAGAGTGCACATGCTCTCACATTTGGGACACATGCACGGGGAGAATAGAGGGAGCAAAATGGAAGGGTCAGAACAAACCAGAACATTTAGGCTTACATGAACCTGAGGGGGTGAAGCAGAAAGGTAAATATTTAATACTCTATTAAACAAAACATAAAATATTATAACAAGTATTTGTATATATTGAATAAACAAGTAAACTTCAATATTTAGGTTTATGATTAATTTATCATAAAAACCTGATATATACTTACAAAGTCAAAAGGGGTTCCAGCTTCACCAAATTACATTTTTTATACTCATAAAATACCATGCCACTATGCGTAATCTACTATAAGACACTTAGTATACATTGAAATTATATTTCACAATTTCCTCTATTACATGAAAAAACATTAATACACCTCCTCAATGATTAAATATTTTCATAAATACTCAGGAAGGGTTTGGAAATTCTTGATGAATAGTGAGTGGAATCTACCAAATGATGCCTACATACATTTAATCTAGAATAGGGTAAAATCAATCAAAACACCCTGTCCCCTTCTCAATATCTGGTTGATCAGATCTTGTCCAAATTCCCAAGTTCATGGTAAAAAGCTTGGGAGTTTGTTGTAATGTCACTTCAAGTGTTTCCGAAGATGGTTGATATTCAGTCCTGAGAGAAGATAGAACACAGTTGAAGATGCCAGAACTGAGAAGGATGTGAAAAGTGATGGGTCTGGAGCTGAGATGATGTACAAAGTCCAAAGTAGATATTCTGCTTCCTGAAAGAATGGCAGGTGATGGCTCTAGTCAGTCAAGCTTTTCTTTTTGAAGCAGGACACCAGTGGAGCTTATAACCAGGAGCCTATGTAAGGCCAGCTCCTAAGTAGCCTGGCCACCAAGTGAAACTGAGACTGTTCTCCACTGATTGGTAGAGAGTCTATGCAAGGATGATGATGTCAATAGTGAGATGAATTGTGATGTCACCAGGCATGAAAGTTCTGGTAACTCTATTAGTAACTGTCATATGAGATACATTAGAGTAATAACTCAGACTGTAACTTAAAAAATTGTACAACATATCAAGAGATATAAACAGGAAGTTTTCATACCATATATATACTAGGTCACAGATATGTACAAGGTACAGTCAGAAGACAATGTGAAGGATAATTGATGCTGTATGTTTAGTTTTAGAATGGGCCTCACAAACAAAGCATTTTGCCTGTTGGATCTTCAATTTTGGGTAGAATTTCGGCTGAATGATGAGAAAGCATTATTGGTAAGGGGTATTTTGATTTACAGCAAAAATACACAGACAGAGAGAGAGAAAGACAGACAGAGAGAGAGAAAGCAAGAGAGAGAGAGAGAGAGAGAAAATGCAAAGACATCTAAAATTGAAAGGACAAATGACTATGGATGACACTGGAGTTATTACTATAGATCCCTAAAACCACAGCAACACAATCTATTGAAATCCAATAAACTTAGTTTCAGAAGGCTTGTAATCCTTGTAGGGACTTTCCTTTGAAGTCATGGAAGCTAAACCTATACACTCAGTATATCGTTAGCAAGTATTAAAAGCTTATAAGACAGCAGACCATTTTACAGAAATTTTTATATTCTTTTATTTACTTTGTGTATTTGACCAGGATAGGGATGGAACTCAGGACCTCACACATGCCAAGAGGACCATTTTATATGATTTTGTCAGTTACTATCTCATTACTTAGACAAAATACCTGTTGTAGTCAGGTTTGCATTGCTGGCAGAAATCACCTACCAAGAGCAGCTTGTGGGGGGAAAAAGGTTATTTTGGCTTACAGACTCGAGGGGAAGCTCCATGATGGCAGGGAAAATGATGGCATGAGCAGAAGGTGGACATCATCCCCTGGCCAACATCAGGTGGACAATGGGAACAGGAGAGGAGAGGCAAGGGGAAACTGGCTACAACACCCATAAGCCCACCCCCAACAATACACTACCTCCAGGAGGCTTTAATTTCCAATTGCCATTAGCTGGGGAACCTAGCATTCAGAACACCTAAGTTTATGGGGGACACCAGAATCAAACCACCACAATATCCAAAAAGAAGAAACTTATGGAAGGGAAAGTATTTAAATAGGCTTATAGTTCAAGGGAGTAGAGTCCATTATGGTTGGAAAAAAATGACAGGAACAGGAAACCAATGTCACAATCACCAAATAAGCATGGATGAAGCAAAGAAGAGTGACAAGCTGGTTAAGCTTTAACACCTCAAGGATTGCCCTACCCTACCCTATCCCCAGGGTCCGCAACCTTCCAGAACATTGTCACTAGCTGAAAATTGAGTATTCAAACTTAGCTTATGGAAGTCATTTTATATTTAATCCAACCTTATTCTGCCACTGACTCCCATAGACTATATGACCATCTCATGATGTAAAATGCATTGAGTCCAACTTAAAGTCCAATAGTTTGGACCACTTCTAACACTGCTCAAAATCCAAAGTCCCATCTGAAACTCAAGGCTGTCTCTTAACTGTGAGCCCTGTAAAATCAAAACTTAAATTATATAATTCTTACATACTAATTAACACAGAATAATCATTCTCATTCCAAAAGAGATGAATGGGTGAGTAGCTAGGTACAATTAGCTGAAAGAGAGACTGGAACCCAGAAAAGTAAACACCAAATCAAGAACTATCACGTTCACATCTAGAAATCTTAATTTTAAC
Organism: Orientallactaga sibirica; assembly: GCA_036365145.1. Lineage (NCBI taxonomy): Eukaryota > Metazoa > Chordata > Mammalia > Rodentia > Dipodidae > Orientallactaga > Orientallactaga sibirica. The sequence continues at coordinate 5,549,034 of JAEOAD010000057.1, read as the reverse complement.
TATTTATTGACAAATATAACATGATCACAATCCCCTGTCATCACCCTCATTTCCTTACTAAACACCCTCCCCTGCATTGAATCTTATTTTATTTCCAACTAATCCCTGTTCTGTAGTGATATATCATTTTCCCTATTATGCCTATGTTTTGTAGGTAGAGTCAGCCACTGTGAGGTCATGAATATCAAGGCTACATTGTGTATGTAGTACAGGACTGTAAGAAGTCTTACCCTTCCTTTGGCTCTTAAATTCTTTCCATCACCACTTCCTCAGTGGTTCCTGAACCTTGAAGATTATAAAACAGATGTCTCAATGCTGTACACTCCACTGTTCTCAAAACTATAGTGAATTTCAGTCATTCCATTAGTCACTGACATCTGAAAACAGAAGCATCTCTAACTGAAAGTGACAGTAGCATTAACATATGGGCATAAACATAAGTGTGTAAAAGGCACTTTTGTGGTTGTGATACATGTATTTAACCAGAGAACAATAGTTGTTATTCCCCTAAGTCTTATGACCTCCCAGACCTTAGGCTTTTGACTAGATTTTCAGTACCATACATGTTTCCCTCCCATGGAGCAGGCCTCTAGTCAAATCAGAGAGCAGTTTGTTTGCCCCATGACAGACATGCCACTATTGCACCAGTGGAACTCTTGCCCTGGTTGTCCAGCTGTCCAAGTCTTCCTGGATCAACTGCTCGTTAAGACCAATAGTATTTTCTCTCTCCCAACTGGCTGCATGCTGCATAGCTCTTTCCAGCCTCCTTGCTGTTAATGAACTGGCAGTAACTTTCCAACTGAGCTCTAGCTTGATTTCTCAGAGACCTGATGCCTAACAATGTAGTTTCAGCAGTAATATCATCTAATTATTGTAGGCAACCATGGGACTTGGCAATGGCCTATAATGTTTCAGGGGCAACAGTGGTCTCCCAGGCCAACAACCTATTAGAAAGTATCCCCAACCTTGTTATATAGAACTCTTGAAGAAATTATATGTGGACCAAAAGGCTTGAGTAGCTCTGCTAGCCCAGCTGTGCTGCCTGTAGCCTCTCTTTCAGGCCAGATTCACCCTGCCCAGATGTCCTTTTCTTGACAGATGTCTTATGATGTTGGGAATCCCCAGTAACCTGGGGTCAGTCTCCATTGCAACTTACAGTTCATCTTTATAGCTTCAAGTAGTGGCCTCTCATGGCTTCTTTTTAACAACTTTTACTATACCTCACACTTTTCATATCTTTTTGGCACTTCATTTTGTTCACATTCACTGTAGGCCTGAATTCAGGCTGATAAGAGAAGTCGTGTCACAGATTCAACATTATTCAGCCTGGAAATTTTCTCTGACAAACACTTTAGTCCTTTACATTTAAATTCAACTTGCTCATGTTGTGAGGAAGAATGCAGTCTCCTCTCTGACAGATAACACTCAAACTGCCTGTAGTCCTGTTCTAGATAGAGTCCTCATTCCTCTCTGAATCCTTATGAGCCAGGCCTCTATTGTCTGTACTTCTCTTAGCTTCTGGTCTTTCAGAATCCCACCAGACTGGCTCATTAAGGTCTGGTTACAGCATTCTAATGCTTCTCTAGTCTAAAGTTCAAAATTCTTCCACAATCTTTCCACAGACTAGTGTCCAAAGACTAAGAGCCACATGATGAAGTTTATTACAGTAATGCCCCTCCTTCTCAGTCCCAATTTCATATATCACTTATGTACCTGATACTTTGCTGGGACAAAATTACTGACCAGAAGGAAATTATCAAAAGAAAAGTGTTTAATTTGGTTTTCAGTTGCAGAGGGTAGAGTTCATCATTGTGGGCAAATTATGGGAAGAGTAGGAAATAAGTATTACATTGTTGCATCAGCAAGAAAGAAGTTGAGAGAAAGAACAGTAAGTGGGACTGGGATATACTACCTCAAGGAAGACCCCCAATTGCCATGATTCTTATAAAAAACATTACACAACCTTCCAGAACAGTGCCACTAACTTAGGATTTAGTATTCAAACATGTAAGCTTACAGAAGACATTTTACATTCAAAGAACCACAATGTTTAATGAATATGAATCAAAATGTCACTTATGTACTAAAAGGAAAATTGAGAAATTATAGGTGATGAAGTTCTATAATATCACAGATTTTAAATGGGAATGATAGCATATTAAAGGAAATTTACTGCCTTCATCACAAGTAGAAGCTTACTTAGTTCAAATTATTGATTAAAAAACCTGTGTCAATGTATCAAGTTTAAAAGAGCACATATTATATTGTGTTTACATATATATAAATATATATAAATGTACAGACAGTACATGGGACTGCTTCATCATGACAAGCCCCCAGACCTGCTAGGTATATTCCGCCCCTTCCTTCAGATCCACTCACATTTTGTCCCCTGCAGCAGACCTAAAACTCCCCTTACTCTTTAATAGTCCCAACACTATTCAAGAGTCAAAAGATTCTCTGAGGACACAAGGCCAACTCTTTAATGGTGAATATTGTAACATCCAAGCACAAGTAACATACTTCCAACATATAACGGCATAGAAAAATGTTTCATTCCAAATGGGTGTAACAGGCACATGACAAATAATGAATAGACCAAAGCAAGACCGAATGAAACCTAACAGGACAAACATCAAGTACTATAGCTCCATGACCAGTATCTGGGACACATGGTGAAATGCTCTGGGCTTTACAAGGCTAGGGTAGCTCTACATCCCAGATCTACTGCCTTTTGTCATTGTCCAGCTCCACTTTTAAGCCTATAACTTTCCTAAAAAGATATCCCCCCTTCATATATCAAGGGTAGAAGCCTCTAGGGAAGGCACACACACAAATACACACACACACACACACACTTGTGGAAAGTAAATCAGGAGATGCCAAGCCATAAGATTCCCTTTGCACAGGTGTCAGATAGTGGGGGTGCAGAACTTAAAGAAACATCATACATGCAATGAAACAAGAAAGCAACCAAAAACAAATCACATGGAGATAAAGTAAGCAAGAAAGTGCCTGGGCAGAAAGAAATCCTCCCCCTTTCCAACCAAGCTGGGAAAGGGGAGAGCTCTGAGGCTAGAAGAATGAGAAAGCTTTACATACATGGATTATGAAATTTATATGAGCAAAACATTCAATTATAATGAGCAGAATCATCAGATGAAGGTGTGTAAGGATTTTTGTGCTCACAAAGGGAACACAGGAGGTGGCCCAGCCCGTAGGTGTAATAAGTAAGCCCTGGAAAATCTGAAGTGGCAGCAGAAAATTTTCACCAGAATTGATATGTGTAGCCATCTTAGAGAACACTATGTCAGACACGGGGTGTAGTGCCACCAGTGGAGTCACTTTTGACCTCTGGCTCAGGCTGACTACCTCGTTATCAACAGCTCCAACATTTTGAAGTCTTCATTAAAACTTAGGGTTTATTTCACAGCTTCACACAGTGAACTCTCAGGACCTTCCTGTACTGTTTTCAACCCTACCACACATTGACTAGCTTCAGAGTAACCTTGAAGAAAGATGCTGTGACGTCCCCCGCCCCCGCCTCAATCTTGTATTTTTCATGGCTGTAAACACACTACCACATGGACAATTCTTCCAAGTTCTATTAATAATAGAATTAAGCCTGCTCACATGGAGCTCAGTTGTAGTGGCCTCTATATGCTTTCTTCGGTTGATGAATCAATGAAAAGACTTTCTTAGGCAGCTGTTTTTGAACAGAGAACACTTTTTCTGGCATTTTCCCATTAGGCTTCTATTGCAAAATAAATTGTGTTCTTACGAGAACTTTTAATGGTTCAGATCTTTCCCTTAATGTGTCTTTCCTATTGTCCCAGTGCAGACCAGGACTCTACTGAACAATTACAGCTTCTTTGTTGGCTATATGGTCCAGAACTTTTTCATATTTCATTCTTTTCCCAATAACATTTTAAAATATCTTTCTACTCTGCATGCTGTTCTCTTTCTATGTAGATCTGAATAAGAGCAGTCAACAGAATCCACATCACAGACCCAATGTTATTTTGCATTGACATTTTCTCCTACAAACACATTAGGCCATTAATTTTAAACTTACACTAATTTAAATTCTCAAACGCGGGCATAATGTGGCCAGCTTCTTTGCCATAATATCAGATGAATTTGTCTATCCAAGTTCCCAATAGAGTCTTGGGCTCCTCTGAAATGTCATGAGCCAAACCTACACGGTCCATGTTCATCTCATCATTCTGGTATTTCAAACTCCTACAAGAATAGTCCATTAAACTCAGCTTAAAACATGGTAAGGCTTCTTTAAACAAAGGTTACAATCTCTTCCTCATCCGTTACCCAATCCATTATCAAAGGCTTACAAACCACATATTCCAGTTTGCCACAGTACTGTCTATCACTCCTCTGTACTAATTTTCCACACATGGTCAGAATTTACTTCTTTATTTTACAAATTTGTTTTATTTAATATATTAAATTTTATTTATTTATTTATTTATTTGAGAGAGAGAAAGAGTGGGGGAGAGAGAAAGAGAGAATGGGCATGTCAAGGCCTCTAGCCACTGCAAACGAACTCCAGATGAATGCACCCCCTTGTGCATCTGGCTTATGTGGGTCCTAGAGAATTGAACCAGGAACCTTTGGCTTTGCAGGCAAACGCCTTAACCACTAAGCCATCTTTTCATCCCTACAAATTTGTTTGTATTTGCATGCAGAGAAAGAAAGACTGTAGTTGGGTGTGCAAAGGACTCTGGCCCCTGCAAATAAAATCCATATTCATATGCCATTTTGTGCATCTCACTTTACATGGGCCATCAGGCTTTGCGAGTAAGTACTTATAACCACTGGACCTTCTCTGTAGTCCATTAGTTATATACTAATTTATTTAGTTATTGCAAACAAGGTCTCACTAAGTTATCCGAGCTTACCTTAAACCCACAGTCACCTTCAAGCAGCTTCCTGAATGTTGGGATAAGAGGTATGCACAATCCAAAAGTGACTTGTACTACTGAAACTAGGGCCTCCTTTATGGGAGGAACATCATTATTGAAGCTTACACATTCAGGGGAAGTTCCATTATGGCAGAAGGAGCTGGCTCCCTTTTAACAGGTGCATGCAGAAATACTACCTCCAGCACTACAAGTAAGCACACTCCAGAAACACCAGGCAGAGCTCAAGCCCTCTGCATATTTTTGCTGGAATTCAGATTTGCACCCAAACACACCTTAGGGCTGGACCCTAGGATGTGCCCACAGTGACATCAAGTTATAAGCTTGTTCTTTAGTTTTTGTTTTTACATTGTTTTATTTATTTACTTATTTAAGAGAGAGAGGGGGAAGCAGCCAGAAATAGAGAGAACATGGGCATGCCAAGGACTCTAGCCATTGCAAATATACTCCAGACACATGCACCACCTTGTGCATGTGGCACAAGTATGTACTGGGGAATCCAAGCTGGGTCCTTAGGCTTTGCAGGCAATCATGTTAACCACTAAGACATCTCTTCAGCCCAAGTTATGAGCACGATTAAAACTCCTGAATCCATTGGGAAACATCAACTCAAACTATCACAGGTGTGTTTTGAAACTATAATATTTTGGTGGGGGAGAAGTAGGGTCTCATACTACAACAGGCTGACCTGGAACTCATTCTGTAGCTTCCAGCTGGTCTCATACTCACAGTGAACCTCCTACCTTGGTCTTCTGTGTGCTGGGACTAAATATTTGCTCCACCATGTCCATGTTTGAAAGTGTTATCTTTAAAAGGTTGCTAAGGAATTTCAATGAGTGTGGTTCTTGAGGTATACTGGACAGGATTATAGCTGAAAAGGTTAACACCTCTGTCATAAGAGTAACAGAAAAGTTAGGATGCTGTCAAAGTAAACAATGAAAATGTGGTCCATAAATACAATGGAATTTTTTTCAGCCATAAAGAAAAATGAAATTAAATTTTCAGAAAAATGGATACATCTTGGAATGCAGAAAATTATAGAAATTATAATGAGGTAAACTAGAATCATAAAATAAAATACCACATACATGGACTATATGGACCCTAGCTAATAACACACACACACACACACACACACACACACACACACACACACACACATATTTAGAGAGAGAGAGAGAGAGATGATAGATAGATGTGATTGTTAGTATAGGTCATGTCACTAGATAGGGAACCACCAAGAGAGAAAAAAGTTTTTTTAGGAAGGAAAGGAGACCAAGAGAAGTCACGTGATATGAAAGTGGAAAGGGGACTACAGGAAGGGAAGGAAACAAAAGTACCCACATAAGCCACATGCATATGGTGGTGCATGCATCTGGAGTTCATTTGCAATGGCTGGAGGCTCTGGTTCACCCATTCTTTCTCATTCTCTGTCTCTCTCTCTCTGTGTTTCTCAAATAAATAAATAAAAATTGCCTGGTGTGGTAGCACATGCGTTAAATCCCAGCACTTGGGAGGCAGAAGTAGAAGGATCCCTGAGTTTGAGGCAATTCTGAGACTGCATAACAAATTTCATGTCAGCCTGGGCTAGAGTAAAACCCTACCTCAAAAAACAAAAACAAAAACAAATATAAATACATGCAATGGGGAGAGAGGGGGGCATAGCATGGCTACTGTTACTGCAATTGAACACAGATGCATGCACCACTTTGTACATCTGGCTATACCTGGGTACTGTGTAATCAAATCAAGGCCATAAGGTTTTGCAAGCTAGCACCTTTAACCTCTGAGCCATCTCTCTATCGCTAGTTTGCTCATGTAAAGAAATGTTTGGCCCCGGACATAGAGGCACATTCCAGGCCCTTTTCTTAACAAAAATCATGGAACAGAGTAACTTAAAAAGGGCATGCCTCAAAGCCCTTGGTTTCCCTTGAGAAACAGACAGTAAGATCCTATTGCTGAAGACATCTATCTCTTGCCTGAGAGGCAAGGTCACTGAGAAAGCAAGCTGGTGCTGAGCAGAAAACCTTCTCCCTGTAGATCAGCCAACTGAAAGCTGGAAAAAGCTGCACTGCATGCAGTGTATGGGAGACAGAAGTCATCAGCAGTGAAAACAGTGGACGCTGAACATTCAAATTTGGCCAGACAGGCCCAAAGACTGAACGGGTGCAATAGTGGCATGTCTACTCTTGGGGTAACCAACTGCTCCATAATTGGACTGAAGGCCCTCTCTATGGGAGGGAATCCTGGCACTGAAAAACCTAAGCAAAAGTCTATGGTAGGTGAGGTCATGAGCCTTAGGGGTATAAAGCCTGCTCTTGTCTGACTAAATGTGTATACTATTCCCACCAAGCTGCCCTGAAAATACTACACTTAATGCTCATATTCACATATTAACGCTACTCTCACTTCTGGTTAGAGAAGCTTCTCTTTTCAGATGGCGATGACCACTGGGATGACCCAAAAGGCAACATAGTGCTGAGAAGAAGGGATGGAGGAGTGCCCAGCACTGAAACACCTCTGTCACACCCTCCAAGGCTCAGGGACCATTGTGGAAAAGGGGGCAGATAGAATGGAAGAGCCAAAGGAAGGGTACAACTCCTTACAATGCAACTGCCCAGACATAAATTGGCCTCGATATCCATGACCTTTCAGTGCCTAGCAATACCATCACAAGACCCTCAAAATAGAAGAAAAAGATGATGACATCAAATTAAAAGAAAGACTAATGGAGAGAGGGAGGGGATATGACGGAGATTGGTGTTCTAAAGTGGAATGGGGGGAGGGCGAGGGAGGGGAGGGAAATATATGTTGGTTTTTTGTATGTAAATATAGAAGGTGTCAATAAAAAAATCAATTTAAAAAAAGGGCATGCCTTTATTCCCAGCATTCAGGAGGCAGAAGCAGGAGGATCTCTATGATTTTGTGGCCAGTCTGAAACTACAGAGTGAATTCCAGGACAGCCTGGGATACAGTGAGAATCTACCTCAAGAAAGAGTAAATTAAAAAGAATTAAAGAACAAATGTAGAAAATAGTCATAATTTGCCATGTGGAAATAGCATCACTTAATGGGTGTCAACAAAGCTCTGCTACTTCTACCATCCTCCTTTGCTGATAGTGTTTTAAATAGTGAAGAGGGGCAATTGTAATGTTTCCTCCTTCCTTTTGAGGCAATTTAATGGAAGCAGGGTCACTTAAAATAAGAGGAAATGTTCATGAGTCCATAATGAGAGACTGATTTTTTTATTATTTGTTTGTTTGGTTTTGGTGCTTTTGTTTTTCGTTTTTGTTTTTGTTTATCAAGGTATGGTCTCACTCTGGCCCAGGTTGACCTGGAATACACTATGTAGTCTCAGGGTGGCCTTGAACTCATGGCAACCCTCCTACCTCTACCTCCTGAGTGCTGGGATTAAAGGTGTGTGCCACCACACCCGGCCAGATTGTTTTTCTTGATGCATGAATTTGGAGTTCGTGAGGGTCCCCCAAATTTGTAAACCACAATTTTGGGTCCTGCCTTTTTTTCATTTTTATTTATTTATTTGCAAGCAGAGAGAGAGAGAGGGAGATAGAAGGGAAGGCAAACAGAGAGAATGGGCACGCCAGGGCCTCTAGCCACTGCAAATGAACTCCAGATGCATGTGCCCCTCATGTATATGGATTACGTGGGTCCTGCAGAGTCTAACCGGGATCCTTTGGCTTCACAGGCAAATGCCTTAACCACTAAGCCATTTCTCCAGCCTATCCTGCCCTATTTTTAACAAAGAAAAAAAAAAAAACTCATGAAGGATAAATTATTAGTTTATAGAGGGGTTTACTTAAGTAAGATTGGGATTTAGGAAGGCTAAAGCCAAGTCATAAGCACAAGCACATGGAGAGTAGGAACCAGGCACTCAGTTGGAAAACACTGCATAGTTCATAAGGCACATTAAAGAGGAATGGAGGTCTTTAGCGAAATCCTGAAGTGGAGCCACAAGCACACAGAAGATAGAACTTATGTACTTTTTTCAGGAGATTTAGAAGAGTCACATGTGGAAGGCAAAGCATCAATCTTGATCTTCCCCATGGAAGAAAGTTAAAAGTGGTGACGGGTTGAGAATAGGAAAGAGTGCCAGGCAGTAATAAATGGGTAGTAACAAGAGTTCTACCCATGGTTGTCCTAAGTTCTAGAAATGCCACAGGTAGCAGGCCCAAAATTGGGGAAAGAACATTCATCATAAATCTAGTATGTAAGGGAAGGAAATATGCATATGGTAGATTCAGAGTCCAGAGGAAAATCATACAGGTAATTAAAGTGAGAAGTTACTCCAAAGTATAAAGCAGTAGATAGCAGTAAAATTACACAGACCAAGAAGCAGTGTTCGCCTCACCCACCCCAACCAGCCAGAGTAGTTGGGAGGGGGAACCAGACTCACATGTATCCCTGTGACCAGAGCAAAGAGAGGCATAGAAAGAGAAAAGGCCAAGAAATAGCCTTTATAGTCAATTGAAAATGTATTCTTTCATTAGATTCATATTAAGGGGATGACCTAATTCATTTGTTGATTTAAAGAGGCAGGCTCCAGGGCCAGCCCACCTGAGACATGCTAGACTGTGGGCAGCAGGGGTGGGGCATTGTAGCTGTCGTTGATGAGATTTGATAAGACACAAGTTCCATTCCTGAGTTTCATTGGTGCCTAGGCAGGATGGCATGTGGGATGGCCTCTCCTCGCTCTCTAATTTGGACTTCTTCTTTTTTTTTTTTTTTTTGGTTTTTCGAGGTAGGGTCTCACCACTCTGGCCCAAGCTGACCTGGAATTAACTTTGTAGTCTCAGGGTGGCCTCGAACTCACAGCGATCCTCCTACCTCTGCCTCCCAAGTGCTGGGATTAAAGGCGTGCGCCACCACGCCCGGCTCTAATTTGGACTTCTGATCCTAACTGAAATTGTATTAAAGAACCTAGCTTTCTCCTATCGCTCCTTCAACCTGATCAGAGAATGTGCATAAGAATGCAAGGTCTCTAAAAAAGTGGCATGGGATCTGGTTTTTCCTTATCCCTCCTTCCCTGAAGGAAATTCCCTTCCCCAAACATCTGGCAGGAAGATGGAAATAAAATCACAAAGTGCCTGGACAGGGCTAGAGGGATGACTTACCAGTTAAAGTACTTGCCTACTTAGCCTAAGGACCAGGTTCAATTCCCCAGTACCCATATAAAGCCAGATGAACAAGGTGGCACATGTGTCTCGAGTTCCTTTGCAGTGCCTAGAGGCCCTGGTGCACTCTTTCTCTACCTACATGTTTCTCTCCCTCTCTATCTCTATGTCAAATAAATAAGTAAAGTTCAAAGTGCCTGTACACGAGTTGGTGTTACCTTTCCAGTTCTGGTACAAAACACCTTACCAAAAGCAACTGATGGGAAGAAAGGTTTTACTCTGTCTTACAACATGTGCCAACTCCATTCAGTAAATCTTCATAAAAGACCCAATCAAGACCACATGGTGAACCTGTCCATTTCCAGAACCTCCTCCTGCATTGCAGCATGAACTCTGCAGTTTTTCCTTCTCCTAAGCTCTAGAGTCTATGGATTTCAATTGTCAGAATTCTTAAGACAAGATCATGGAGGCCATTGACTCAGTGGAAGTTTTGTCTGTCTGTGAGCATCTGCACACTAACTCCTGAATTACAGTCCAACCAAGAACTGTGAAATCCTCCATCACTCTCAAAGTCACCTCAAATTCCCATGTTATTTCCACTCAAATTCTAGAGATATTTCCTCTTCCTTAGCATTAGTTCATTACCAGGAAAACAGTAGGGAAGGTGGGGTCCAAAGGAGGCTTATCTTCAATGGCCACCAAGACTGCTAATTTTCTCACTAGGAACCAAACTATCTGTACCTTCCTCCCTTTCATATATTTTAAAGCTTAAGGAGGCCAATTGTCACATAGACTGCCTCCTTTTAGATCTTACTTCATACTCTTTTCCTTCTTATGCTATGTGGTGTGTGTGTGTGTGTACTTGTGTGTGAGTGCATGTGCACCATGACCATAGTGCATACATGAAAATCAGAGAACATCTTTCAGGTGTTAGTCTTCCACCTCCTTTGGGACAGGGTCTTGAAGGAGAAACAGGAGCAAGATAGCTTTACATAGGCAGTCAGCCAGCGACTAGTCCCAAGGAGCACAAGGAGCTGCCACCTCACCTGTCCTGGAAAACTACCACTCACATCTGATCCAGCCTCATCCAAAATGGCCACGAGCAATTCCTCAGCCACTGTGTCTCCTGTCTCTTCTCCAGTCTAGCACACCTAGGTGGGCTGGCTCCTTCTGAGACAGCCCCTTGAATCCATAAACCAATCAGGTCCCTCCCTTAAACATCTGAATCTGGTGGCAAGCCTCATTGTAAATGAATGACTGACTATATAAAAGGGCCTACCACCTGCATCATCTGTTCTTGGCTCTCTTGGCTATATTCTTCTGGCAAACAGACTCTCCTGTTTCATGAAGGGCTTGTGCTTTCATGTTTTACTTTACACACATGTATGTGTGTTTCTCACTCTTTTGGCCTGGGCTCTCCTGTTGTGCCTCAGGGGTGTGTATGTGTGTGCGTGTGTGTGTGTGTGTGTGTGTGTGTGTGTGTGTGTCCTTTCTATGGGCTTCTCTCCTGGACTTGTCCTTATTTCTCTCCTCTTCCTCTTTACCTGGGCAAGGAAAAGAAGTGCTTTCTGGTTTGTGGCTTTCTACTCTTCCCCTGGATACCAATTCTGCCCAAATAAATTTACCTTTCTTAGAATCTCTTTTCTAAATTCATTGTTAAAATGGAAAATAACCTAAAAGTTAGGGTATACAGGCCTAAAGGTCCCCCCCTTACCTCAAAATCTTGCATTACTCTCACAAATTATCACCAGTGTAGTTGTCCCCCATATCTTCTGGAGGACCCTAGTGTCTCTACCTATCTTCTTTCTCATAGGCACGACTGGAATTAAAATTGCCTGCTCCAGCATACAGGATTCAACATGAGTGCTGGGGTTGCAAACTTGGGTACTCATTCTTGTGTGGCCAGTATTTAAAGCACTGAATCATCTCTGTAGCCTCAGTATTTCAAAGTCTAAGGATGACCCGTTGTGATGTTTTTCCCCTTCCTTAAAATTAGTATGAAGCCTATATACTCTCAGAGATCATTTCTATACTTCCAGTTGCTACTGAAATTCCCCTGAATTTCTAGGGTACTGGAAACATAGCACATCTCCTGAGTAGCAAAATGATCCTTGGTGATGCTTTGCTTCAACTATCTTTTGCCATTGATACTTATACTTTTCTCTCTTTGAAAGAATTGTAGAGAACACAGAATTTGGTACTGTATTCCTGTGACTGGGAAGAACAAAAGCCTGTGGCTATAAAGGTCATAGATTCTGATGAGGAAATTCCTATTCTTCTTTGGTCGGATGGACATGATCTCAAATTTCCTCCTCAATATTTGTTGGTTTGCCTCTAGATTACTTTTGCTGATAGCTTTTGTTTTGTTTTTTAAGTACAAAGAGTCCTTACTAGCCATATAATTGAAACTAAGTCACTTTTGAGTGTTCAGTACTAAATGATACATATATATCACACCCTCCAAAGCCCAAGGAACACAAGGAAGAGAAGGCAAAAAGATCTTAAGAGTCACAGTTGTGAAACACTGCCTTTATGATATTTGTTTCCTTGAACGTTCAGCAGATGCAATTACCTACATAAGAACTATACAAGATTGATCCTATCAACATTCCATCAGGAGGAAGGAGGGGCTCATGAAATCACACCCCTCCCTGAAGATTAATGGGCAGTTAACAGTTGCTGGAAGGGAGGGGCTTATGAGGCCACACCTTCCTTGAGGATTTATAGGCAGTTAACAGTTGCTAGAATGGAGGTTCTCATGAGGCCGCTAGAATGGAGGTTCTCTTGAGGCCACACTCTCCATGACGATCCATAGGCAATTACTGTTTGCTACTGTTTGAGGGAAAGACATATTCTTCAGTAGTGCAGGAATTCGTCCCTTTTTCATGCTCTTGTAAACTACTCATCAGTGGTCCTAGAAGAAACCCAAGTTAAATACCCTGACTCACATAAAACCAAACAAAGTGCCATGACAATTACTGCTACCAGAGGTACAGTGATAGGAGGCAGAAACTGGCTAGGTAGTCAGGGCAACAGAACCCCAAAAGTGAATGGTGTTTTTATACCTTCAATAAAAGCAGGAAACTGGGCTGGAGAGATGGCTTAGGGGTTAAGGCGCCTGCCTCCTAAGCCTAAGAACGCTGGTTTCAATCTCCAGCGGTTCCAATCTCCAGGTCCCACGTTTAGCCAGATGCAGTGACGCAAGGGCGCAATGCCGCACTTGGCCACAAGGGGGCGCACGCATCTGGATTTCGTTCACAGCAGCTGAGACTGCTGGCGCGCCCATCTCTGTCTCCCTCTCCCTCTCTGTCTATCTCTCTCTGTGTCTCTCTCCAAAAATAAATAAAATAATAAAAAAAAATTAAAAAAAAAAGCAGGAAACTGTCAACTACTTAATGACGGTGAAAACCTTGAGTCCTAGGAATATAAGAAATCCTCACCAAAAACCTCATAAGCAACCAGGCTTTTTATGCTGGGTCTGGACTTGATTGCAGAAGTCACTACACCTGGGTGCACTGTCTGGAAGAGTCTGGGCCTAAAGTTAGCATATACCTGATTAATTCTAGCACTGTAGCAACTGCTACACACTGCAGGGTGAATGTGTGATGTTAAGCATCCACCATTTGTTTAATCTCTACTTGATAGACAGAAATAAGATCTGTATTTCTCCTCTGGGTCTTCCTGTCTAACTGCCTCTCCCCTATGCTATCTATGACCCTCTCATTTTCTACCTCTCATGAGAAGAAACTCTAATTGCTCTTGGAGGAAAGAGGGCGATGACTGGTCAGTCTAGAACTGCTTCCTGCTGATCAGGGTCATTGACTAATTGCAGTCTCTCCCCGAGGGGCCATCAAAGGCCCAAGAGAGAAATCTGTAAGTCAAATGTCCTGTTCTGTCACCACCTGAACATTGTGAGTTAGTGATGTTTGGCAGACTGGTTAGAAGTGGGAGTGATGAGCTGATCAATGGATCCTGCACAGATGTAGTGGGATTGCTGCATGACCATCTGAATGTGAGCTGCTGGTAATCAAGCAGAGATAAAAGAGTAAATGAGTATAATGGAAAAACTGAACTCCAGCATAAATAAATAATAAGGCATTGTGATGAAAAAGAGAGCAAACTTATCTGTCTGTCTCTTATTCTATGCTTTGCTGTGCACCTTTGTAATTGGTTATATGTTTTTTTCTGAGTGTTTAAAACCAAGCATGTTGTCATAATTTAATTCAGGATGTACATTTGGTGGGCAAAAGTCACTCTCCAAGAGATGATCTGGACATGGGAAGAGTTCCATATGGCTCCCTCAGCCTGGGCGTCATCTATTAGGATGAGCCAGGGCTGTGCTTATCAAGTGCTCTCCCCTCCACTGGCAATTCTGGAGGACTAATTTTCCTCTCATTTGATTCTCCTATTATAGATCATACTCTTCTTTTTTTGTCGTTGTTTTTTCTGTGTCTCTGTGTCATCCCTGATCAGAAAGACAGGTAACTTACCAGAGTGCTAGTGTAAACCACATTATCAGTGTCCTAGCATCTCTTGTGGCCTTATGACCTGTTAGCAGAGGCTAAAGTATTGCTCCATCAGCTTTGTTGACTTCAATTAGCTTTGAGTTCTATATAGGTTACTAAACTTTTCAGAAAGGAAGTTATAACAGTATCAGGTTTAAGAACTTATTTTATATTTGAGCCAGCTGACATCTGAGTTTGTTCGTTATCAGGGAAAACAAGATTGATAAACCATTAGCAAAACTGAGCAAATGAAAGACAGAAGAGACACAACGTAATCAAATTAAATATGAAAAAGGCACCATTACAACAGAAACCAATAAAATTCAGAAAATCATAAAGACATACTTTAATAACATATACTCCACTAAGTTTGAAAATCTGAAAGAAATGATTTCCTAGATTTATATATTTAGATTTATTTTTCAAAATAAAACAAAGTCAAGAAAAGCCCTTTAAACAGACCTATAAGAAGCACAGAGATCAAAGTAGTTATAAAAAAATCTCCCAACTAAAAACAGTCCTGACCCAGATGGTTTCACTGGTGAATTTTACCAGACTTTCATGGAAGAACTAACACCAATGGTTCTCAAACATATCCATAAAATAAACACTGTAAGAATACTACAAAACTCTTTCTATGAAGACATCATTACCCTGATATGCAAATCAGGCCAATACAGAAAAAATAGAAAATAACAGACCAATCTCCCTCATGAGCATAGATACAAAAATTCTCAACAAAATACTGGCAAACAGGATACAAGAAAATATCAAAAAGATCATCCTGACCAATAAGCTTTATTGCAGAGATGCAAGGATGGTTCAACATATGCAAATCGATAAATGTAATACACTATATAAATAGACTGAAAGGCAAAAATCACATGATCATCTAAATTGATGCAGAAAAGGCATTTTACAATTAACATGACTTCATGTTAAAAGTCCTAAAGAAACTGTGAATAGAAGGTGCATATCTCAACATAATAAAGGCTATTTATGACAAACCTACAGCCAACATAATACTAAATGGGAAAAACTTGAAACTTTTTCACTGAAATCAGGAACAAGACAAGGGTATCCACTGTCCTCACTTTTATTTAATATAGTACTGGAAGTCCTAGCTATAGCAATAAAGCAACACACACACACAAAATGGATACAAATTGGAAAGGAACAAATCAAATTATCATTATTTGCAGATGATATGATTCTATACATAAAGGACCCTAAAGGCTCTGCCAGTAAACTGTTAGATCTGATAAACACTTTTAGCAATGTAGCAGGATACAAAATAAACACACAGAAATCAGTAACCTTCCTATACTAAAAACAAATACGCTGAGGATGAAATCAGGGAAACACTCCCATTCATAATTGCCTTATAAAAATAAGGTACCTTAGAATAAAACTAACCAAGGAAGTAAAGGATCTCTACAATGAATATTTTAAAACATTCAAGAGAGATATTGTAGAAGACACGAGGAAATGGAAATAAATCCCATGTTCTTAGATCAGAAGAATCAAAACTGTGAAAATGTCAATCTTACCAAAAACAATCTACAACATTTAATGTAATCTCCATCAAAATTCCAATGGCATTCTTCACAGAAATAGGAAACAATCCTGAAATTCATTTGGAAGCACAAAATACCTCAGACAGCCAAGATAATTTTGAACAACAAAAATAAGGCTGGCAATATCACCATACCTGATTTTAAGCTATATTACAGAGCCATAGTAACAACAACAGCATGATACTGGCACAAAGACAGACATGCAGATCAATGGAACAGAATAGAGGACACAGATGTAAATCAAGCAGCTATAGCCATCTTATTTTCAACAAAAATGCCAAAAATATTCATTGGAGAAAAAAAAAAAACAACCTCTTTAACAAATGGTTCTGGAAACACTGGATATCTATATGTAGAAGGATGAAAATAGATCCTTCTCTCTCTCCATACTGAAGAATCGAGTCCAAATCTGTCAAAGACTTATTATTAGACCTGAAACTGCTAAAGAAAAAAAAACAGGGAAAACACTTCAACATATTGGCATAGGCAACAACTGTCTGAATATAACCGTAGTTGCTCAGGAAATAAACCCACTAATCAACTACTGGGAACTCATGAAAATAAAAAGCTTTTGTACAGCAAAGGATACTGTGAATAGAGCAAAGAGACAACCTACAGAACAGAATGGGAGAAAATATTTTAAAATATTTTGGGGGACCCCCTGGCAAGTGGGTAAAGTGTATTTGCCAGTCCTCCCCTGGGTTCTTCACTCACCTTTCGTTTCTAGGAGAGAGTAGATGATTATTATGAGGGTTCATCCTTTGCAAAACTTCACATCTTTTAACTATCTGAACCATAGTATTAGTTATTCTAGTGCCCACAAACATTCTCTTTGTTAGTTGAATTGAGTTTTCTCTCCTGAGATTATACATATGATGAAGAAGCTTTAACAATTTCTATTGTAAGAACTGAGGTAGCAATAAACAGTCTTAAGAGGCAGCCAACACCCACGTTGATCTAAACTGCAGCCATGCTCCTGTACTTCAGTGACTTCTCTTAAGATATATTGTGGCCTTTTAGGTGGGTGGAGGGAACCCTCCCATAAAAGGGGAAACATCCCTTCGGTCTTTAGGGCTGCAGATTTAGTTGCAGAATCTTCCAAATGATTTCCTAAGATCACTGCATCATCTCCCTTCTGGTGCCCACAGCAGTGTAAGACTGCTGCCTCTTGAGGAAGTAGACTGCCTCTAGAAAACTTAGAATCTCCTTATAGGTTTTAACTGGAGTTCCTGAAGTAATTAGCACACCTCTCTCCTTCCAAATAATTACATAAGCATGTAATATTAGGCAAGCATACTTGGAGTCTATAGAGATATTTATTTGTATCCTGTGCTAGAATTCAGGATTCTGGTAAGAGCTATAAGCTCTGCTATTTGGTCTCTGGTATCAGCTGGAAGTGGGCCAAATTCAAGAATCTCATGTTGTATTACCACAGCATTTCCTGCACTTCTAGTTCATCCCTGAATAAAAGAAGTCCCATTTGTAAATAACTGGAGATCAGGGTTTTCTAAGGGTTTGTCCTTAAGGTCTGTTCTTGAAACATAAGTTTCTAATAAGACTTCTTTACATGAGTCCTCAAACTCTTTCTCATCTGGATGTTAAGTAGCAGGATTGAGAGAAGAATAAATTTTAAGTGTTATTTCAGGTCCTTCCATCATGAGGACTTGAAATTTACAATTCAGCTATCAGATAACCACATGTTATAACCTTTGAGTTAGGAATGCTCCCTATGTGTGGGGATTATGTACAGTAAACAACCATCCCACAGCCAGTTTATGTGCCTGAAGCATTACTAGGACCACTGCTGTAATTGTCCTTAAGCATCCAGGCCATCCCTTAGATATTGGGTCTAACTCTTTGCAGAGACAACACACTGGTTGGGGTGTTGGACCCCTATTTTGAGTTAGGACCCCAAGAGCAACACCTTTTCTCTATGCTATATAGAGAGAATACTGAGGCTGGGTAGGTAATTCTAAATCAGGGTCCTGATTTAGCACATCCTTCAGATGTTGGAAGGAGCATCATGCCTCAGAGGACATTAAATATCTAGAAATAATGACTTTGTTAAAGTACCATTTCATCTGATATAGGCAAAAATATGAAAGGAAAAAACTTTAAGCAATAGACCTTTAAAATGATTAAGGGTCATACTTTTTATTGTTTGAAAATACCTGGTCTGTAATTTGTATATGAGCAATTCATTTGAAATTTGGGTGATAAAATTTTTTATATTCTTTTTTGTGTACTAATTAAATCTACAGAAAAACAAGGGGCCTTGGAAAGGTTTTTTAATAAATGAATCAGAAAAAATGCATTATTTTCAGCATATTTTTATAAATCTAGTATATGAAATATATAAGTATAATTGTATATTGTCTTGATATATCACAATTACTAACTATGAATTTGACAAAATATGTAGAAATATCTTTTTTGTATCCATTGAACATTCCTTTTTTTTTTGGTTTTGCAAGGTAGGGTCTCACTCTGGTCCAGGCTGACCTGGAATTAACTACGTTAGTCTCAGGGTGGCCTCGAACTCTCGGCGATCCTCCTAACTCTGCCTCCCGAGTGCTGGGATTAAAGGCGTGAGCCACCACGCCCGGCTTGAACATTCCTTTTTTACAAAACATTTTATTGACAACTTCCCCAATTGTAGACAATAAACCATGATAATCTCCTATCCCTTTCCCCTTCACAAATCCACTCTCCATCATATCCCCTCCCCTTCTCAATTAGTCTCTTTTATTTTGATGTCATCATCTTTTCCTCCAATTATGAGGGTCTTTTGTAGGTAGTACTAGGCACTGTGAGGTCATGGATATAGAAGTCAATTTGTGTCTGAAAGTTTGCATTGTAAGCAGTCCTACCCTTCCTTTGGCTGTTACATTCTTTCTGCCATCTCTTCCACAATGGACCCTGAATCTTGGAAAGTGTGATAGAAATGTTTCAGTGCTGAACACTCCTCTGACCCTTCTCATCACTATGGTGCCTTTTGTGTGATACTAGTGGTCACAGCCATATGAACAGAGAAGCTTCTCTAACCAAAAGTGAGAGTAGAATTAATATATGGGTATGAAATTTAAGAAAAGTGCTTACAGGGCAGTTTGTTGAGCATAATATATGCATTTAGCCTGACAGCAGCAGACATTGCACCACTAGGGCTCATGACCTCCCCCACCATGGGCTTTTGACTAGGTTTTCAGTACCAGGCATGCATTCCCTCCTGTGGAGCAGGCCTCCAGTCCAATTAGAGAGTGGTTGTTTTTCCCATAACAGACATGCCACCATTGCACCCATTGAAACATTTGGCCAGGTTGACCAAATTTAAGGCTTATAGTGTCCACTGTTGATTATCACTTCTCTCACCCCCAGGTCTGCATGCAACATGACTTTTTCCAGGTTCTATAGCCTTTCTACAGGGCGGAGATTTTCAGCTCAGCTCCTGTTTGATTTTTCAGTGACCTTGTAGCTCAAGCATGTGGAGTCTTCAGCAATACATTCTTATCATCTATTTCTGGTGAGAAACCAAGCACCTTGGCAATGGCCTGTAATGTTTTGGGGGCATCAGGGGCCTACCTGGCCAATAACTCACTGGAAGGTATCCCATCCCTGGCACTGAAATTTTTCTAGTAATACTCTATGGATTCTGGGTGTGTCATTATAAAAAAAATAGGTTTCCATATGGCTTGTTGATACCACCTTAAGTTTTTATTAATCCTCCCTCCTCCATTTCTTTACTCAAAAATATCATCTCTTTAAGTCCTCTTCTCCATCACTTATAGCCCCTTTCTAGCTTACTGGCTTCTGCTACCAATTTTTACTCTAACTCACATGCAATTCTACATATATGTGGCTAGGTTCCACATATGAGAGAGAACATGCAGTATTTGGATTTCTGAGCCTGGATTATATCACTTTATATCATCCTTTCCAGATCTATCCATTTCCCTGCAAATTTCCCAATTTCATTTTGCTTTACTGCTGAATGGAACTCCATTGTATAAATGTACCACAACTTCATTATCCATTCATCCATTGAAAGACATAAAGGTTGGTTACATTTCCTAGTTATTAGGAATATAGCAGCAATAAACATGGTTGTGCAAGTATCTCTAAGGTAGTGAGAAGAGTCCTTTGGATATATGCCTAGGAATGCTATAGCTGGATCATATGGTAAATCTATTTTTTGCTGTCTCAAGAATCTCCACACTGATTGCCACAATGGCTAGGCCAGATTACATTCCCACCAATAGTGTAGAAGGGTTCCTCTTTTTCCACATCTTAGCCAGCATTTATTGTCATTTGTTTTCTTGATGATAGCCATTCTGACAGGAGTGAGATAGAATCTTAAAGTAGTTTTCATGCATATTAAAGTAGTTTTAATATGTATTTCCCTGATGGTTAAGGATGTAGAACATCTTTTTAAGATACTTACATGCATCTTTATTTCTTCTTTTGAGAACTCTTGACTTAGTTCCATAGCACATTTTTTAATTGGGTTGTTTGGCTTCTAATTATTTAATTTTTAGAGTTCTTTGTAATATAGTGGATATTAAGCCTTTGTCAGATATATCTGGCAAATACTTTTAGCAAGCCTGCAAACTCTGCCTCCTGAGTGCTGGGATTAAAGGCATGCACCAAAAGGCCCAGCTGAGATTTAGTTATAATATGGCTGTTAAGGTGATAGGCATAGACTTTTGCATTCACACACCAGAGTCAAAACTTGGCACACGTCCCAGGAGACTCCACAGGAATCTGAGATAGAGACTAGCCTCTACAACTGTGTATCAATTGAACACCTCACTCTGCTTTTCAGACATCAGCCAGCTCATGCATGAGATAAGTTCCTACCTCTGTCACCGGTATAACTTCCTTTGTAAGTGTTCCAATAACCTATGTGGAAGCCTAAGACAATTGGAATCATCTAAGATACAAGGGCTAATATTTTGGCCCCTGTTTTCTAGGTCATAAAGGCACTGGAGATGGTGGGACACTTCTAACTTGTTTAACACTTTTCATCTGGTAAGTCATATGTCTTCCAGACCAGGGAGGACATGGAGACCCAGAAATAAAACAATCAGTGTAGTCTGAAACAGGAAAGTCCTAACTGAGGAAGACTCATTCCTCCAGTCTTCCCAGAGGAGGGAAGGCCACTTGGTCTGCACGATTCTGAATCACCCTAATAGATATCACCAGTGGTAGAGAAGCCACAGTGCTCCTTCAGATCCTTAAAATCTCCTTGGGAGAGCCATTTGTGACTTCCAAAATTATGTTTGATTAAATTTGGGCTACATGCTTGGTCTTAAACACTCACAGAGAAAAGTATAACCAAATACAAAGGGGTACATAAAAGCCTAAAAAGAGACACAAACATAAGTCTGCTCTTCCTCTCACAATGAAGCATGCCTTCTTAACTATCCTTGGTGCTGTTCAGTCTTTTCTTTCTACCTGCCTAAGCCCAGGTTGGAAACTCATTCCTTATAAGGGCAGAAGACTATGCACCAGATAGTCATCAGACTAACTGCTGGGTTTGTGGGCTCTTGCCCACTTCCACCACCTTTGGACTTCCCTGGTGGGTATCTTCTCTCCAAGGAGATGACTAGAACCAATTGAAAATATATATTAGCCAGGAAAATATTAGTTTTCTTATTCTAACTCAGGTCACTAGATGGGATGATTCTAAATGTCCTATCAAATCTACCAGGAACAAACATAGACACAGAAAAATTTTTCCCTCAACCCATTTCCCTGTCTCATATCCCTTTATGTCTGAACAGCATGTGGTGATATAAAAATTATTCTCCATCGGAGTTGCCAATAGTTTGGTTAATTAACAGACATAAACTTATGGGTTGATGTGACAAGAGCCTAAGCTGGAAGGGAACATAAGTGATTCTGTATTGTAAACTTGAGCTGCACTTAAACCTGATTCCCAAATACAAGGAAGTTGAGCTTAGCTGGTGCCTTAGGATATGGTCTCACCATCACTTGAACTTCATGCTTGGCTTACCTTAACACAATGGGTCATCACAAGGCAAAATGTTTTTTTTTTTTTCTCACTGTTGGTAAATGCAACTTTCAGCTTCTGTATTAACTGCTGCTTGCTTGCAGTTGCAGGGAGGAGAAATACAGGGAGGAGAGATTCCAGGAAAGTTCTTGTTTTATCTTAAATCAACTGAAAGTAACTCTTACTTTTGTAAGATTATGATTACTAAACTTCTGAACGGAAAAAGTAAGCTGTGAAATCTTGTGGTTTTGTCCTATAAAAAGAACCCTGATGTCCAGACAGGCACTGCATTCAAGGCTCCAGAGTCTTGGGTGTAGTTGCCAGTTGGCTTAATAGACTCCTTCCTACTACAATTTAGTGCCCCAGTGGTCTTCCCTGGGGAACCTCACCTGGAAGCACTCTGGACCCCCAAATTTATCTGTATCAACTGCAATACATTTTAGATGCTATCTGATGAGCTTCTTGGTTTTGAGACTGGTGGAAGCTAATAGTCTGTCAAATTAATACAGTCCAAAATGTCTTCCTTTATAGTCACAAGAATGTTACGTCACACTCAGTGCTGGTACTGAATGGCTACTATATTTGGAAAATCGCATCTTAGACATCTACTTAGACTGATTCTGGGTAAATTGGGTTTCTGAGAAGACTATACCCTCTTTGCTGGAAGCACTTGCCCTGGGAAAGTCACAAAGGAGGAGGATAACAGGGAGAAGAGAAATATAAGCTTGCCAGGATGAGGGCCCTTGCTGCTCAGCTAGTCCCTTCTTATTCTGAAGAATGTATTCTTGCTTCCTCGCATGTTCTAAATTAAACTCTGCTTGCTTTATTACTGTGTCTTATTTGATTTTTTTAAGTCTTTTTGAAGCACAAGAACCAAGACTCTTGCTGGACTCAAGATCACGAGAAACTG
Organism: Orientallactaga sibirica; assembly: GCA_036365145.1. Taxonomy (NCBI): domain Eukaryota; kingdom Metazoa; phylum Chordata; class Mammalia; order Rodentia; family Dipodidae; genus Orientallactaga; species Orientallactaga sibirica. Next base: position 5,525,964 of record JAEOAD010000057.1, on the reverse strand, counting down.
AACACCTATAACAAAAGGATAAAGGAAATTTCTCAGGCTGCAGGTGGCAGCATAGAGCTGCGTCTCTACCACTAATTCCAAAGACAATATCAGACTAAGTTGAAAAAACATCCTCTTAGAATTTTTTTTTAAGATTATGATGGCTTATAAACTCTTTGTGATAGTGTTATCAGAGAAACAATTACAAGGACCTCATTCCATAGTTTTCTAACACCTTATTTTATTAGGGCTTGACATAAATAACTCCATTTTGATTCTGATAATTTTAACCATTTATAACACACACACAACTCTCTCTCTCTCACACACACACACACACACATTGTTAAGGAGGAAAAAAATTCTTACATTCATGGTTCATAGCTGGAATATACTCCTGTATAAAAACAGATTAACAATACAAAATATCCTGAAGTTTCTTAATATGTATACCTCATGTATATATGTGAAATACACAGGGAGAAGATAAAATCTCAAAGAGGTGGGTCTGAATTCAGGCCAAAATTCCATCTCCCACTGAAACAAAGACAGGAGGATGTTTGTGAGCCCAGGAAGGGTGAGATGAAGAGGAAAGGCAGGGTCTACAAGGAAGTCTGATATGGAGATGCAGCCAGCGGGGCTTCTCCTCTATTGAGAGTTAGTGGTAATCTGGAGTCAGCTTTATCATTCTGGAACACAGAAGGGGAGAATCTTTCTAATGCACAGTTCCTTTAGAGATGTTAATTTCCTTTATAAATGTCTAACTGTGGGGCTAGTTTTCAAGGCTTCTCCTATGTTGCTAGATTTTTTAAAATAACATTTTTCATAATAATCATTATGAAAAAAATGTTATTTATGGGTGTCATTTTTCCAGTGCCTACTGTGTTTGTGTGTGTGTGTGTAAAGATGAGTATATATTATTATGAATCTAAAAATTTAGTTGTGGTATGATATGGGACTATGGGGTGTCTCTGGGGATTATGGAGATTTCTTGGCTCCTAGGTAAGCTTTTTATGTAGGATTTTGCAGGTTCCACACTCAGGGACACATAAAACTTCCACTGAGTGCATGGCCTCCTAGTTCTTGTATTATAAATTGAATAAATGAAATCCACGGGCCATATGCGGTGAGATTTAGAAAGAGTTTATTGCAGATCTTTAAAAAAGGAAAGACTGCAGAATGACTGTACAGCAGGACAGGCTGAAACCCCATCTCCATCTGAAACAAAGCAGGGTACAGGGGACAACTATTAGGATGAGCTGGCCAGGAAAGGCAGGGTAGACAAGGTTAAGTTCTGTGAGGGAAATTCAGTCAGTGCCTTCTCCCCTGCTAGAAGTCTGATTTATTAGAAGAAAGAACAAGCTCATGGCACACAGCCTGGGGGCACCAAAAATGGACTGATAGTCATAGGGCTGTGGATGATGGTGCAAGTATATTACCTACTTAAAAGGATAATTATCCCTTATTTCATTAGCACATTTTTAGATGTGTAAGCTTTCCTGGGGATGGGCTTCTGCCCAGGTGATTGACATGTCCAGTTGGATTAACTCTTAAAGGAGGTGACAATAGTATGTGTTCATAATCTTCTGTTTTGGATAGTTGAGAATGTCATGTCTCTACTCAGAGCCAAAGGCAGAGCACAAAATTTACTCCTCTAAACAGGAGGAAGTAGCTTTTCCCTTAATGGCTTCTACAAAGTATCCTCCCTTTTTTTTGGACATGGTTTTGACTTGTTTCCTAGTTCCACCTATGAGTTCCACTGAACCCATTCTCCAATATCAAGCTCCCACCAATCGTGGGCTATAAGAGGGCATACACATATAAAATTGTCTCTAAAATAATAATGGTCATTCCATCTATCTGGTGCTGACTTCTCTCTGTGTAGGAGAATTTGCTTCTCTTTTTCAAATGGACACTGAACCTGAGGGGAAGACCAGCCTACCAGGGCCCCAGCTGAAACCATAGAGTAACTGAGGAAATGGGCAAGGGTGAAGCTTTCTTGGTGAACCTGACACCAGCACAAGGCTGAAGGAGATAAACACAGAGAACACTCAAGTCCTACTAAACCAGATATCCAGAGACACAGAAGCTCCCAAGACCTCATCACTGAAGTAGAACTAAAATGAACCCAACACGGCTCAGGGAAATTCGTAGAAGAGGGGGCAGAAAGAGTATTAGAGTCACAAGTCGGGGCATTATGCACAGAGACATTGCCTCTTCCCGGTAACTGTTGGCTACCCCCACAATGCATGACCCACAATCTCCAATGAGGAGGGTCCCTTCAGAAGGGGGAGGACAGGGAGGCGGCTATCAAAAGCACCAGCATGAATGTAAAATTAAAATAAATAAAATAAAAAGAAGAAGAAGGAAGATAGCAGAAAGGAGAGAAAGGAAGGAAGAGGAGAGGGAAGGAGAAATTTTTGAAAGTAAAATTTTAAAAATTCTAGTGAGCTTTTTTACAAAAAAAAAACAAACAAGTATCCTCCCTTTACTACAGTATGTTAAATCTTAAGGAGAGGGCAACTATGATGCTTTTCTCTGTAATGTTACCAGGGAAATAGGAGGCGGGGTCCAAAGTTGATTATATAGAAGGGGTCCATCTTTTATAACCTCCAAGCCTGCTAAAGCCTTTCTAGGTATGTACCAATTCTTCAATGTGGATACTGGAAGTTGGAGTGTCTTTGAAGTGATGCCCCCTCTTTTGCTCTTGATTGGCCATTAACTCAGGATTTGGTAGACAAATACTCACAGTTACACAAACCTTCTACTAAGTCAGTGGCCTCAGGGTTCTTGATTTATGATTTTGACAAATGAAATCCACAGAGGGAGAAGATTAGAAACAATTTATCCATGACCTTGCAGTGCCTAGCAATACCTTCGCAAAACCCTCAAAATAGAAGAAAAAGATGATGACATCAAATTAAAAGAGAGACTAATGGAGAGAGGGAGGGGATATGATGGAGACTTGAGTTCTAAAGTGGAATGGGGGGAGGGAAGGGAAATATCACGTGGGTTTTTTCTTTGTATGTAAGTATAAAAGTCCATAAAAAAAAAAGAAAGGAAATAAGGCAGAGCTCCTGCTATATGGCAGAAGGGGGTGCCCAGAAATTGGAAAGCTCACCTGTTGTCTGATTGGCATTTTTATGGGGATTTACTGGATGGGGCCTGAGCTGTTCAGTCTAGCACCCATACTCCAGATGTCCAAGCACTTGGGTACATTTCCAGGAAAGATGATAATGCCATTTACATTCCTCCTCAGCAATGGAATAATCGTTCTTAGAAGGGGGTAATCTTCTTTTCTTGGAGGGGTAACTCCTTCAGGGCAAAAGAGATAATGATCAGACCTTTCTGACATTTCTGGCCTCTGACAAGGTAAAGGCTGTGAGCACTCCTTTGGGGACATAGAGATCAGGAAGAACCAGACTCATATCTTACAGGCTTGAGGACATTTCTCCCCTTATAGGCTCAAGAACATTTCTCATCTTCAGCCACGTTTAGTCAACTTTTGGGGGCTCTCTAAACCCTAATCTGCTTCAATGTCAGGAAATTGAGAAACAAACAGAAACTGTTCTTAGATGTTTTTGTATTGTTCCTCATTGTTGATTATTAGCACATCATTTAATAAGTTTGGATGCCTTCCTCCTTGAAGTGTATCTCTAATGTAATTCAGGTAACAATATTTGATATTTCCATGAAAACAGAATTCCCAAATAAAAGCACAATCCTGGGGCTATAAGATCTTGCTCTGTTGATTTTTAGGTGGGGATAAAAGATGATTTCTTTTGCAACATTCTCAATATACTGTGTAACAATTGATTTCTGGTTTTGTAACAGAAGAAAAGATAGTGTGTTATTAGAAAATGGCACTTCAGGGAGAGTGGAAGTGAGCCATAACAAGAAAAAGTTCAAAGGCATAAGAGCAATGCTGTCCTGCAGATTAGAGCATTTATATAGCACATACTCTGTACACGCTTTGTTATATGTTGGTCTGGGTGCGGAGATGTTTCCCATCTGATTTCTTTTAGATGTTAATTTTGAACTGGTTCTCCTGCCTTAGTTTCAAATCTCTGATTTCATCTGAATTTCAAGTATATTTGTATAAATGTGACAAAGTAACAGCTATTTTAAATGCTTATGATTATTTTTCCATTTTAGTGATGGTTACATGTATGTATGCTTTCTCAATGAACATCTTCATTATTTTTCACTCATTGCTACTTCTATACTTAACCAATGTTATTACACTGACATATCAATTACATTTCAGCTACTCTTTTTGAGTTTTTATAACATTGTTAATGTCATAAAAATTTTAATCTTGGGCCGGGCATGGTGGCACACGCCTTTAATCCCAGCACTTGGGAGGCAGAGGTAGGAGGATCGCCGTGAGTTCGAGGCCACCCTAAGACTACATAGTGAATTCCAGGTCAGCCTGAGCTAGAGTGAAACCCTACCTCGAAAAACCAAAAAAAAAAAAAATTAATCTTTGGTTCTTTGCTGTCATGAATGTAATAGTGCCCTTCCCCTTCCTTTATGTAAAATGAGCTATAGCTTATACTCCTACCCTCTCTCTCTTTTATTTGACTCTAACTTTAACAGTCTAGAACACTACCCAGGAGAATAGCCTTTAGGGTTGCCCCTTGAATCTGCAAACCAATCACGACTGCCCTTTTCATACTGAGTCTGATGAAAGTGTTCATTTTTTAATAGAGTGTAAAGGCTTGCCCGTGCTGGTCTCTTCTCTCTCTTTATCTGCTCTGTGATCTCGGTCTGGATCTAAATCTGACTTTCCCCTACCCAGCCAGGCTGGGTAGGGGAAAGCATTGTTTCTTGATGTGGACAGTTTTCTGTTTGCCTTCTATCTGTGTCATGTTTTGGGGCACCTTCTCACTCTAATTACATGTATGATTATTTCCTCCATCTGTGAGCTTCCAATGTGTATATTTCCTCTGAGCTCTAGATCTACCATGTGGGTATTTCCTCTAAACTCTGGGTCTACTACATGGATAATTTCTCTAACCATGAGTATAACCATGAGTATAACTCCATTAAGTACTCGTTTCTCATCATCTGAATTTCCTGTCCTCTGCTTTGGTACTTACCTTCTGCTATTCTTCCTTAAGCTATCAGCAATTAATCATTTAATTTGCTTCCATGTAGAGGTTCAGGGCATATTTGTACCTTCCACGAGTGAGTGTTTCTTCAAAATCTCTCTACCTAGCCAGGCGTGGTGGCACACACCTTTATTCCCAGCACTCGGGAGGCAGATGTAGGAGGATCGCTGTGAGTTCGAGGCCACCCTGAGACTACATCGTGAATTCCAGGTCAGCCTCGGCTAGAGTGAGGCTCTACCTCAAAAAAAAAAAAAAAAAAAAACCAAAAAAAAAAAAAAAAAAAAAAAAAACTCTCTACCTAATCTCTAAGATCACATCTTCCATAGCTTGTGCACAAGCTCCAACATTTTTATAGATTACAATTTTTCTTAAGTGAACCCATGAGCTATGATGTGCCTCCCACATGAGTGTGTATTTCTTTTAAATCTCTCTATGTGAGCTCCTAGATACTGTATTTCACGAGCTTTAGACTTTATTCCAGCCTTTTTCTAGATCTCAATTTTCTACTGGCTGTGGCAGAGGATGACCAGTAAGTGTTCTTCCCATGCTTTTTGCTGCCATCATGAAGCTTCCCCTTAAGACTGTGAGCCAAAATAAATCCCTTCCTCCCATAACCTGCTTCTGGTTAGGTGCTTGTCCCCACAAGGAGATGGTAACTGCAACAATGAGCAAGACCTGTTGGTTTATGCCTATAATCCTCACAGTTGGGAGCCTGAGATAGGCAAGTTATACTTTCAAGGTAAGTCTGGGCTACACAGTGAGGTTAAGGTCAGCCAGAGATACAGAGTGAGACCCTGTCTCCAAAAAGGAAATAAAGAATTGTGATATATCTCAAACAAAAATTAGTTATAAGATCATTATGGTTTAGTTTATGTAGGGGATAGAGAAATGGCTTAGCAGTTAAGTCACTTGCCTGCAAAGCCAAAGGACCCAGGTTTGATTCTCCATGACCCATGTAAGCCAGATGCACAAGGTGGCACATGCATCTGGAGTTTGTTTGCAGCAGCTAGAGACCCTGGAGTCCATTTTCTTCTCTCTCTCTCTCTCTTTCTGTTTCTCTTTATATATCTGCCTTTTTCTCTTTGTGTCCCTCAAATAAATAAATATAACTAAAATTAAAAATTGAATTTCTGTTTACACTAAAATTACAGTCGTATTGGTAGAATTCTAGAGATTTATTGACTAATGCATATGTCATATCTGTTCTCTAGAGATACTATGGATGTCATTTGTAGATGGACACATGACATATTAAATTAAATACTCATTAAAAGTATCTGGGGATAGGGCTGGAGAGATGGCTTAGCGGTTAAGGTGCCTGCCTGCTAAGCCTAAGAACCCGGTTCTAATCTCTAGGTCCCATGTTTAGCCAGATGCAAAGTGATGTAAGGGCGCAATGCTGCACTTGCCCACAAGGGTGCGCACGCATCTGGATTTTGTTCACAGCAGCTGAGAGACTGCTGGCGCGCCCATTCTCTATCTGTCTTCCTCTCCCTCTCTGTCTGTCTCTCTCTGTGTCTCTCTCCAAAAATAAATGAAATAATAAAAAATATTTTTAAAAAGTATCTGGGGATAAAGTTAGTTGTTAGAGTGCTTATTTGCCTTGAATGCATAAAGTCCTGGGATCACTCTGCAGCACTGCATACAATAAGTTTGATGACTCCTGCCTGTATTCCCAGTACTTGAGAGATGGAGATAGGAGGATCAGCAATTTAAGGCCATTCTCACCAACATTTAGAGTTTGAGGCTAACCTGGGATATATGAATCTCTGTCTCAAAACAAAACAGAGCCAAACAAAATAAAAAGGGTGTAATATATCTTGGATTCCTAAATTTTTTTGTTTCCAAATGTCTTTTTAAATTTTTCTTTATTTATATTTATTTATTTTTAGAGACAGAGAGAGAGAGAGAAAGAGAGAGAATGGGCGCACCTCTAGCTACTACAAACGAACTCCAGATGCATTCACCACCTTGTGCATCTGGCTTATGTGGGACCTGGAGAATCGAACCAGAATTCTTAGGCTTTGCGGGCAAGTGACTTAACCGCTAAGCCTCCATACCTCCAAAATGTTTTGACCAATGCATTTGGGCAGTACTTTTAATGTCATACAAAAAAACTATATACAGTTTTATATACATCTCAAAGCCATAAATATGGAAACTAAAATTTCCAATGACATTTTCATTATGTAGTATCTGTTAGAGATTCAATGACATACTATTACCCTGCACATAGATGTATAATATTTTATGTCTTTATTTAGTAGTTAGAGATGTAGCACAGTGATGCACCATTTGACCGAAATCCCTAGTTTAGATCAAAATAAATTTTAGGAACTTATGTATAGAGAGATAGAGGGTATTGTACTATGTACATCATAAAATATTTCATGCCATATATGCTGCAGCATAAAAACTGAACCCAAAGAACCACCAAACATAGAGAATCTAAATCTAACATTGTCTTTTTTCAAACAATTGCTTTTATCTTAATAATTTTGTAGTTATTGTAATTATGTCTATATGTGTAGCAAATTAGATATTAACATATTTAACATCATAATATATTTATGACAGAATTTATAACAATATACACTAACAATATATTAATGTTTAGAGGCAATTTAATTACTATTCCCAGAGGGAAAAATTGCCTATCTAAACATGAGCATATCTACAAATCATACGTATATCTGCAACAGGCTCACATGAAAAAAATGCCAGGAAACCATGCATAAAACTGCCTGCACCTAGGTACAGAAACCAGAATTCTAGTCTGAGAGTGTGTGTGTATGTGTGTGTGTGTGTGATTGCATATGCAAGTGCACATGTGTATGCTTGGTAGTGGGGACTGGACCCAGGGTCTTCAATATACCAGGTAAGTACTCTACCTCTGTGCTATAAACCTAGCCTTCCAAATTCTACCTTCTTATCTTCTACATCCATATCTTATATTTGCCTAACATAGGGACCAAGGTTCGATTCCCCAGTACCCACTTAAGCCAGATACACAAGGTAATGCATACATCTGGAGTTCATTTGCAATAACTAGAAGACCTGGGGTGCCTATTTTCTCTCTCTCTCTCTCTCTCTCTCTCTCTCTCTCCATTTCTCTCCATTTCTCTCACACACACACACACACACACACCTTTTTCTCTCACATAAATAAATAAAATATTAAAAAGCCACAGCCAAACCTGGATATGTTATTATTCATGGAGATTGTTATCTTCTATAATTTCACCACAACTAGGATATCTTATGATGGAAAAGATCCTAAGAGTAATATGAAAATCGTTTTTAGCCAGACATGATGGTGGTATATGCTTGTAATGGCAGGACTTGGGAGGTTATAGGAAGTTTACTAGGATTTAAAGGCCTCCCTTAAAGGTTAGGTCTCCCCATCACTGCTACTTTAATTAGCACTCGGGAGGCAGTTAGGTCTGCCACCCTGAGACTACATAGCAAAACTCCATCTCAAAAAGACAACAAAATCTTTAATATATATTAAACAGCACACATCATACATATCAGCCTTAATACTTTTGCATGTTTAACAAGTCTACCTTGGTAAAATAACCCACACCAGTAATTTAATAAAAAGAAATTTTAAAATTTATGACTTAGATATTTTTTAGCAAGTGTATATTAAGGAATTTCTCCATATTCTACCAAATTCATGGTTACCAATTGCCGTATATGAATGAAGACAATATCACATAGCAATTCTACTTAGATTCTTCATATACTAGATTTATAAAAATACACAGAAGATAATGCCTTTTTCTGATCAATATTTAAAAACTTTTCAAAGCCCCTTTTTTCTCTACCTTTTAGTACTATAAAAAGGTGTAAAAAATTTTATAACCCAATTTTAAAATGAAATGCACATATATAAATTACAGCCTGAGTGTTTTCAATTGATGAATAAGTATGATCCCTAACCATTTTAAATCTCTATTGCTTAAATTAATTCCTTTTAAATTATTTGCCTATATTAGATGAAAATGTACTTTAAGAATGTCTTTATTTCTATATATTTAATGTCCCTCTATAGTATTTGTTCTCAAACTTGTTACAAGACCAGATATCACATAATAATGAATCAAATATATATATATATATATATATATATATATATATGCATAAACATATTTAATAATCCCAATTCAAATATATTACAATGTATAGACCTTAAGATGTTAAGAGTACTTGAATTTCTACCTAGAAGTTGTTTTAGTATTTTATCTTATTTACAAATAGCTTAGATGCTTTGCTTCTGTCTTACATGTTAATAAACATTTATCACACTTTATATTTACTTTAAACAATTAGATTTAGATTAAACATGGAATTTAAGACAGAGAGGTATAATTAATATCATAAGGCCTCTATGTTTGAAGTAGAGAAAAAATTGGGGCAAGAAGTATGCATGACTAAGCAGTCTTGGTCAAGGTCTACTGTCTTGGTCTCCTTGATCATTGTTTCCTTTCTGACCCTGTAAAATGTTTTAAAGAAGTACTGATTAGTTGATTATTTCTGGTCTTTCTGTGCTGCCTGTCCACCAGGGATTATTATTTTCAGCCAGGGGTGGATACTGCTCCTGGCATTCAAAATGATTACAGGGTTAGGACAATGACTTCCCTTTGTGCATTCAACATTTAAGGAGGATGAGCTAGGCAGGTAGACAGACACTTCTTGACTGAGCAGAGACTAACTCAAAGGAGGCAAACATATAATGAATACAGAAAGAGTAAGCCTTCATTCAACATGTTTCTAGCTAATTGTGGGCCTAAGTGAGGAGTCATTGCTTGTTAATTTCATGAGAACTGCCCCTCCTATCTATCCCCTCCCAACAAGTATGATTAGGACCAGGTACTCATTATCTAACTGTTAACTAAGCCTTACTGCCCCAGGGCTTCTGTGGCCCTGGGAGAAGATGTAGCAATCTAAATCTCATTTAACTGAGGGATTAAAAAAAAAAGAATGACACCCATTACATGGGCTTGAGTCACCTTGATTCATAGATTCTCAACACTTACTTGACACAGCATTTTAGGACCCAGGAGGGATTCACAAAATTTATGAACTGCAAGTGTGGCTTCTGCCCTACCATCAACAAAGAATTGATAAAGATGGACTCAGAAAGGATAAATTATGAACTTTGAAGTTTATTTAAGGACAACTTATAAGTTGTGGGGTCTATTTTAAGGAAGATTGGCATTTAGGATGAAAGGCTGGAGCAGAGACATAAACACATGGGAAGTTAAAACATGCTCTCATGTGTAAAGCAGTGCACAGTTTATAAGGATTCGTTTAAGAAAATGTGAGGATTTTAGGGAAAGCCTGGTATAGAGCCATAAGCACATCAAGGGGAGTTCCTAAAGCCCATTAAAGAGAAACAGAGGCTTTCAAGGAGAGATTAAGTACAGCCACGAGCATGTGGAGGTTGGAATTTAGGAGCACCTTCTGTGTGCTTTCCTATGGAGGGAAAGTTAAGAGGGCTGTGGGGCTCAGGGAAGAATAAGAGGAAAAATATCAGAGCAGAGACCAAGAAACTCACAGGAGAAATGAGAAATGAAGTGAATTACACTCCCAATTTAAGGAAATTACACCAGTAGCAGGCCTGGAGGTAGTGAAAGCACCAACGTGTTAGATCTAGACTGTAAGGGATTGAAGCACATACATTCAGAGAATAGAGGGAAATCATGCATGTAATCAAAGTGAGACGTTACCCCAAACTACAGTCTCCCACACCAAGAAACAGTGTTAGGTTCTCTGTCCCCAAATCCAGGTTAGTCTGGATGGGGGGAAGCCAGATTCAAGTGTATTTATGTGGCCCTATCAAAGACAGGCAAGCATTGTTGAGAAGAGCCAGAAAAGCAGAGCAGAGTGGAGCTAGAGACAGGAAGAAGACAGCAGCCTTGAAGGCAAGGGGAAGGCCTGATTGATTTGTAGATTTGGACGGCTGACACCAGAGCCAGTATATTTGGGCCATCAATCCAGGTAGTATGCTTGACTGTGGACAGCAGGGGGTGCTATAGGTCAGTCTTGATCAACATGATTTCTTTTTCTGCCAAGAGCTCCATTCTTATGTCATGGTGACATGTGGGATGGCCTCTCCTGGTTCTCTCTAGGTCTCAATTTCTAACTAAAACTGCTTAAAAGAAGCTAGCTTTCTTCTAAACTCCTTCACCTCTCACAGTATAAAACTCCCTCTTTACCTTCCTGAAACAAGCTTATAACCACCTCTCTTCCTCTACTGGATTATAGAGACTCCCTTTATCTCTTGCTCTGAACCCCACCACTCTCTCATCTGCCATTAAATAAAACTTTGGAGCCGGGCGTGGTGGCGCACGCCTTTAATCCCAGCACTCGGGAGGCAGAGGTAGGAGGATCGCCATGAGTTCAAGGCCACCCTGAGACTACATAGTTAATTCCAGGTTAGCCTGGGCCAGAGTGAGACCCCTTCTCGAAAAACCAAAATAAATAAATAAATAAATAAATAAATAAATAAATAAACAAATAAATAAAATAAATAAAACTTTGGGCCAATGAAGCTTTCAATCTCGGTTTCCTATTGTTAAACTGAAGCCTAACAATCCTTTAAAATAGAAGTTGGGTTTTCTCCCCCTTGATGTGTATATGTGTGTGGTATTTATGTGTGGGAGTAGGCATGCACATGCTTATGTATGTGAGCCAGAAGTTAATGGCTGGTATCTTCCTTCTTCAATTGATTGCCACTTTATTTTGATACAGGGTCTATCACTGAACCTACAGCTCATCCATTTGACAAGTCTAACGCACCAGACAGTCCCAGGGACCCCCATGTCTCCACCTCCCCAGTGCTAGGATTGTAGGTTTCTGTCACCATACCTAGTATTTTTATTTCTGTAATGGGAATCCAAATTCAGTAAGCATGTCAAGTACTACCTGAGGCAGTTTAGGGTGACTGGACTCCTGGAAGTAAAATTAAGGAATGTCCTTGAGCCTGTCCTTGAAGTATCCACTTTGCTAGAGATCAGAAAAGGCTCTGGCTTCTCTTTATCTCTTGCCTAAAGGCATTCCCTAAATCTGGTTTTCTATAAACAATCTGAGGACCACCCTAGGACAAAATTTCCCTTTCCTAGAATTAAGATTCCTGGAAAGATTAAACCTGATCCTTGCATTGTGCTTGGTTAAGCACAGCCCAGCGGAGGCAAGGGGGGACTTGAAAGGCTCATACTGAGAATCAGGTTAGGTATTTCATGTGAGTTTTGTGGATGTGCAGCTTGTCTCCCCACTTAATCTTGATATCGGGTGTCTGGAGTCAAGATTTCTTCAAAAAGGCAATATTCCAAGAAATCTTAATTCTCTAGAAAGGACCTTCTTGGAATTGAATGAAAGGACTCTCTAAGGAGGTAGAGATAATTAAACAAGGGACCGTTCTGACCTGTAGTAAAGTGTAATGTCTTGGAAATTTTTTTGATACAAGCCCACAGAAAATTCTCACATTTAGTCAAGGAGAAAGATAATCATATTAGGGCTCTGCCACCCATAAACTGCCTCATGAACACTTGTCCACAGTAAGGGGAAAAAGACAAGGAGTAGGAGTTCATGAGGCCCCCACCCCTCCCTATGAAGTGATTGGCAGTTAACATTGCTGGGGGAGAGGGAGAGATTATCCTCATTGGTGTTGCCAATGGTTAAGTTGACCATGCCCTGGTAAATAAACCCCAATCTGAAACAGGGTCTGTAAGAAGTCCAGGAAATTCCTTGAACCCCAAACCCTTAGTTAATTTATGCTTTGAAGCAAAGGATTGGATAACATAAGAATAAGAAGGATAATTATTAAATTATTGTATTTATTCAGGTAAGAACAAAATCAAGAGAAGGAAAAAAAATCATCCACATGGTCTGAGAGCCCACATAGTGGGCCTGGAAGAAACATAAAAAGAGAGTTAGAGAGGAAGGAAAGGAAACAAAACAAAGTATAAAGAGTTCCTGCCATGAGGAGGGCAGGAGGGGGTAAAGAGTCCATGTGGGAGTAAGGGTCAGGGGGAGACTCATCAGAACCTAGAGGTTCAGGAGTGATAAACAGGCCACCAGGAGACCTTGCCCTGTTGACATATACTCATTCATAAACTGACTGTAATGGGCTTTATCTTCTGGTTCAGGTAAGCCAGAGAGACATCTGATTGGCCTGGGCTAGAGGCTAACTCAGGAAGAGACTAGCCATGACAGCAATTGGGGGACTGAACTTGACCAATCATAATGCCAGGATTAGATTCAAATTCTAGAAAAGTGGCCTCCCTCCCAGAAGGGCTCAGGTTGTTTCGGAAAAACTGATCTCTGGAAGAGACAAGAACTTAGATTATTCAATGATCTCTAGCAAAGTGGAGATGGCAAGGATATGCCCAAACACGTTCCTGCCTTTTTACTTTCTGGGGCCCAGTCACCCTAACTTACCTAACAAAGCTATCCGACTTCCTCTCGCATCCAGGCTCATAAAGCTATCCTAATTAAACTCAGTGGGTCTCCCCCTCTCTCTTTCTCCCTTTATCCTCTCTCTCTCTCTCTCTCTCTCTCACACACACACACACACACACACATACACATATGTACACATGGCAAGAAAATAGGAGGGTGAATAGTAAGAAAGTGGTAAGAAAGCGGGAGAGATTGCCTAGTGGTTACGGTACTTGCATGCGAACTCTATGGACCCAGGATCCATACCCCAGCACCCATGTAAACCAAATTCACTAGGTGGCATATTTATCTGGAGTTCATTTGTCTGCAGTGGCCATAGACCCTGATGTGTCCATTCTCTCTCCCTCACACACACTCTCTCTCCTTCTCTCAAATATATAAATAAAATTTTAAAAAATCACTTTTAAAAAAGAAAGTGGAAGGAGTTTAATTAGAGTGTGATTGGGACAAGAGAGGGAAATGGTGCATGGTGTGATCAAAATACATGATATACAGGTAGGAAACTGTCAAACACTAGATAAAAGAAGAAAGAAAAAGAAACTATATAATTTATTTACACTTTTGGTCAAACATGGGAGAGAAGAGTTCTCAGTCTATCTCTGTCTGGTTTAGATCAGCGTTATATCTTAACAGGAAAACTGAAACTAAAGCCAGACAATATGGAGATGTATATTTAGTTACACACTTAAACATCCAAAACATGAAGGTTGTCTTTCTCTAGTCTTTCTTTGGACCTTAGAGCTCCTGGGGTGACCCATTTGGACTCAAGCATGTGGAGTCTTCACAGCAATAGGTTCTTTTTTTAAATTAATTAATTTATTTATTTATTTATTTATTTATTTGAGAGAGATAGAGATACAGAAATAGGCAGGGAGAGGGGGGGAGAGAGAGAGAGAGAAAGAGAGAATGGGAGCGCCAGGGCCTCCAGCCACTGGAAACAAACTCCAGATGTGTGCTCCCCCTTGTGCATCTGGCTTATGTGGGTCCTGGAGAATTGAGCCTTGAACCGGGGTCCTTAGGCTTCACAGGCAAGCGTTTAACCACTAAGCCATCTCTCCAGCCAGCAATAGGTTCTTATAATCTAGTTCAGGTGGGCAACCAAGAGCTTGGCAATAAATTGTAATGCTTTGGGGGACTCAAGGGCCAACCTGGCCAACAACCCTCTGGAAGATATCCAACCCTTGACACTGAAAATTTTGTAACAACAAGAGAGCAACCAAAACATTATGTACTTCCACAATATACATGCACACAAACATTCTCTTTAACATATATATTTTAGCTAGTGAAAAATAGGACTGGGACTAGTTTGAATTAAGTAAGGAGTCAATGGAGGGGATATTTGGGAGAGGAAAAAGGGTAAGGTAGTTGGAGGGGATTATTTATCATAATACAATGTTTCTGTCTTCCTCCCTCCCTCCCCCTCCTTTACTCCTTTGCTCCCTTTCCTCTCTCACTTACCGTTCCTCTCCCTCTCTTCCTCCCTTCCACCAAAATCCTCACAGAAACTACTCCTTGGTATTTGAAGTTTTGAAACTAGGTAGTTATTTTCTACTTAACAGGGCAAAAGTCAGTATAATCAACATTTTAAAAGTTCACATTTAGCTAAAACTAATAGTTATTAATTCATTCACTATTTTGTTTAACAACTGTTTATTGAACTGCCTGGCACTGTTTTGGGTAATATGGGTATAGTGTAACTAAAACAGAGAAAAACAATTATCGTCACTCACAGAGCTTACATTCTCTTAATAAGAAACTAGGGGTGGGGTGCTGGGGTTGGACACCCTGATCTTGGCCAGGATAGGCATGATCTACCAGTGCACCACATACCTGCAACTAGAAGACAGACCAGATGTTTAATTATGTTTCACAGCATGTTGTACATTAACAAGTAAGAATAGTGTTGTAACCAGCACCATGCAGTTGGGGCAATCATCCAACCAGACAGTGCTTACAGGAGGAAGGGATTTATTCAGGCTTACAGATCCACTGGAAGTTCACTCTAAGGTGGAAAAGGCTGGCTCCCATTCATAAATACAAGCAGAGAGAGAAAACCACCAGCAGCCAGCAACCCTGAAAAGCAGCAAGCAGAAACTTGCAGCAATCAGGACTCACCCCTGCCCCCAGCTCAAACTGCTCTCTTACATCTTTGGGCTAGAATACACATCTACCCTAAGAAACACCTTAGGGCTGGCCTCCAGGATCAGCCCACAATGATAGCTCCTCCAGCCAGGTGTCTAGAGATTCAAGTTTCAAGGGTAATTTTAACACTTGAGTCAATGTGAATGCATTCAAACTGCCACATGTACTCTAAAAGTAATGTAGAAGGATATAGAGGGTATAAAGAAAGTGAGCAATTATAAGTATTCTGTTACTTCTTTTGGAAGGAAATTTCTAGCTAGCCCTTTGGGTGTCTTGTGTTGTTTCTTCTTTTTCTTCCATTCTTCTTCTTTTGTGTTTTTGAGGTAGGCTCTCCCTCTAGCCCAGGCTGAACTGGAATTCACTAGTGTCAGGGTGACCTCAAACTCTCAGTGATCCTACTATGTCTGCCTCCAGAGTGCTGGGATTAAGGGCATGTGCCACCATGTCCAGCTATCTCAGTGAATTTACTGAAGTGTTTTTCAACTAGAAAGGCTCATCTCCAAGCCCCAACCTTTAATTACTTTTATTATGTTTACAAAAATCTCTCAAAAATTATTCAAATTCAAATGCAAGTAGACATGTTTCCTATGAATTTTGTCTCCTGAATATTTATTCTAAAACAAAACAATACCTCAATACTATACAAGCCTCAGACAGCAGAAATAACTCATCTCATCTCTTGCTGGTACTGCAAAGTTACTGAAAAGGAGTCTAGATGTTTCCATGCCACAAATATGGACATAAAGATTAAACCCAAATCCAAGCACATAAATGCCAAAACTGGTGATACAGGAAACCATACAAAATGAGCACTTTGCCAAACAAAATGTGAACTTTGAGGTCGCTTAACCAAATAACCATCTAGCAAATGGTTCAACCAAGTCTTCAGTAGGACAGGTGTTTCAAACATGTACTCTTTATCAATGGGTGCCAAATCAAAGTCCAGATCATGAGTGTTCAACAGGAGCTCTCCAAATCACAAAGCTAAACAACTGGAGCACTCCTCACAAAAAAACACAGTTAAGGTCAGATGTCTATTCCCTTACCAAATGATCGATGTCTGTCTATAGAAATTGGCACACAAAGGTCAGGGAACAATGGCAAACCTCCCAGGAGCTAAGAACGGTCCTGCAGTCCAACTGTAGAGATTGGTAATCAACAAGTTTGCTTCTGCTGGATGAATTCCCACAAGTCTTGTTACCGGGTACTTGTAGCATTGGGATCTGGGCATAGCCAGAGGTGTTCCAGGTTTGTGTGTCCAGGAAGAAGGAATTGAACAGGCGTACACAGTTGCTGCAGAAACTGACAGTTTGTTATCAAAATAGTACATTTTCAGCCAGATGTAGTGGCTCACACCTTTAATCCCAGCACTCCAGAGGCCACCCTGAGACTAGAGAGTGAATTCCAGGTCAACCTAAGCTAGAATGAGACCCTACCTAGGAAAAAAAAAAAAAAAGTACATTTTCAAGGAGGGTGAAAGCAGGCTGGAAAAGAGAGAGTATTTAGTAGCTCTAATGGCAAATGTTGTACAAAGTCTGGGAGCTTTTATGTCACATAGCTTTTGGGGTCATCTGCCTAGAGCATCTGTGTAGACCATGCTCAACCTGTTACATGTAGCTCTACATACAACTTCTGAAATTGCATGTCTCATTAGCATCTTAAATCTTCACCCAAATACAAGAGTTTTGTTATTCTAATAAGTCACAGGTCACCTTCAGATGCTATGAAGAGTGTCTTCACCCCAGGCACTAGTCAGTTCTACTAGGTCTCCACCAGGGGGTTTCCAGACTTCCCCTTTGCCAACTGGCTTTTGTCATAAGCTCATTTTGCAGCTTTTGTGTAAGACATTCTGGACGTCAGTCTCACCTCTACTATTCTGCCTCACTTAGGTCCATAAAACATGCCACCCTAGTCTCTCTGCATTTCAAAAATATTAGGAAACAATTTGGTAAAGGAAATGGATTTATTTACACTTAGAATAAACTAGGAAAAAAAGAAATTTGATTTCCTTTCTACCAAATATAGGAAGTACATATAAATAAATCTTAAAAAAAGATTTGCACATTGGGAATGGAGAAAATTTCTTTAAGAAATGATATAGATAAATGGAGATATAAAAATAAATGTTATAAAGAGCTTGATTTTATAGAAGTTATGTACTTTTAATCAGAACCACAGAAGCATTCTTTTAGTAACATGAAGAGATGATTCATGGGCTGGAGAGATGGCTTAGTGGTTAAGGCACTTGCCTGAGAAGCCTAAGGACCCAGGTTCCATTCCCTACTACCCATGTAATTCAGATGCACATGGTGGTATATGCATCTGAGTTTATTTGCAGTGATTAGAGTCCCTGGCACACCCATTCTCTTTCTCTCTCTTTTTCTCTCTCAAGTAATAAATAAATAAATAAAAATATTTTAAAGATGATTCATCAATAATACCCAAGAATGAAATATCAGAAGCATATCATTCTGCTAAAAAAGAAGATATTTTGAGAACATATACTGCAAGATATTATCAGTAATTTAGGGGCTGGAGAGATGGCTTAGCGGTTAAGGCATTTGCCTGTTAAGCCTAAGGATCCCAGTTTGATTCTCCAGGTCCCATGTAAGCTAGATTCACAAAGGGGCGATTGCATCTGGAGTTCATTTGCAGTGAATAGAGGCCCTGGCACACCCATTCTCCCTCTCCCTCTCTTTCCCTCTCTCTGTCTCTAATAAATATTTTTTAAAAAAATCAGTAATTTAAACAGATACATGTGTTTTAGAACTGGTGTGTATGAAATCTGAGGGAAGAGAGACTTTAGAAGAAGAATAAATTATATAAAATATGTAATTTTATGGAAGCTACTATCTATTTGAACTGAGAAGGGCCACAAGACCATACAAAATTCCAAAAGTTGTACTCTTCTGCTACCTCTGAGCGTAGACTTTGCCATGGGCTTTCCATCAGTTTGGTGGCTTTCACCAGGAACCAGCTCGGTCCTGTCCCACGCACAGGCTCGCACTCCCAGCCTTGGGCTCCGCAGCCCTTGGCCCTGTGCTTCCAGTCCAAGCCTCCAGCAAGCAGCTCCAGCTTCAAGCTCTTCTATCCCTTTTTCAAGTACTCCTAGGGCAAGAATAGGGTGTGAAACTCAAGAATGACTTGCGCATCTGTGGAAACCTGCATCTGTAGATGAGCGCCCTCACTGTCAAAGTAACTGAAGCCAGGGTCACAGACCCTGGGAAACAGCCTCAGCTTATCAGCCAGCAACTGCTTCAGGGAGGCCGGGTGGTCGGCTGTGAGCTGTTGCCAGAGGACGGTGGGCACATAGCTGCTACAGGATGCAGGGAGGAAGGAAGCCCTGCCACAGACACAGTGATGGCTCTTGTTCCCTGTTCCCTCTCTAGTCCACTGGGGACCCCAAACCTCAAGTTCCTGATAAGGACATTATCCCTCACCCCACAGTACTTGAGGTATGTGTCTGTTTAATAGTGATGACATTTTTTTCCTACAGTAGATGAGAAAAATTACCGTGGGGAGCAGCTACCCTCTGTTGAAAAGAGGAAGACAGAAAGCTGGGGAACTGCAGTGTGTGCCTTTCTCACTGATTCCCTGCAAACACTGGGAATTTCCTAGGTCATTCCAGGGCAACACTTGATACATTTGGGGAATAGAAGAATTTGTTTCCCATCTGGAATAAAATTTATAATGCAAATTTTGGGGAAAATGCTGGCATATCCACAGATATTATGAAAACAAAAGTAGTAATGTCTTAATATATGCACGGCACAATGCTGTAATCTCTCCTTTTTTCTTGGATACACATTCTACGATTGAAATACTTTATGACAATAATGCCATCATGGAGCTTCCCCTCTTGTCTGTAAACCAAAATAAACACTTTTCTTCCAGAAACTGCTCTTGGTTGCATGCTTTCTGCCAACAATGCAAAGCTGACTGCAACAGTGTGTTTGTGAGTGTGTTAGGGGGGCGCATGCCAGGCTCTTATATCTGCAAACAAACACCAGAAGGTTTTGCCTCCTTTTGCACCTAGCTTACATGGGTGGCTGGGAAATTGAACCCAGACCAGAAGGTTTACAAGTAAGCAAGTTTAATTGGTGAACCATCTTTCCCAGCCCCTCTCTTTAACAAGACAGTTGACAAGGACTCACAGTCATCCTGCCTCTGTCTCCTCAGTGCTGGGATTATTGGCATACACCACCATGCCTGGACTAATTTCCTGTACTGCATCAATTCATACATTCCTGACAGAAGAAAGAGGTTGGTTTGAATAAGTGTTGAGGACAACTTACTCTTCACTTAGGATTTTATGCATATATAAATTGAGTCATATTTCACAGATAAAATTTTGATTTTATACACTGCCAACATAGCTTCCCGTACATATCCCAAACAGCTCCATTAGCAGAAGGCAGAGAGCACATTCATATTGCAGTATACCTCCTGGCTCACATGCCTTTATGATACAAAATAGCTCACCACAATGGATAATACAGGTTTTTTTTTTTACAGATAATAGATGTATTCTTCTATTATTATATAAGATCTGTAATTCACCCATAATAATACCCATTCTCCTTAAAACTGTTTTTTTTTTTTTTTGAGGAAGGTCTCTCTCTCTCTAGTGCAGGCTGACCTGGAATTTACTGTATAGTTTCAGGCTGATTTTGTTGACTGGCAATCCTCCTACCTTGGCCTCCCAAGTGCTGGGATTAAGAAGTAAAACCAACCAGAAAATCCGCCCCCCCAATAAAGACTCAGTAGCAGATTAAGAGGCAGTGTACAAGTGATACGTAGTTCAAATCTCAGAGAAAGATGGATTCCTGCATATATTTAAATTTTCAATTCTATTTGGTTGATACTTTTTAAATTTTATTTTCTAGTAGAAAGAGAGTATGGGTATGTCAGGGTTTCTTGACACTTAACACTAACTCCAAATGCATATACCTTTTTGTTCATCTGCCTTTACATGGGCACTGGGGAAATTGAACTCAGGCTGGCAGGCTTTGCAAGCCAGTGCCATTAACCACTGAACAGCTCCTAATTTTATAGTTTTTTTTTTATTTAGTTGCCTTTGTTTTTACTTTTATTTGTTGGTTTTATCATATTTTTGTGACAGAATCTAACAGTAGCCCATGCTAACCTCAACCCTATGGCAACCCTCCTGCTTCAGCTTCCTCTGGTATTACTTGCATGCACCAGTATACTAGCAAAGATGGATTTCTATGTATATGTGTAAGCATGCTAGTATGTGTATGTGCACATGTAGTTGAGGAATAGTATTTGAAAATCACAAATATGATAGGTGACTTATTTCCAAAATATGTAAAGACAAAAAATGTAAAAATATACCTAAGGAAAATTCAAATCAAAACACAATAGAACATGCCAAAACACAGATTAGGACAGGTAAAATTTAAAGACTGATCATATTAATTTATCACAATGCTGTGGAACAATTGGAAATCCCATATACTCCTGATAGGAATGTAAAATTAAAGAACTGGAAAGCAATTAGTCCCGCACCCGAAACTTAAGCATATACATGCAACATAATAAATGGATTTAATTCAATAAAAAATAATATATCCACACTAAGATTCCTGCACAATTTGTGCAACAGCTTCATTTGTGATAGCCAAAGCTTGGAAGACACTAGGTCCTGACAAGTTGATAATCTGTATACGTCTGTGATCAATCCCCTCCTCTATTTATAGCAGTATGTTGACTGGTTACCACTTTGTGCATGTCTTAAGCATGTAGCCACATCTAATGAAATTCCATGGCCTTGTTATGCCTAGATGCTAGAGTTCCACAGCACTCTTCCAGATCCTCCAGTTCTGACATTCTTTCATTTCCATCTTCCACACTGTTTTCCAAGCCCTGAAGGAAATGATGTGTGTCATTAAAGGGTGTGCACTCATCAGTCACTAATTTTTTATACTTCAGCAGTTATGATTCCCTGAATTGACCACCCACTATTGCATTAAAAAATAAAAGATTTTCTGTTTGGGGAGGCTGATAGAAGAAATGCTCTGTGGATATAAATATAAATACATTGGAGGCAGTTTGACAACACAACTATTTAGCCATATATCAACAGTAGGTCCTTCCTAGGGCCAACATTCTCCCCAGCCATGGGCTTTTCATCTAGTTTTCAGTACCATGCATGTATTCCTTCCTCTGAAGCAGTCCTCTATACAAATTATAAAGCTGTCAGTTATGCCTGTAAACTTCATGACATATTGCAATACTGTCATATGGGCTACATTAGAGTAATAAGGCAGACTGTAAGTTAAAATTTTTTGCAACATATCAAGATAGATAAATAGAAAGTTTTAGTACAATGTATGTTCTAGGACACAGATATATGCAGGGTACTGTTGAAATTCATTGTAAGGAATAATTCCCTCTATATGCCTCACAAAGTATTATGCCAGTTGGGTCTTTATTTTTGGGTAGAAGTTTGGCTGAATGAGGAGAATGTAAATGGGTATTTTAGTTTACAAGTGTTAACCTGGGCATAAATACACACACACACACACACACACACACACAGACACCACTGAAGAAGAAGTTGAAAGAAAGAACGGTAAGTGGGGCTGGGATGAAGTATCTCAAGGCAAAACCTGAGTGTCATGCTTATAAGAAATCTCCAACTCCTAAAGGTTCCACAACCTTCCAGAACAGTGCCACTAACTTAGGGTTCAGTATTCAAACATGTGAGCTTATAGTGATATTTTTAATTCAAACCACTACAATGTTTAATGAATATAAATAAAAATGTCACTTGTTAAGCCTGGTGTGGTGGCTTATACCTTTAATTCCAGCACTTGGGAGGCAGAGGTAGGAGGATCCCAGTGAGTTCAAGGCCACCCTGAAACTACATAGTGAATTCCAGGTCAGACTGGACTAGAGTGAGACCCTACCTCCAAAAACAATAATAAAAAAATAAAAATAAAGCCACTTGTCTACTACAAGGAAAATAGGGAACTATTAGGTGATGGGGATCCACAATGTGATAGAGTTATAATATGAATTATAACATGTTGAAGAAAATATATTACCCTCATCACAACTAGAAGAATGCATTGTTAAATTATTTATTTAAAAAACCTGTGTCAATGTATCAAGTTTAATAGAATCAAAGCTGGGTATTGAGGCTTCAAATGTGAGTGCCTTAACTTCTAAGCCATCTCTCCAGCCCAAGTAACAAGCTTGTACAAAACTCCAGAATCTATTGGGGAACATCAACTCAAACTACCACAAGTGTGTTTTGAAACTATTGTATTTTGGTGGGGTTGACATAGGGTCTCACACTACAACTGGCTGACCTGGAACTTACTCTGTAGCCTCGGACTGGTTTCATATGCATAGAGAGTCTCCTACCTAAGTTTCCCAAGTGCTGGGAATAAAGACTTGTTCCACCATGTCCATGTTTGAAAGCATTAGGTTTAAAAGGTTGCTAAGGAAATTCAATGAATGTGGTTTCTGAGGTGTACTGGACAGGATTGTAGCTGATAAAGTAAACACCTGTATAATAAGAGTAGCTGGAAAGTTACAATGGTTTCACTGTAAACAATGAAAATGTAGTGCATAAAGACAATGGAACTTTATTCAGCTATAAAGAAATATGAAATTATGAAAATTTCAGGAAAATGCATACATCTGGGAATGCAGGAAATTATTATAATGAGATAACCTAGAATCAGAAAAGAAAATGCAACATATAAGGATCCTAGCTATAAACATTATATGTCATGTCACTTGACAGGGAACCACAAAGAAAAGGAGTATTTCAGGAAGGATAGGAGAACAAGAGAAGGCACGTGTATGACAGTGGAAAGGGGACTACTGGAAGGGAAGAAAACAAAGTGGGCAGGAGCATGGGAAGATGGGGCTAAAGGAGACAAATGATGGATGACAGTGATATAATGTAATCTATTATTTTATATACATGCCTGCCTCAAGCCTACAACCATTACAACACCCAGAGATAAACTTCTCAGCCCTAAAGGGAGAATCTTGGCAGAGCAGCATGGCATCCATGGTAAACGATCAATGTATTGGATAGAAAGGAGTCATCAAACTGGTCCTGGTGGCACAGGAGTTCAAGGTAAACTTAAGATACATAGCTAGTTACAGGTGATCCTGAACTACTCAACATGACCCTATCGCAAAACAAGATTTTTTTTTGGTTTTGCAAAGTAGGGTCTCACTCTGCTCCAGGCTGACCTGGAATTAACTATGTAGTCTCAGGGTGGCCTCGAACTCTCGGCTATCCTCCTACACCTGCCTCCCGAGTGCTGGGATTAAAGGCGTGCGCCACTACACCCTGCTAAAATAAGATTTTTAAAATGGGTAGGGAGATGGATCAGTGATAGAATGTTTGCTTGCTTGCATGAAATCCTATTTTCAATCCCAACACACCCCCATACCTCAAAAAAAGTAGTCACCACTACAAAGATTAGTTTTTATAACACTTCATATCTGACAACAAATATCAGCATTTTCCATACCAAAAATCACAGAAAGCACTGAACATACCAACTGTGTGTCCTACAATTTAATTCAATTCTACTAATTTAGAATAAAACAAACTTGAATCTAAGTATTGTTAGATTTGGTGGCACTCAAGTTACATCCCTCAAAGAAGCCAACCCTCTCTTTTCTCTAATATTGTCCAGTGTGTAATTTGTATCAAGGTCAAAATTGAAGACTTTTTCTTAAGTGAACAAAGTTTATGTGTGGGAGTGGTTACTGTCTGTGGTGGTTTGAATCAGATGCCCATCTCACTGATTTTCCCTCCCTTCATGTAGCTTCCCCTTGAGACTATAAGACAAATAAATGACTTTCATTTGTATTTGTTTAGTTCAGAGGCCTTTGTAAAACCTTGTAGTGAGACTTTTATTTTGGTTTTTCTTTTTTTGTTGTTTAACTTTATTTTTATTTTACGGTGTGAACAAACAAGCAGTGGCAATTTGCATATCAATCATTTCATAGTCAGGCCACCCTAACAATGAACTCCATTTTATTTTGTTTCACTCTAAACTCTTTTCTGATCTAGCTAGTTATCAAGACAAGAAGGACTTCAGTCTTTATCAAGCTAGTTACTGAGACCAGAACAATATCATTACTGATCTAAAACACTTTGGTCCTCCTAACAGAAAGAGGGCCATCATCTGGGAACTGTATTGAAGCTCAGGGTTCCTCTTGTGGGGATCAACATGTGCCAGCTCCTCCAGATCTCAAAATTATTTTGAGTATAATTCAGACCTGATTAGTCACAATCTCAATTATAAATTTTAATATTTAATTTCTAATTTTCAATTTCTGTGGGGAGTTTTTATCTGGTCTGAACATCTGGCTTAGTCTTATCTTCTTCTGTTCAGGAACTCTGGTCTGGGTTTCACAGTCTTCTTGGGCCACCTGAAAGGGGCATCCTACAATCATGTTGGAGCACATGCTTCCTAGTTTCAGGGACCTTTGGCAGACTGGGAGGCCCAGGAACAGCAGCCCTTCCTGACCAACAGCGGTCATGGTAAAGAATGATCTTATTGGGGCCTCCAGAGATGTTGCAGAAATTCTCTGGAAAGATCACTCCAATGCTAGTATAGTGAAAGTAGAGCAGTTTATTTGCCCAGGGGCCAAAGAGCTTGAGATAGCTCTGCAAAGAATCTCTGACCGTGAGAAGAGATTTTATTTTCATTTTATAATTTTCATAGAGGGGTTAGTGAACAAACAAGACACATAAATTTGCATATCAATCATTTGTGTAGTCAGGCCACCCTAACAATGAACTGCATTTTATTTTGTTTATCATAAACTGTCTTTCCTTTTTATCATCCCTCTGGGTCACTTCTGGACAGTTCTCTCTTTGGAATATTCTAATCCACTGATAAAGATAAGTTTAGCTCCTCAGCAATTAACTCAAAAAGTAACTCAGTAAATCAGTTCAACTTTGAACTTATTTCCTACCACAGATACTGGAAACATAGTACATCTCCTGAGTATCAAGCTGATTTTGGATACAAATTTCTTTCAACTATCATTTGCCAGTGATGCTTATTCTTTTATTCCTGTAGGAGAGTTGTATAGAATACAGAATTTGGTACTGTAAACCTGCGAGACAAAGGGAAAAATTGTGTAGGTTCTGATGAGTAAAGTACTATTTCTGTTTTGTAAAATGCACATGATTTCAAATTGCCATCTAAATATTTGTTGGTTTGCCCATGAATTACTCTTGCTGATAGCTTTTGTTTTGTTTTGTTTTGTTTTATAACGATAAAGAGTCCAAAGTTGTCATAGTATTGAAACTAAGTCATTTTTGAGTGTTGAGCACTAAATGGTACATCTGTATCACACCCTCCAAAGCCCAGGCAACATCATGGAAGGGAGGGCAAAAAGATCTTAAGAGTCACAGTTCTGAAACACTGCCTTTAGGATCATTGTCTCCTGGAATATTCGGAAGATGCAATTACCTTCAAAAACTACACAAGATTGATTCTATCAACATTATATCAATAGGAAGGAGGGTCTAATAAGGCCACACCCCCTCCTGAAGATTGATAGGCAGTTAGCAGTTGCTGGAAGGGAGGGGCTCATGAGGCCACACACTGCTTGATGGTTTACATTCAGTTAACAGTTGCTGGAAGGGAGGGGCACATGAGGCCACACCCTCCCTGAGGATCTAAAAGCAGTTAACAGTTGCTCAAAGGGAAGGTTTTATGAGGCCAAACTGATCTTGAGGGTTTATAGTTATTTAACAGTTTCTGGAAGGGAGAGTCTCATGAGGACACACTGTCCCTGAAGACCCATAGGCAATTAATATTTGCTAGAGGATGGAAAGACATATTCTTCAGTAGTGTAGAAATTGGGCTCTTCTTTGTGCTCTATGAACTTCTCAACAATGGTCCTTGAATGCTTTCACCGGCAAATAGGAGCTAGTTTTGGTCATGGCTTCCTACGAAGTCTCCTGAGAGGACAACCCGCCATCCTTGAGCTATACATGTTCCCTTACTTGGGAACCTTCTTTGTGCTAATGATGCATTAGCTGGAGAGACATCAAGTTTTTCCATTGTAAAAGCTGAGAGAGCCATCCGTGGCTACCAGGACACACCCTCCCCGAAGATCCATAAGCAATTACTGTTTGCTGGAGGAAGGAAAGACTCATTCTTCAGTAGTGTTGAAATTGGTTTCTTCTTCATGACTTGAAAACTTCTCATCAGTGGTCCTAGAAGAAACCCAAGTTAAATACCCTGACTCACAAAAAGCAAACAAAGTGCCATGACAATTACTGCTACCAGAGGTACAGTGATAGCAGGCAGAAAGTGGCTCAGTGGTCAGGGCAACAGAAACCCAAAAGGGAATCGTCTTTTAATTCCTTCAATAAATCCAGAACACTGTGTTGGTGGTGAAAACCTCGAATGCTTGGAGATGAAAATCCTCAGAGCAGGAAAAGAGATAAAAACCTCACCCAAAACCTCAGGAGCAGCCAGGCTTTTTATTCTCGGTCTGGAGCTGAATCCAGAAGAATTTACCACGCCTGGTGCACTGTCTGGAAGAGGCTGGGACTGAAGACAGCAGGCACTTGATTAATTCCAGCTCTGTGGCAGCTGCTGCAGAAAGCATAGTGAATGTGTGATGTTAAGCAGCCATCATCTGTTTTGTTTTACCTCTACTGGACAGACAGGAATTAATATCCATATTTTGCCTATGGGGCTTCTTATCTAACTGCCTCTCTCTAATGCTACCTATGTAGCATTTTCTCCCTCTCATGAGAAGAAACTCTAATTGCTCTTAGAGGAAAGAGGGTGATGACTGTTCAGTCTATAACTGCTTCCTGCTGATCAGGGTCATTGGCTAATTGCAGTCTCTCCCCGAGGGGCCATCTAAAGGCCCAAGAGAGAAATCTGTAAGTCAAATGTCCTGTTCTGACACCATCTGAAAATTATCAGTAAGCGGTAGTTGGCAGTGTGGTTAGAAGTGGTGAGAGATCAGCTGATCCAGTGCACCCGCATAGATGGACTTGGATTGCTGCATGTCCATCTGAGTGTGAGCTGCGTGTAAATGAGCAGAGATAAAACAGATAATGACTGTATCGGAAAAAGTGAACTCGAGGAAGAAGAGAAAATAAGGCATTGTGATGGAAGAGAAAGCAAACTTATCTGTCTGAGACTTGTCCTACGCTTTCCTGTGCCCTAGTGTTTGGTTATATGTTTCCTTCTGAGTGTTCAAAACCAAATATAGTGTCTTGGTCTTGTAAACTCCTCATCAGTGGTCCTAGAAGAAACCCCAAGTAAATGCTCTGACTCACCAAAAAAAAAGCCATGAAAATTACTGTTACCAGGGGCACAGTGATAAGAGACAGAAAACGGCTAGGGATTCAGGGTAATCGAACCCCGAGGATGTACATTGGGAGGTCAGAAGGCTCTCCAAGAGACTGTCTGGACATGGGAAGAGCTCTATCTGTCTCCATCAGCCTTGGGGTCATCTATTAGGATGAGTGAGGGCCATGCTGGCCAAGTGTTCTCCCCTCTATTGGGAATCCTGGAGGAGTGATTTACCTCTGTTGTGGCTCTCTTATTATAAACTGTACACCTTTTATGCTGTTTTTTTTTTCTGTGTCACTGCCAGTGTAAACCATATTAGCAGTGTCCCATCATCTCTTGTGGCCTTCTGACCTGATAGTAGAGGCTAAAATATTGGCCCTTGCACTTTTGACCTCAATTAGCCTTAAATCCTACATGGATTCTTAAAACTTTCAGAAAACAAGTTACACCAAAATAAGGGGTAAGAACTTATCTTACGTTTGAGCCAGCAGACATCTAAAAAGCAGGTTGATGCCTTCTACGTGTTCACAGGCACAAGAGCTAGTTTTGGTCATGGTTTCCAATAAAGTGTCTTGAGACGAGAAATACCACATCCTTAAACTGTAGTTATTCCCTTATCTGTGAACATTCTCCTTATTCATTGGATTGAGTTTTCTCTCCTTAATTGATGCAAGAGATGGAGAGACTTCAAGATTTTCCAGTGTCAGGACTGAAGCAGCCATGTACAGCTACCAGAGGCAACCCACCATCCACGGTGGTGGTCTATGTTGCAGCCATCCTGTTGTGCCTCAGTGATTTCTCTTGAGGTATATGGTGGCCTACCAGGAGGGTGGAGGGAATCCTCCCATAGAAGTTGAACTATCCCTTCTGCCTTTAGAGTTACAGTTTTAGTTGCAAAATCTATCCAATGGCTGCCTAAGATCACTGGGTCATCTCATTTTGGTGCCCATGGCAGTGTAAAATGCTACATGAAGGCAGAGTAAGACTGCTTCAACAAAGACTAACATCTCCTTACAATGGTAAATTGGATTTCTTGAAGTAGTTAACAAACCTCTCTCTTTCCAAATACAAGCATGAGCGTGTAGTATTAAATAAGTATATTTAGAGTCTGTGAAATATTTATTCATTTCCCTTTGCTAATGTATAGAGCCCTGGTCAGAGCAATCAGCAGAGTTACTTGGGCACTGTTATTAGCTGGCAGTGGGCCTGATTTAAGAATATCATATTCTGTTATCACTGTACATCCAGCCCTTCTGGTTTCATCCTGGACGAAAGAATTCCCTTCAGTGGTGGAGAGATGGCTTAGCAGTTAAGGTGCAAGTCTGCAAAACTGAAGGGCTCAGGTTCAAGGCCCAGTACCCATGTAAGCCAGATGTACCAGGTGGCACATGTGTCTGGAGTTCGTTTGCAGCGACTGGAGACCCTGGAACACACACGTACTCTCTATCTATCTATCTATCTATCTATCTATCTATCTATCTATCTACCTCATTCTCTAGCTGTCTCTCCCAAATAAATAAATGAATAAAATACCAAAAAATGTTTTAAAAATTAAAAAAATAACTCCCATCAGTATATAATTGTAGATCAGGATTACTTAAGGGCTGGTCCTTAAGGTCTGGTCTGGCAGCATAAGTTTTTCATAAGATCATTAACTTGAGGATCATCTAGGAGGTAAGTACCGAGGTTGAAAGAATGGCAAACCTTAATGGTTATTTCTGCCCCTCCGTCATGATGGCTTGTTATTTTACCATTTTACTATCTGATAACAACATTTGCCTCTTTGAATTAAGCATGCCCCCAATGTCACGGGGAGTGTGTACAGTAAGATGCTTTCCTAAGGTCAGTTTATGTGCCTGAGGGATTAATTGTCCTACTGATTCAATTGCCCTTACACAATCAGGGCAATCTTATCTACTATGTCAAACTCTTTGCTAAGATATCCCACATGTTGTGCTGTTGATCCCCTAAGTGAGGTTAAGGCACCTTTTGCAACACCTATTTTCTCTGTTACATGAAGAGAAAACCAATATTTTTGTAGGTAATCCCACAGCCAGAGCCTGAGTCAATGCATCCTTAAGTTGTTGAAAGGAGGCATGTGCCTCAAGTGCCCATATTAAAAGGGATGAAAGGCAACTCTGTGTCTCCTGAAGAAGTGGGTACTGGGGTCTTGTCAGCTCTGCAAAGCCTGGACTCCAAATCCTGCAAAAGCCTGGAACTCTGAAGGAAGCTCTCAGTTGTTTTGATGTCTGAGCTGTGGAGTAAGCTAAAGTAGGCTGAATTTCTTGGGTAGTTAAATAAGTTTTTCATCTTCTATTAGCATTCCCACATATTTAACCTTAGAACTATATAACAGACTTTCTATCTCCACTTATCCAGGGCCTTAGTTTCTCAAGAGACCATTTTCTCAGAAGCCCCACAAAGTAAAAGATTAGCCACAAACGATATATAACAGGGTGATATTACAACTCTTCCAGTCTATGAGGTCCTGAGCTATGGCCAAGCGTATGGGGGCTGCCTCTAATGTAACCTGTCCTGTTTTATGAGTTGGGTCTTCAAAAATAAACAATGGCTGCCTACCTGGATGTAGGGGGATACAAAAGAAAGCTTCCTTCGGGTCTAAGACTGAGTAATGAGTAGTTCCAGAAGGATTCTGAGTTAATAGTGGAGAAGGCATGGGTACAGAGGGTGAAGGAGAACCACCAACTCATTAATTAATTCGAGGTTCTGAAATAATCTGGCTTCAGTGGATACTGTTTTTGATGGGGGAAATAAGTGGGATCTTTGAGATGTATCTTTACAGGAGTGACAGGAACAGATAGTTCTATAGTTTCACAATGTGTCTGAAATAAAGGACCTACATTATCTCTTGTCAAAGAAAGATATAGGTTTTCCCTGTAGGAATTTAGAAAGAATAACTCTTCCCAGTAAAAAGGCTAGTGTCTCTTAGACTATGAGTAAGGAACGATGGAAGAGATAGTCTCCCTGGGAGGAAAGAATAGTGTGTGTAAAAATGTTTTTCTGAATGCAAACTGAAATGACTCTAGAGGCAGTGGTATGGTTAAATCTAGCCCCAAAGCAAAACTGAGGCACTGAAACCCAAGTACATGAGTCAATAAGAAGATTTATTTTATATTTTGCCACCCATATAGTCACCCGGCCCTTCTCAAGGTGGACCAGATTTACAGGAGCCTGGCCAAGAAGCCCTGGGGCCCAACAGTAATCCGTTTAGTGCAATGACTTCAAGTCTTTTTGAGTCAGAGGGCATTGGGTTTTGCAGTGGTTCCCTTAGCATTAAGGACATGTTCCTAATGGAGGCCATACAGCCTTCCTCTTAGGACAGTTTTTACAAAGGGGCCACATCCGCCTGCAGAGAAAGCAAGCCCCAGAAATGCCTCGTGAAAGGCTTTTGCCTGAGATACCATCATTTCAGTTATAATCTCCTGGTGATTTTTTTTTCTATTTTTCTCTTTATCTCCCTTTCTGTTCTTTCTGTCTCCTCCCTTTTCCCTCTGCTTTTCTTTGTTCTCTCTTTCAATGTCCTGGTTATAATAAACAGAAGTGCAGCAACAATTCTTATTTTGTCCAGCTACCAATTTTTTTATCTAGGTATATCAGTTGCTGACTGCATTAAAAATTTATCCAAAAGGTGTTCAAGGATGGATTAGCAGTTAAGGCTGCAAAGCCTAAAAATCAGGTTCAGTTCCTCAGCACCCACATAAGCCAGATACTCAAAGTGGTTCATGAGTCTAGATTTCGCTTGCACTGCCTAGAGCCCCTGGTGCATACATTCTCTCTCAGTTTCTCTCAGATGAATAAATTGATTAAAAAATAAAACTATTTGAAAACATGCATCCTTAAGAAGAGCTTCCTCCTTCATAGTTTCCGGAGTAACATTAGTACGCTTTCTAGCTGCCTCTCTGAGTCTCTGGAAAAAGTGAATGGGCAGCTTCTGTTCTCCCTATGTTACAGTCAATAGTAGGTTATACTTCAAAGGCATTACTTGAGCTCTACAAATCCCTTCTAAAATATATATATATGTATAAATTTTGACAGTCCCATGTCTTCCATGAATTATCCTTACCCCAGTTTGGACTAAGTATCGGTATCGCCTCTGCTCCTGTGGGAACATTGGTGTCAGGAACTCCAAAATGGACTGTATCATACTCATTCCCCGCTGCTCCTGTCTGGGTTTGTACTCTTTGTCTTTCAATAGAAGTTAGTGTCTGATCTAACATTAACATAATATCTCTCCACACCAGGTCATACTGTTTAGTAAATTGGTGGAAAAACCTCTTAATTGTGGCCAGGGTCCACAGAGTAACTATCTAGTTCCTGTTGTATCTATCTTATCTCATTTACAGAGAAAAGTCTATGTACATAAGTAATCTCAAATTCCACAGAGGCCTCTGATGGAGGACACATGTATTGGGGTGGGGAAGTGGTGTGTGTCTCCCTTGGTAGCACTTCTGGCCCCTGATGGTTAAAGTCTACTGAGTATGGAGGACAATGTTCAGAAGGAGTTAATGAGGGAAGTTTTGAACATATTTAGGAGGCTCAGAGATCTGTGAGCACAGAGCCTATAAGGTCTGCAGCTATTGACATTAGAGGGTTTGGATGATTGGGCCACAAGCAGTAGTCATAGTGATGAGGTCCAGCCTATGGCTAGTGATCCACTGATGATGTTCACAGAAATGAAAGAACAACTGCATTTAAGATAACTCTGTCCATTTCCCCCTTTTCCTATAGAATTGATGAGGCCGA
The DNA here is from genome assembly GCA_036365145.1 of Orientallactaga sibirica. Taxonomy (NCBI): domain Eukaryota; kingdom Metazoa; phylum Chordata; class Mammalia; order Rodentia; family Dipodidae; genus Orientallactaga; species Orientallactaga sibirica. The sequence continues at coordinate 5,493,158 of JAEOAD010000057.1, read as the reverse complement.
GTTTGTATTGTATTTAAAACTACCCATTGTTGGCCACTTTTCTCTATTTTCTAGAAGATATTCTGTCCAACCTTTCTGACAAAAGAAAATTAAAGCTTGTTTTTCTGAAATTCAATGTTTATAATTGGACCTAGTTTATAAGCAGTCTGGCTAATGGAGACTTCGTGAAGTCTTGGAAGCTGATTATGCTATCTGAAATGAGATGGAGGAAATGTATAGAAGTTAACTACAGTCAGGCTATGATCCATTCTGTCTCACATCTTCGGGTGTGGAGGTAGGTATCCCTCCAGAACCAGGTTTGAGGGAGAGGAAGCTGAGTTTATCTTCTGTCTGTATGAGTCCTGAACAAAAGTCCATGATTTCCCCACCCCCATCTAGAAGACACATAGTGAAGTCTATATGTCTCCCGGGTCAAGGAATGTCAGAGCTGAGATACAGGTGCTCATCCTAGTGAGCTGGCCCTTGAGTTCAAGCTCCTCCAGCCCTCCTTTATCACTGGCCCTGCACATCCCACATCGTGGCACATGAGCCATATGGAAAACAATGTAGGCCCAAGTGTGGCTGTTTCAGCTCTTACTCCCATATTGATAGCGTAAGTGCCCTTATCCTGGGACCTCTTTCCATCTCCCCTTTGGGGATCCTGAAGTTTAGGTCTACCCTGGTGTTTGGATGCTTCAGAATGGTTTAGGGACTTAATTTCTGACAGATTTCTTGATTTGAGTTTGTTGATAGAACAATGTAAAATGGTTATAGAAGTGAAACTGATAAAAGCTTGCTTCTTAATGACAAAAGCCATCAATATTTGTCCCATATTCAAGTTCAGATACTCCACTGTGTGAATTACTTCCTTTTCTGTGCCCCTACAGAGGAGGTTTCACAGGGGAGCTATAATTTTTTGATTTTATATTTGGGTTCCATTGGGGACTTACCCTCTCCTATATGAGACAAGGTGTCACTCTGATTTTCCTAATACAAGCCTGCAAATCTGGTAGGGAGATGAGAAATCATGTCCCCACAGGGATAATACCATTCTTCAGCTATATTAGTTTTAGAAAATAAAGGGGAAAAAAGACTGGCTTTTTATATGTCCAAATCTTTTTATCTGTGAGACCATCAAAAATTGACCCAAAGTCAAGGGTTAGACACTCAGCTTCTGAATTTACTGACAGATAGAGATTTAAGAATAGAAATTGCAGATCCCAACTGTGCCAAGCCACTATAAGGTATGTGATACCAGTTTTGTCAGAGACTCTTGGAAATTAAATGGAAAGGAGATGAGGTCTTTTATCTTCTGCTCACTTGCTAAGATGCTTAAGCAACTCAGGATATTCTTGAGACTCATAAGTTTCTGCCAGATGTGGTAGAGCATGCCATGAAAGAATTGCTCAAGAAACAGAGTCAAAAAATCCAGGGTTTACATACAAATTGTGAGCCTGGAGAGGGGCTATAAGGGAGGAAGGGGAAGGGAGTACTTATTGTTACATGGAGTTACATGTTGTACTTAGGTCATTAGGTATTGGCAGTCTTAGAAGTGGCTGAGGAAGGATCCCTCCCTCTTAATTAGCTTTGACCTCATCTCCTATGGATTGAGCAATTTTGAGTTTTTTGTTGATGCACGAATAATTTGGGGTGTTCGTGGATCCTTGTGAATTTGAAAAATGAAATCCACAGACCAGAAGATATGGTACAGAAAGATTTTATTACAGCTTAAAACTGTAGGAGGATGAAGAGAAAGGGGATTAAGCCTAAGACATACAATAAGGGAACAAGTTAGAGCTCTTGCCCAAGGAGCCAAGAGGGAATTTGAGGAACCCCATGAGAGAAGAAGGTAGAACACTTACCCAATGTGGCAAGAAAGGGTCTGGGAAGCCTACCTTGAGAAGCAGATGTTGGTTTTTTTTTTTATTTGAAGTAGCTACATAAGGAAGACCAGTTCTATGGGTTACTATGGACAAAGACCAGCTTTTACAGCTTTTCCAGTAATCTTAGGTATGGTCCAGAGTTTCTGCCATTTAGGAAGGCTGTAAACTTAATCTAGAAAACTTTCCTGGAGGATGTACTATCCAGGTTTTTGCAAGCAGAGAAGCAGGGATGGGGTAAATATGAGCTTTTATGGTTTCCAGGTGTGTTGACTTTCAAGCCTTGGAGAGTGATGAGGGAACCCTGGTAGATGGAGTTAGATTGTCACAGGACCATCTGAGTGTGGGCTTACTGTAGGTGAGAGGATATAAAGTTAAAATAACAACTAAGCACACAATGTCTCAAAATTAGCAGAATTATTACCAGAATTGATATCCATTAATTCGCTTTCACCATGAAGATTCTAAAGCTGTTTAAGAAATGACATAGTATATACCTGTTCTCATAAAGTAGAAGAGATAGCAGTAGAAGTATCAAGAATACATATCCAGCATTTAATGTAGGTCGTGGCACAGATGACATTGAGTCATTGTGAGCGCACCAATATAAAGTTACAGTCTGGATTGTGATGTTCAAACTTTTGAAGATATAATTTACTTTCTGCCTATATATTTCTACTAGAGTACTTAAAAACATTAAATAGATAAAAAAGTTTAATATTACAAAATAAGGTGAGTTGTAATTGAAAGGTGGAGGCTTTTATCTACTTGGAGGAGCTCTATGGCTCTCTCTCAGCATTGTTGGGCCCTAAAGAGGCCCGGTGTGAAGGAATTATCATGGTTTATTTCTGAGCCTAGCTAGAGTTTATCAACCTGATAAAAACAAACAGAAAAAATATAGGCCTAGTGAAAGTCCAGCCTGCCTGACTAAAGTTTAATGACCTGTCCTTGGAGTGACTCAGGAACCCTTTTGCCAAAACTTCCTCTGCCCAGCTACTGCCTGTTAATCTACAAGGAAAATACTATTAGCCCTTACACCTTTATCTTGTCCTTTTTCCCACCCTCTTTCTCAAAATATATAAACACCTTCCCATTACAATAAACCGAGTCCCTGCTTCGATATGGCTCCCAGCTCAGTGTGGTTTTTTTCCTCTGGTGTTTTGAGGAAAGATTTGAGCCACTGACACCCGTTTTCCTGCTCAGCCTCAAGAGGATCCGGCTGGAACGGCTCTCTCTTCTGCTCTACGTGCCAGCAGAGAAGAACCAGCACAGCATTTGTGACATGTGCTGGGATGATTCATGTCCCTGCTGACCATGTGGTTTTCTTTCCCTTGGAAACATTCAGTTTCCCCCTGTGTTCTGATTTTCCTTCAGCAGACTGGCTTATGATTGGAAGAGTTGTAGGTCCCTCTAGAAAGAAATGTCCCATCAACTCCTGGGTTGTTTGATCTGGATGAGCTGGGACCAACATATTGGCTACCCTTTTAGCCCAAACTTCCTCATTGGTTTTGGCTGCTACCTCTCATTATTAAGCACACAGGAGAGAAATAGGAATATGGAATATATCTGTAACCTTGGCATTAACAAAACAGATATAGTTAAAACATGCATTTAAAAACCTTAGGTCATTTGTAACATCTAACATATGTTGTCTGATGACATGGTAAATCATATCTGAAAGACAAGAAACATATTATTTGACACTTGTAAGTATGGGTATATCATGTTGATAGTCCTGGAGACAATTTTTATGAAGAAAAATAAAAATCTTTACTCTGATTTTGATTTAGTTCTAGTACCTTGGTGAGAGCCACCAGTTTTGTTCATGCGCATGACCTGATGGCATATATTCTTAATCTTAAAGGAATTTCCAGAAGGACATCCTGTTATCTCAGGGGCCATTTAGGCAGAAATTTTCCTTGTAGATTAACAGGCCTAAGAACATCATGAGTGTGCAAAACAGGTTCCTTCTTACTATTAAATAGGAGGGACATTATTGTCTGTGTCAGGGGGCAGGCTGGACTTGAACTCTGGATATATTTTTTCTGTTTGTTTTTTATCTTTTTATTGATAATTTCCATAATTATAGAAAATAAACCATGATAATTCCCTTCCCTCCACAACTTTCTGCTTCACAATTCCAACCTCCATCATCTCCACACTAGATATGATCCTCCACCTTTCAATTAGTAACTCTTTTATTTTGATCTCATTATCTTTTTCTCCCATTATGAGTGTTTTGTGTAGGTAGTACTAATCATGTGAGGTCATGGACATTGATACTAATTTGTATCTGGAAAATTGCATTATAAGAAGTCCTGCCCTTTCTTTGGCTCTTATATTATTTCTGCCCCCTTTTTCACAAAGTACTGTGAGACTTGGAAGGTGTGATAGAGGTATTTCAGTGTTGAACACTCCTCTGTCACTTCTTCTCAGCACTCTGGTGCTTCTTTGTCATCCCAGTGGTCACCACCATCAGTAAAGAGAAACTTCTCTAACCAAAATTGAGAGTAGCATTCAGATATGGGTGTGAACATTAAGAAAAGTGCTTATAGGGCAGTTTGGTGAGGATAATATATTCATTTAGCCAGATAAGCAGCAGGTGTTACAGCCCTAGGTCTCCTGACCACTCCCACTATAGGGTTTTACTGCATTTCATAACCAGTCATGTATTCCCTCCCATGGAGTGGGCTGCTGGTCCAATTAGAGAGCGGTTATGTTCCCCCATAACAGACATGCCTCTATCATATACATTGGGTCATTTGGTCTAGCTAGCCAAACTTAAGGCTTAGAGTATCTACTGTTTTTTGTCATCACTGAAGACTTTTCTCTCCCATAGGGAAACATGTACTGTATATTTTTCCAGCTTTCTATCAACTGGTCCACTAGGAGGAGGTTTTCAGCTCAGCTCCATTTTGATTTGTCAGTGACCTTGTGGAAAAAGCATATGGAGTCTTCAGCAATAGGATTTTCCCGTCCATTTCTGGTGGGAAACCAATAGCCTTGCCAAGGGCCTGAATGTTTTGGGGGCTAGGCAATTCCCTGGCCAACAACACACTGGGAGGTATCCCATTCTTGGCACTGGAATTTTTCTAATAAGAATCTATGGCTTCTGGGTACGCCACTGTTTTAAAAGTGGGTTTCCATAGGGTTTATTCATAGCATCTTAAATTTTGATTTACCCACCCCACCCTTCCTTTACTCAATCTCTTCCATTGACCTCAGGTAGGTTATTTGACAACCAGGAATCTGTTCATTACTTACATATATACAATACCATCTCCTTAAGTACTCCCCTCTCCTCCCTCCCTTATAGACCCTGTCTGGATTTTTTGACTCTGCTTCTTGAGCAATTCTTTCATGGCATGCTCTACCACATCTGGCAGAAACTTATGAGTCTCAAGAATATCCTGAGTTGCTTAAGCATCTTAGCAAGTGAGCAGAAGATAAAAGACCTCATCTCCTTTCCATTTAATTTCCAAGAGTCTCTGACAAAACTGGTATCACATACCTTATAGTGGCTTGGCACAGTTGGGATCTGCAATTTCTATTCTTAAATCTCTATCTGTCAGTAAATTCAGAAGCTGAGTGTCTAACCCTTGACTTTGGGTCAATTTTTGATGGTCTCACAGATAAAAAGATTTGGACATATAAAAAGCCAGTCTTTTTTCCCCTTTATTTTCTAAAACTAATATAGCTGAAGAATGGTATTATCCCTGTGGGGACATGATTTCTCATCTCCTACCAGATTTGCAGGCTTGTATTAGGAAAATCAGAGTGACACCTTGTCTCATATAGGAGAGGGTAAGTCCCCAATGGAACCCAAATATAAAATCAAAAAATTATAGCTCCCCTGTGAAACCTCCTCTGTAGGGGCACAGAAAAGGAAGTAATTCACACAGTGGAGTATCTGAACTTGAATATGGGACAAATATTGATGGCTTTTGTCATTAAGAAGCAAGCTTTTATCAGTTTCACTTCTATAACCATTTTACATTGTTCTATCAACAAACTCAAATCAAGAAATCTGTCAGAAATTAAGTCCCTAAACCATTCTGAAGCATCCAAACACCAGGGTAGACCTAAACTTCAGGATCCCCAAAGGGGAGATGGAAAGAGGTCCCAGGATAAGGGCACTTACGCTATCAATATGGGAGTAAGAGCTGAAACAGCCACACTTGGGCCTACATTGTTTTCCATATGGCTCATGTGCCACGATGTGGGATGTGCAGGGCCAGTGATAAAGGAGGGCTGGAGGAGCTTGAACTCAAGGGCCAGCTCACTAGGATGAGCACCTGTATCTCAGCTCTGACATTCCTTGACCCGGGAGACATATAGACTTCACTATGTGTCTTCTAGATGGGGGTGGGGAAATCATGGACTTTTGTTCAGGACTCATACAGACAGAAGATAAACTCAGCTTCCTCTCCCTCAAACCTGGTTCTGGAGGGATACCTACCTCCACACCCGAAGATGTGAGACAGAATGGATCATAGCCTGACTGTAGTTAACTTCTATACATTTCCTCCATCTCATTTCAGATAGCATAATCAGCTTCCAAGACTTCACGAAGTCTCCATTAGCCAGACTGCTTATAAACTAGGTCCAATTATAAACATTGAATTTCAGAAAAACAAGCTTTAATTTTCTTTTGTCAGAAAGGTTGGACAGAATATCTTCTAGAAAATAGAGAAAAGTGGCCAACAATGGGTAGTTTTAAATACAATACAAACTCGGCCTCATCAATTCTATAGGAAAAGGGGGAAATGGACAGAGTTATCTTAAATGCAGTTGTTCTTTCATTTCTGTGAACATCATCAGTGGATCACTAGCCATAGGCTGGACCTCATCACTATGACTACTGCTTGTGGCCCAATCATCCAAACCCTCTAATGTCAATAGCTGCAGACCTTATAGGCTCTGTGCTCACAGATCTCTGAGCCTCCTAAATATGTTCAAAACTTCCCTCATTAACTCCTTCTGAACATTGTCCTCCATACTCAGTAGACTTTAACCATCAGGGGCCAGAAGTGCTACCAAGGGAGACACACACCACTTCCCCACCCCAATACATGTGTCCTCCATCAGAGGCCTCTGTGGAATTTGAGATTACTTATGTACATAGACTTTTCTCTGTAAATGAGATAAGATAGATACAACAGGAACTAGATAGTTACTCTGTGGACCCTGGCCACAATTAAGAGGTTTTTCCACCAATTTACTAAACAGTATGACCTGGTGTGGAGAGATATTATGTTAATGTTAGATCAGACACTAACTTCTATTGAAAGACAAAGAGTACAAACCCAGACAGGAGCAGCGGGGAATGAGTATGATACAGTCCATTTTGGAGTTCCTGACACCAATGTTCCCACAGGAGCAGAGGCGATACCGATACTTAGTCCAAACTGGGGTAAGGATAATTCATGGAAGACATGGGACTGTCAAAATTTATACATATATATATTTTAGAAGGGATTTGTAGAGCTCAAGTAATGCCTTTGAAGTATAACCTACTATTGACTGTAACATAGGGAGAACAGAAGCTGCCCATTCAATTTTTCCAGAGACTCAGAGAGGCAATTAGAAAGCATACTCTGGAGGTTATGGAGGAGGATGCTCTTCATAAGGATAAATGTTTTTAAATAGTTTTATATTTATTTATTTATTTTTATATATTTACTTGAGAGAAAGACAGAAAGAGAGAATGGGTACATGGGTGCACCAGGGACTCTAGGTGGTATAAACAAAATCTAGACTCATGCACCACTGAGTATCAGGCTTTATGTGGGTACTGAGGAATCAAACCCGATTCTTAGGCTTTGTAGCCTTAACTGCTTATCCATCCTTCAGCCTCTTACAGGTAAATTTTTAACCCAGCCAACAGATAATATACATAGAAAGTTAAAAAACATGGTAGCTGAGTAAAATAAGAACTTAGAGCTGTTGCTTTAGGCTGCACTTCTGTTTATTATAACCAGGACATAAGAAGAGAGAAAAAGGAAGCAGGAAGAGAAAAAAGGGGAAGATAGAGCAGAAAGGGAGATAAAGAGAAAAATAGAAAAAAAAACTTCACCAGAGATTATAACGGTAATGATGGTTACTCAGGCAAAAGCCCTTTCACAAGGCATTTCCAGGGCAGATGTAGCACTTTTGTGAAAACTGTCCTAAGAGAAGGCTGACTGTGTGGCCTCCACAAGGACCATGTCTTAAATGCCAAGGGAACCACTGGAAAATTCAATGCCCTATGAGTCAAAAGACTTGAACTCATTGGATTTAACAGATTATTGATGGGCCCCGGGGCTTCCTGGACAGGCTCCTGTAAATCTGCTCCACCTTAAGAAGGACCGGGTAACTACATGGGTGGCAAAATGTACAATAACTTCTCATTGACTCATGTAGTTCATTTTCAGCCCCTCATTTTTTTCCCCTTGGGGATAGATTTAACCATATACTGCCTCTAGAGGCATTTCAGGTCTCATTCAGAAAAACTTTTTTACACACACAAATTTTTTTTATTGTTTCCTCCCAGAGAGACTATCTCTTCCATCATTTCTTACTCATAGTCCCAGAGACACCAGCGTTTTTACTGGGAAGAGTTATTCTTTCCAAATACCTACAAGGAAAAACATGTATCATTCTTTGACAGGAGATAAAGTAGGTCCTTTAGTTTGGACACATAGTGAAACGATATTGCTATTTGTTCCTGCCACTCCTGCAAAGATACATCTCAATAATCCCTATTATTTTCCCCATCAAAAGCAGTATCCACTAAAGCCAGAGAGAGTGAATGGTATTGGGACTCATAATAATAGCCTTAAAGAAGGAGGGACTCCTAAAAATGTCTTTGTGCCCACATAACTCTGCTATTCTCGAAGTACAAAAAGGTCCTAATGAATGGAGGTTAGTTCAGGACCTCGAATTAATTAATGTCTTAGTGGTCCCCTTTCACCCTGTGGTACCTATACCTTATCCACTATTAACTCAGAATCCTTCTGGAACTACTCATTACTCAGTCTTAGACCCGAAGGAAGTTTTCTTTTGTATCCCTCTACATCCAGGTAGCCAACAATTGTTTGTTTTTGAAGAGCCAACTCATAAAACAGGACAGGTTACTTGGACAGTTTTACTCCGAGGCTTTAGAGGCAGCCCCCATACATTTGGATTAACCGTAGCTCAGGATCTCATAGACTGGAAGAGTTGTAATATCACCCTGTTATAGTTTTAACTTAATGGTGCTTCTGAGAAAATGGTCTCTTGAGAAAGTAAAGCCCTCCTCAATGTCCTGGATAAGTGGGGATAGAAAGTCAGTGATGTCTTTCTAAGGTTAAATATATGGGAATGCTAATAGAAGGTGAAAAACTTATTTAAGTCCAGAACAAATTCAGCTACTGTAGCTTACCCCCTTGCTCACACTTTAAAACAACTGAGGGCATTCTACAGAGTTAGAAGGTTTTTACAGGATTTGTATCCCAGGCTTTGCAGACTTGGCAAGACCCTTATACCCACTTCTTCAGGAGACACAGAGGTGTCTTTCATCCCTTTATTATGGGAATGTCAGTCACATGGCTCCTTTCAACAACTTAAGTATGTATTGACTCAGGCCATGGCTGTGGGATTACCTACAAAAATATTGTTTTTTTTTTCTCTTTCTATAACAGAGAAAATAGGTGTTACAAAAGATGTCTTAACCCCAATTAGGGGATCAACAGGACAACATATGGGATATCTTAGCAAAGTGTTTGACATGGTATATAAGATTGCCCTGATTGTCTAAGGGCAATGGAGCCATAGGACTATCAATCCCTGAGGCACATAAGATGACCTTGGAAAAGCCTCTTACTGTACACACTCCCCGTGACATTGGGAGCATTCTTAATTCAAAGAGGCAAATGTTGTTATCAGATAGTAAAATGGTAAAATAACAAGCCATCATGATGGAGGGGCAGGAAATAACCCTTAAGGTTTGCCATTCTCTCAACCCTGCTACTTACTTACCTCCCAGATGATAAAGACCTTGAACACTCAAGTTAAGGATCTTATGAAAAAAATATGCTGCCAGACCAGACCTTAAGGACCAGCCCTTCAGTAATCCTGATCTACAATTATATACTGATGGGAATTTTTTAAATTTTTAAATCTTTTTTGTATTTTAGTTTTTTTTTTTAATTTGGAAGAGACAGAGAGAGAACGAGGAAGAAAGAGAGAGAGAGAGAGAGGGTATACGAGGATCTCCAGCCACTGCAAACGAACTCCAGACACATGCGCCACCTTGTACATCTGGCTTATGTGGGTACTGGGTTATTGAATCTGGGCCCTTAGGCTTCACACACTAGTACCTTAACTGATAAGCCATCTCTCTAGCCCTGAAGGGAGTTCTTTTATCCAGAATGAAACTACAAGTGCCAGATGTGCAGTGATAACAGAATATGGGATTCTTGAATCAGGCCCACTTCCAGCTAATACCAGTGCCCAAGTAACTCTGCTGACAATGGCTTTAAATATTGGCAAAGGGAAATGAATAAATATTTGCAAAGATGCTAAATATACTTATTTAATACTACATGCTCATGCTTATATTTGGAAGGAGAGAGGTTTGTTAACTACTTCAAGAAATCCAATTTAACATTGTAACAGAATTTCAATCCTTCTAGAGGCAGTGCTATTCCCATTGACATAGCATTTTATACTGCGATGGGCATCAACATGAGATGACCCAGTGATGTTAGGCAGACATTTGGTAAATTTTGCTGCTAAAACTGTAACTCTAAAGATAGAAGGGATGGATCACCTTCTATAGGAGGATTCCCTTCACCCTCCTGGTAGGCGGCCATATATCTCAAGAGAAATGACTGAGGCACAAGAGGATGGCTCAACATAGACCACCACCGTGGATAGTGGGTTGCCTCTGGTAACTGTACATGGCTGCTTCAGTCCTGACACTGGAAAATCTTGAAGTCTCTCAATCTCTTGCATCAATTAAAGAGAGAAAACTCAATCCAACTAACAAAGAGAATGTTCAAAGGTAAGGGAATAAGTATAGTTTAAGGATGGAGGGTTGCCTTCTCATAGGAATTTGTGACCAAAACTACCTCCTATGCTTGTTAACACACAGAAGACCTAAAGCCGCTTTTCAGATGTCAAACATAAGATACGTTCTTACCCCTGATACTAGTATAACTTCCTTTCTGAAAGTTTTAATAACCCATGTAGAATTCAAAGCTAACTGAAGTCAAAAGTGCATTAGGCCCAATATTTTAGCCTGTGCTCTCAGATCCTAAGGCCACAAGAGATGATGAGACAATGTTAATATGGTTTACACTGGCACTCTGGTAAGTCACCTGCCTTTGTGATCAGGGAGGACACAGTGACACAGAAAGAAACAAGAACAAAAAGGTGCACAATTTATTATAAGAGAGTCACAGAAGAGGAAAATCAGTCCTTCGGGATTCCCCAATAGAGCAGTTTGTCAGTATGGCCCTGACTCATCCAAACTGATGACCCCAAGGCTGACAGAGCCATGCAGAGCTCTTCCAAGGTCCTAAGGGTCTCTTGCAGAGCCATTTTTATCTCAAACTTTAAATCATGAATTGAATTTTGACAACATGCTCATTTTTGAACCCCAAGAAGAAAACATATAATCAAATACAAAGGGACACAGCAAAGTCTAGAATATGACAGACAGATGAGTTTGCTCTCTATTTCATCAAAATGCCTTATTTTCTATTCTTGCTGGAGTTCAGTTTTTCTGTTATACTCATTTACTTTTTTTTATCTGCTGGTTTACAGGCAGCTCCCACTCAGATGGTCATGCAGCAATCCCACTACATCTGTACAGGTCTGCTTGATCAGGTGATCACTCACCACTTCTAACCAGACTGCCAAATATGACTTATTGACAATTTTCAGATGGTGACAAAACAGGACATTTGACTAACAGATTTCTCTCTTGGGCCTTTAGATGGCCCCTCGGGGAGAGACTGCAATTAGCCAATGACCCTGATCAGCAGGAAGCAGTTATAGACTGACCAGTCATCACCCTCTTTCCTCTAAGAGCAATTAGAGTTTCTTCTCATGAGAGGGAGAAAATGAGAGAGACTTAGGTAGCATTGGGGAGAGGCAGTTAGATAGGAAGACCCGGAGGAAAATATGGATCTAAATTCCTGTCTGTCCAATAGAGATAAAACAAATGGCAGATGCCTAACATGACACATTCACCATGCTTTCTGCAGCAGCTGCCACAGAGCTGGAATTAATCAAGTGCCTGCTGTTTTCAGTCCCAGCCTCTACCAGACAGTGAACCAAGGTGTGGTGACTCCCGGATTCAGCTCTAGACCCAGAATAAAAAGCCTGGCTGCTCAAGAGTTTTGTGGTGAGAAATTTTATCTTGTTTCCTGCTCCAAGGATTTTCATCTCCCAGTATTCAAGGTTTTCACCACCAAGAAGTGGTGAGCAGTTTCTGGATTTATTGAAGGAATTAAAAGACGATTCCCTTTTGGGTTTCTGTTGCCCTGACCACTGAGCCACTTTCTGCCTGCTATCACTGTACCTCTGGTAGCAGTAATTGTCATGGCACTTTGTTTGGTTTTTTGTGAGTCAGGGTATTTAACTTGGGTTTCTTCTAGGACCACTGATGAGAAGTTTTCAAGTCATGAAGAAGAAACCAATTTCAACACTATGGAAGAATGAGTCTTTCCTTCCTCCAGCAAACAGTAATTGCTTATGGATCTTCGGGGAGGGTGTGTCCTGGTAGCCACGGATGGCTCTCTCAGCTTTTACAATGGAAAAACTTGATGTCTCTCCAGCTAATGCATCATTAGCACAAAGAAGGTTCCCAAGTAAGGGAACATGTATAGCTCAAGGATGGAGGGTTGTCCTCTCAGGAGACTTCGTAGGAAGCCATGACCAAAACTAGCTCCTATTTGCCGGTGAAAGCATTCAAGGACCATTGTTGAGAAGTTCATAGAGCACAAAGAAGAGCCCAATTTCTACACTACTGAAGAATATGTCTTTCCATCCTCTAGCAAACATTAATTGCCTATGGATATTCAGGAACAGTGTGTCCTCATGAGAACCTCCCTTTTTGCAACACTTAACTGTCTATAAATCTGCAGGGTGGGTGTGGCCTCATGAGCCCCTCCCTTCCAGAAACTGTTAACTGCCTCTAAATCCCCAGGGCGGGTGTGCCCTCATGAGGCCCTCTCTTTAGCTACTGTTAACTGCCTTTAAATCTTCAGAGAGGGTGTGACCTCATGAGCCTCTCCCTTCCAGAAACTGTTAACTGCCCATTAATCTGCAGGGCGGGTGTGGCCTCATGGGCCCCTCCCTTCCAGAAACTGTTAACTGCCTACCAATCCTCAGGAGTGGTGTTGATAGAATCAATCCTGTATAGTTCTTATTGAAGATAATTGCATTTGCTAAACATTCTGGAAGACAATGATAATCCATGTAGTGTTTAAAAATGGTGACTCTTAAGATCTTTTTGCCCTCTCTTCCATAATATTCCCCAGGATTTGGAGTGTGAAATATAGATGCACCATTTAGTGTTGGATGCTCAAAAGACACTTAGTCTTAATACTATGGCTAGTTAGGACCCTTTATAGTTGCAAAGAAAACAAAACAAAAGCTATCAGCTAGAGTAATCTATGGGCAAACCAACAAATATTTAGAAGGCAACCTGAAATCACATCCAATTTACAAAAGGGCAATAGTAATTTCCTCACAAGAACCTATGTCCTCTCTAGACATAGGATTTTGTCCTTCCTAGTCCAGGTGTACACTTCTAAATTCTGTAAAAGTCTGTATTATCCACATTTCTCCCAAAGGGAGAAATGAATATCAATTGAAAAAAATAGTTGAATCAAAGCAGCACCCAAAGTCAGCTTGATACTCAGGAGATGTGCTATGTTTCCAGTATCCTACACATTCAGAGGAATTTCAGTAGTAATTACAACTGTAGAAATATCTCTGAGAGTATATAGGCTTCATACTAATTTTAAGGAAGGGAAAAACATCACCATGGGCCATCCTTAGACTTTGAAATACTGAGACTGCAGAGATGATTCAGTGCTTTAAATACTTGCCACACAAGAATGAGTACCCAAGTTTGCAACCCCAGCACTCATGTTGAATCCTGTTTGCTGGAGCAGGCAATTTTAATTCCAGTCGTGCCTATGAGAAAGAAGATAGGTAGAGACACTAGGGCCCTCCAGAAGATATGGGGGACAACTACACTGGTGAAAATTTGTGAGACTGATGCAAGATTTTGTGGTTAAGGGGGACCTCTAGGCCCGTGAGCCCCATCTTTTAGGTTCTTATCCATTTTAACAATGGATTAAGAAAACAGATTCTAAGAAAGTTAAATTTAATTTGGAAGAATTGGTATCCAGTAAAAGACTGCAAATTCTCAAACCAGAAGCAATTCTTTTCCTTGCCCAGTCGAAGAGGGAGAGAGGAGAAATAGGGAAATCTCCAGGAAAGAAGCCTGTGGAAATGGCACACTCATACACACATGATGCACAACAGGAGAGCCAAGGCCAAAAGATTTAGAAGTAGCACACACACACGTGTATGAAGTAAACCTTTAAAGCGCAAGCCTTTCACCTTTATGTAGAAGAAAACTAAGCGATTAGATAGTAAAGGTCTCAGGATATAAAGAAAGATCATACATGTATCAGAGTGAGACAGCATCCCTTAATCACATGTGCACACACACATACTAGCATGCATACACATACACATGTTCACCACACACACATAGACAGAATCCCATCTTTGCTGGGTATAGTGGTGCATGCATGTACAGCCAGAGGCCAGTCTGTGCTACTATGAGATTCTTTCTCAAAAATATGATAATAAAAGCAACCAAAAGGAAAAACAAAGGCTACTAAAAAACATAAAACCCAAAATGTGGTAGGTAGAGTGTTCAGTGATTAATGGCACTGGTTTGCAAGCCTGAAAGCCTGGTATCAATTTCTAAGTACCCATGTAAAACCAGATGAAACAAAGTGGCACATGCATCTGGAGTTAGTTTCAAGAGGCAAGATGCCCTGACTTGCCTATCTTTCTGGTAGAATATAAATTTTTAAAAAATATTTTATTTATTTATTTGTAAGCAGAGAAGAGAGAGAGAGAGAGAGAGAGAGAGAGAGAGAGAGAGAGGGAGAATGGGTATACTAGGGTCTCTAGCCACAGCAAATTAAATTGAAACATGTGCCACCTTGTGCATCTGACTTTACATGGGTAATGGAGATTTGAACCTGGGTCATTTGGCTTTGCCACCAAGTGCCTTATCCACTAAATCATCTCTCCAGCCCCCAAAATAAAGTTTTAAAAGTACCAATCAAATAGAATTAAAAATTTTTAAAGATGCAGATATCCATGTTCCTCTGGGATTTGAATGACACGTTGCTTGTACACTGTCTCTTCATCTGCTGCTGAGTCTTTATTTGGGGGAAGGGTTCTAGTAGGTTTCACTCTTATGGTTTTTTTCTTTAACTTTTTTGTTTGTTTGTTTGTTTGTTTGTTTGTTTGTTTGTTTGTTTGAGGTAGAGTCTCACTCTAGCTCAGTCTGACCTGGAATTCTCTTTGTAGTCTCAGGGTGGCCTTGAACTCATGACAATCCTCCTACCTCTGCCTCCCGAGTGCTAGGATTAAAGGCATGCATCACTATGGTCAGCTCTTCTTTAACTTTTTTATTGACATTTTGGCACCATGTATATAATTTTGCTCATAATTCTCTTCCATTAGTTTTTCTTGATACACTGCTCCATTGTCTTCCAATGAACACTTTTTTTCTTCCTAATTAGTTCCTCTCCTACTTCTGCATTGCTATCTTTTTCTCATGGTTGTGTCTAAGTATATGTGTGACTCTGTGACCCAGTGAGTTTAATTAGGGTTGTCTGCAAGAGCATAGGTGGGAACTTATTGATTAGCGCTCACAGAACCTACCAGTTGCTATACTACTAACGAAAATATCTCTGGCTCCACCAGCAACCATTACCTGCCAATAATTCCACAGGGGTGGATGGGGACCTCATTCCCTCCTCCATTACGGATGATGAAACGTTCATGGTCTAAAGTTGTGGAGGTCTTATGCAAGTTATTTATAACAGGCTCTGGGTGATCGTGAATGCAGGGGCAATGGCATGTCCAATAGAAGCATCCATAGCACTCATCCTCATCCTCTAGTTCTTAAATTCTCCCCTCCACCTTCTGAAATGCCCACGAGGCTTGGAGGGTGTGGTAGGTGTAGATATATGTCCTGTTTAGCATTAGACACTGCATGACCAAGGATTCTCAGCACTGAGACAAATTTTGAGCTTCCTCAGGAGTCTGTACAAAGAAGTTACTCTAATTAATGGTGAGCTTATCACACATCTATGTTCTCTATCTCTTGAAAATTCTTTCACCAGCTTTGTGTGATTTTGGCATATAGATCCTGTCCATATTTAAAGGTATACCTCAATATTTAACTTTTGTAGCAATTTAATATAGTATATATTTTACTTTTGTTTGTGCATGTTTAATAACAGTGTATAAAATATGATTGGTTTAGCGTGGTAATCTTGTATCTTGAGACGTTGATGAATGCATTTAATAATACTTAAAATATTTTGGGGTACATTTCTTGATATTTTTCTATGAAGTCATGTCATGAAAGCAAGGAGAAATTTATTTCCTCCTGGCTGCAGGCATGCTTTTCATCTTTTATTGCCTTAATGCTGTGAATAAAGCTTCTAATATGTTGTTCAAAGAACATTTTTGCCTTCTTTCTGAGTTTAGAGATATAGTGTTAACTACAGGTTCTCTTAGATGGACCTTATTAAATTTATAAACTCACAATATTCCTGTACTAACCATTTGCTGAAAAATTTTAATGTAGGATCAAGTGTGGTGGCACATACCTTTAATCCCAGCTCTTGGGAGGCCAAGGTAGGAGGATTGTCATGACTTTGAGGCCATCCTGAGAATACAGACTGAATTCCAGGTCAGCCTGGCCTAGAAAGAGACCTTACCTAAAAAACAAAAGTTTTAATGGATATTATTTTTTCCAAATGTTCTTCATGCATGAATTGCAGATCTTATATAATACTAGAAGAACACATCTATTATCTGTAAAAACACCTATATTGTCCATTGTGTTGACTTACATTGTATCATAAGGACATGTGAGCCAGGAGATATACTGCAATATGAATGTGCTCTCTGGCTTCCATCAATGAAGATGTGTGGAATATGTAGGGGAAGCTATGTAGGTATAAAGTCAAAATTTTATCTGTGGAATATTATTCCATTTATATATGCATAAAATCCTAAGTGCAGTATTAGTTGTCATCAACACCTATTCAAACCAACCTCTTTCTTCTGTCAGGAATATATGAAATGATGCAGTACAGAAAATTAGTCCAGGCATGGTGGTGTATGCCAATAATCCCAGCACTGAGGAGACAGAGGCAGGATAACTGTGAGTCCTTGTCAACTGTCTTGTTAAATAGATGGCCTGGAAAGATGGCTCACTGGTTCAACATGTTTATTTGTAAATCCTGATGGCCTGGGTTCAATTTCCAGGCCACCCATGTAAGCCAGATGAAAAAGGGGGCACAAGTTTCCGGCGTTTGTTTGCAGAGGCATGAGAGACTGGCATGCTTGCAAACACACACACACACTGTTGCAGTCAGCTTTGCATTGCTGGCAGAAAACACTCAAAAAAGAGCAGTTTCTGGGAGGAAAGTGTTGACTTTCATTTACATAAAGGGAAGCTCCATGATGGCATTAATGTCATAAAATAGTTCAATCAAAGAATGTGTAACCAAAAGAATAAAAGAAGGAAAGAGGGATTACAGCATTGTGCCATGCATATATTAAAACATTACTACTTTTGTTTTTATAATGTCTGTGAATAAGACAGCTCCAACCTCAAATTTGCATTCTAAATTTTATACCAAATGGGAAACAAATCCCTTCCATTCCCCAAATGTATCACTATTTGTGCTGGAAAGACCTAGGAATCCCCACAGTACCCAGGGAATCAGCGAGAAAGGCACACACTGCACTTCCCCAGCTTTGTCATCTTCCTCTTTTCAACAGAGGGTAGCTGCTCCCCATTGTTATTCTTCTCATCCACTCAATTTAAGAAAAATTGCCATCACTATTAAACACAGACACACACACACACACACACACACACACATCTATGTCAAGTACTGTGGGGTGAGGGATAAATGTCCTTATCAGGAACTTGAGGTTTTGGTTCCCCAGTGGACTAGAGAGGAGACAGGGAACAAGAGCCATCCCTGTGTCTGTGGCAGGACTTCCTTCCTCGCTGCATCCTGTAGCAGCTATGTGCCCACCGTCCTCTGGCAACTGCTCACAGCCGACCACCCGGCCTCCCTGAAGCAGTTGCTGGCTGATAAGCTGAGGCTGTTTCCCAGGGTCTGTGACCCTGGCTTTAGTTACTTTGACAGTGAGGGCACTCATCTACAGATGCAGGTTTCCACAGATGCGCAGGTCATTCTTGAGTTTCATGCCCCATTCTTGCCCTAGGAGGACTGGAAAAGGGGATAGAAGAGCTTGAAGCTGGCGCTGCTTGCTGGAGGCCTGGACTGGAAGTACAGGGCCAAGGGCTGTAGACAGTAGGGTAAAGTTTTTGGAATTTTATATGTTCTTGTTTTCCTTCTGACCTCAAATACATAGTAGCTTCCATAAAATTATATATTTTTTGATAATTTTTTTACTTCCAAAGCCCATATTCCCATACATTTCGTTTAAAACACATGCATCTTTCAAAATTACTGATTCTTTACAGTAAACTTAATATCTTCCAGGATATGTTCTCAAAATATCTTCTTTGTTCTCTAGACGATATGCTTCTGACCGTTTGCTCTTAGGTATTAAAATAATTATCTTTGTTACTTAATATTTTATTTTTATTTATTTTTTTGAGAGAGAGAGAAATAGATAGAGAAAGAGAGAGAATGGGTGTGCTAAGACCTCTAACCACTGCAAATAAGCTCTGGATGCATTCACCACCATGTGCATCTGGTTTACTTGGGTATTGCAGAATTGACCCCAGGTCCTTAGGCTTCTCAGGTAAGCACCATGATCACTAAGCCATCTCTCCAGCCCAAGAATCATCTTTTCATGTACTCAAAAAATGCTTCTGGGGTGCTGATTAAAAGTACGTAACTAGCTGGGCATGGTGGCACATGCCTTTAATCCCAGCACTCAGGAGGCAGAGGTAGGAGGATCACCGTGAGTTCGAGGCCACCCTGAGACTACATAGTGAATTCCAGGTCAGCCTGGACCAGAGTGAAACCCTACCTCCAAAAACCAATAATAATAATAATAATAATAATAATAATAAAAATAAAAATAAAAGTATGTAACTTCTATAGCTCAGTTTGGGCAGAACCATTCTCTTTATAACATTTATTTTTATCTCTCCATTTATCTATGTCATTTATTTCTCAATGAAATTTTGCAATTTTCTCCACTCCAGTTGTGTACATCTTGTTTATCAGATTTACTTGTAGGTATTTCCTATATCTCTCAGGAAGGACATTAGATTTCTTTTCTTCCCAGTTTTTCCTAACTGTTTCATTTACCAAATTGTTTTCTAATTTCTTTTGAAATGCAGAGAAACTAAGATGGCATTTTTTTATGGACCTAAGTGAGGCAGAACAGTAGAGGTGAGACTGAGGCTATAAAATGAGCTTATGACAAAAGCCAGTTGGCAAAGGGGAAGTCTGGAAACCCCCTGGTGGAGACCTACTAGAACTGAAGAGTGCCTGGGATGAAGACACTCTTCATAGCATCTGAAGGTGACCTGTGACTTATTAGAATAACAAAACTCTTGTATTTGGGTGAAGATTTAAGATGCTAATGAGACATGCAATTTCAGAAGTTGTATGTAGAGCTACATGTAACAGGTTGAGCATATGCTCTATGCAAATGACCCCAAAAGCTATGTGACATATATTTTAAAAGAGAAACTGCCACAAAACAATTATGTTAGGATTTTTGTATGTTACTAATAAATGTATTTCAAATAATCTACTTTGATTAGCATGAAGCAGTTTATGTCCTGACATTTTCTATTTTCACTGAGTATTTTAAAAATGAATAAAATTTAACATCTTTTTAGAACTGTCTTAGAAGAAAATACTTAGCAAAATTTATGTAGCCAATATAAAATTTCATCACTTAACAAAAGGGCTTTTACACTTAATGAATGTTATTTGACATAAATAGAAACTTCCAGAAAAAGTATTTTAGCTGCTCAATGTCACCCTGAGATGAAGGAGGAGGAGGGGGAGGGGAGGGGGAAGGAAAGGGGGAAGGTAAGGGAGAAGAAAGAAGAGGGGGAGAGGAGGAAGAAGAAGAAGGAGAAGAGGGAGAAGGAAGAGGAGAAGAAGAAAGAAAGAAAATTTGAGAATATATCCTGCAAGATATTAAAGAGTCAGGAATTAAGAAAGATGCATGTGTTTTAGACCTGGTGTTTATGAAATCTGAGGGAAGAGAGACTTTAGAAGAAGAATAAATTATATAAAATATATAATTTTATGAAAACTACTATCTATTTGAGGTGAGAAGGGCCACAAGACCATACAAAATTCCAAAAGCTGTATGCTGCAGCTACCTCTGAGCTTTGACTTCGCCATGGACTTTCCATCAGTTTGGTGGCTTTCACCTGGAGCCAGCGTGACTCGGTCCTGTTCCACGCACGGGCTCTCACTCATTTCCAGCCCAGCCTTGGGCCCCGCAGCCCTTGGCCCTGTGCTTCCAGTCCAGGCCTCCAGCAAGCAGCGCCAGCTTCAAGCTCTTCTATCCCCTTTTCAAGTCCTCCTAGGGCAAGAATGGGGCATGAAACTCAAGAATGGCCTGCGCATCTGTGGAAACCTGCATCTGTAGATGAGTGCCCTCACTGTCAAAGTAACTGAAGCCAGGGTCACAGACCCTGGGAAACAGCCTCAGCTTATCAGCCAGCAACTGCTTCAGGGAGGCCCGGTGGTCTGCTGTGAGCAGTTGCCAGAGGACGGTGGGCACATAGCTGCTACAGGATGCAGGAGGAAGGAAGCCCTGCCACAGACACAGGGATGGCTCTTGTTCCCTGTTCTCCTCTCTAGTCCACTGGGGACCCCAAACCTCAAGTTCCTGATAAGGACATTATCCCTCACCCCACAGTACTTGAGGTGTGTGTGTGTGTGTGTGTGTGTGTGTGTGTGTGTGTGCGTTTAATAGTGATGGAAAATTTCTTAAACTGAAAAGAATAACAGTGGGGAGCAGCTACCCTCTGTTGAAAAGAGGAAGATGAGAAAGCTGGGGAACTGCAGTGTGTGCCTTTCTCACTGATTCCCTGGAAAAACTGGGAATTTCCTAGGTCATTCCAGGGCAACACGTGATCCATTTGGGGAATGGAAGAAGTTTGTTTCCCATCTGGAATAAAATTTTGGGGAAAATGCTGGCGTATCCACAGACATTATGAAAACAAAAGTAGTAATGTCTTAGTATATGCACTGCACAGTGCTGTAACCCCTCTTCTTTTACATATACATTGTTTGAGTGAAATACTTTATGACAATAGTGCCACCATGGAGCTTCCCCTTGAATATGTAAGTCAAAATAAACCCTTTACCCCTCCTCCCCACCCGTTGTTTTTGGTCAGGTGTTTTCTGCCGGCAATGCGAAGCTGACTACAATAGTGTGCGGGAGGGGAGCAGGGAGTCATACCAGGCTCTCATGCTGCTACAAACAAACAACAGAAACTTGTGCCACTTTTTGCACCTTGCTTGCATGGGTGAACTGGTAATTGAACCCAGTCTATCCGTATACAAGTAAGCAAGTTTAACTGGTGAGCCATTTTCCCAGCCCCTCTCTTTAACAAGACAGTTGACAAGGCCTCACAGTCATCCTGCTTCTGTCTCCTCAGTGCTGGGATTATTGGCATACACCACCATGCCTGGACTAATTTTCTGTACTGCATCAATTCATACATTCCTGACAGAAGAAAGAGGTTGGTTTGAATAGGTGTTGATGACAACTAATTCTACAGGTTTTATTTTATGCATATATAAATGGAATCATATCCCATAGATAAAATTATGATTTTATACATTTCCAACAGAGCTTCCCCTACATATCACAAAGAGCTCCATTATTAGAAGCCAGAAAGCACATTCATATTGTAGTATATCTCCTGGCTCATATGTTATTTTGATACAAAATAAATCAATACAATGGACAATATAAGTGTTTTTACAGATAATAGATGAATAAAGGGTGAAATCTGCCAAACGATGCCTTCATATATTTCATCCAGAGTTGGATAATAGAATTGAGCAAAAAATCCTATCCCCATCTCCATGTCTGGTTGAGCAGATCTTGTCCAAATTCACAAGTTCATGGTAAAAAGATGCAGTTCAAAATCAGAGTATCTGGGCAGTCCATGGGAGCTTGTTGTGATGTCACATCAGCTGTTTCCAAAGATGGTTGATAGTCACTCTTGAGAGAAGATTGAACGTGAAGAGGTCAGAACTGAGAAGGATGTGGAAACTGATGGATCTGGCACTGAGATGATGTGGAAAGTCCAAAGTAGATATTTAGCTTCATTACAGAATGGCAGGTGATTTCTCTAGTTAGTCAAGCATTTCACTTTGAAGCAGGACACCAGCAGATCTTGTCACCAGGAGCCTGTGTAAGACCAACTTCTAAGTAGCCTGGCCACCAAGTGAGACTGAGACTGGTCTCTCCTGATTGTTTGAGAGTTTGTGCAGGGATAATGATGTCAATAATTAGGTGAATTGTGATGTCACCAGGCATAAAAGTGCTGGTAACTGTTAGTAATTGTCATATGAGATACATTAGAGTAATAAAGCAGACTGTAACTTAAAATTTTTTTACAATAGGGCTGTAGGGATGGCTTAGCGGTTAAGGTGTTTACCTGCAAAGCCAAAGGACCCAGGTTCAATTCCCCAGGACCCACATTAGCCAGATACAAAAGGTAGCGCATGCATCTGGAGCTTGTTTGCAGTGGCTGGAGGCCCTAGCATGCCAATTCTCTCTCTCTCTCTCTCTCTCTCTCTCTCTCTTTGTCAAATAAAAAAAATAAAATATTTACATTTTTTACAATAGATACAAACAGAAAGTTTTCACACAATATATGTACTAGGACACAGATATATGCAGGGTACTGGCAGAAGACATAGTAAGGGACAATTCAATCTGTATATGTAGTTTTAGAAAGGAACTCACAAGCAATGCTTTGTGCCAGTTGGGCCTTTAATTATGAGTAGAAGTTAGGCTGAATGATGAGAAAGAATTGTTGTAATTATAATTTACAGGTGTTAACCTGGGCAAAAATACACACATACACACACACACACAGAGAGAGAGAGAGAGAGAGAGAGAGAAAGAGAGAGGAAGAAAAGAATGCAAAGACATCTAAAATCAAAAGGAAGATATGACATTGTAGTAATTACTATAGTTGCCTAAAACCTAAGCAACACAATCTAATGAAATCCTATACACTTAGTTTCAGAAGCCTTGTAGTGACTTTCCTTGGAAGTCATGGAAGCTAAACCAATATGCTTAGTATATCATTAACCAGTGTTACGAATTTATATGACAGCAGACCACTTTCAAGACTCTTTTTTAAACTCTTTCTGTTATTTTGTGTATTTGACTAGGCTAGGGATGGCACCCAGGACCTCACACATGCAAGGAAGACAATTTTATATGATTTTATCAGTGACTTTCTCATTATTGATACAAAATACCCAATAAGAAGAAATTTATGGACAAGAAAGGGTTTAATTAGGCTTATAGTTCAAGGGTGTAGAGTCCATTGTGGATGGAAAAGTATGGAGGGAGCAGGAAATTAGTGTCAAATCATCAAATAAGCATAGATGACGTAGAGAAGAAGAATAGTAGCAAGCTGGGCTAATCTTTAACACCTTAAGGCTTACCCCACCCTAACCCCAGTGACATACTTCTTAGAGCAATATTCTATCTCATATAGGTTCCACAATCTTTGAGAATATTTCTACCAACTGAAAAATAAGTGTCTAAACTTAATTTATGGAAACATTTTACATTTAATCCACCTCATTCCACCATTGACCCCCCCACAGACTATATGACCATCTCATGATGTAAAATGTGTTGAGTCCAACTTAATGTTTCCTTACTTTTTACCAATTCTTACATTGCTCAAAATTAAGTCTCATCTTAAAATTAAGGCTGTTTCTAAACTGTGAGCCCCATAAAATCAAAACTTAAGTTATATACTTCCAACATATATTAATACAGAATAATCATTCTCATTCCAAAAGAGATGAATGTGTGCATAGCAAGAAACAATTAGCTCAAGGCAAGACTGGAACCCAGCAAAGCAAACACCAATCATGAATTTTCATGTTCAGTATCTCAAACTCTTATTTCATCTATTTATTGGCAAATACATCATGATCATAATCCTCTCTCACCACCCTCATTTCCTTACTCACAAGTCCTCCCCACATTGAATCTATTTTTCTTTCCAACCAATCTCTCTTCTATAATGATGTCATAATTTTTCTCTTATCCTGAAGATCTTTTATAGGTAGAGTCAATCTCTGTGCGGTCATGAAAATAAAGGCCACTTTGTGTCTGAAATACAGCATTGTAAGCAGAACAACCATTCCTTTGGCTCTTACATACGTTCCACCACCTCTTCCTCAATGGTGCCCAAGCCTTGGAGATTATTAACCAGATGTATCACTTGGTGCTGAACACTCCACTGTCAATTTTTCTCAGAACTATATTGAGTTTTCAGTCATCCCATTGGTCACTGTCATCTGAACACAGAAGCTTACTTCATTCCTTTGCAACTGTGAATACGTCAGTTTTCAAAAACTGAACTACCACCTGAAACTATAGAGCCACTACTACACATGGTCAGAATTTATTCTTTATTTTTAAAATTTGTTTTTATTTGCAAGCAGAGAGAGAAAGAGTGAGAATGCTTGTGCAGTGGTCTCTGGCCACTGCAAACAAATTCCAGATTCATATGCCATTTTGTGCATATTGCTTTACATAGGTAGTGGGCATCAAACACAGGCCATCAGGCTTTGCAAGCATCTGTAACCACTGAGCCTTCTCTGTAGTTCATTCATTATTTACTAATCAACTTATTCATTGCAAACAGGGTCTCACTAAGTTGTTCCAGTCAGCCTGGGGCTTGCTATGTAGCCACCTTCAAGTAGCTTCCTGAGTGTTGTGATAATAGGTGTGAAGCACCCAGACAAACACCATAAATGACTTGTGCCACTGAAGTTAGGGCCTGCTTTATGGGAGAAACAGAATTATACATCCAGGGGAAGGTCCTTGATGGCAGAAGGAGCTGGCCCCCTTTTACAGGCCCACACAGAAATACCACCAATAGCACCATAAGTAAGCACACTCCAGGAATACCAGTTAGAGCTAAAGCACTCTGTATATCTTTGCTAGGAATTCATATTTGCATCCAAACACACCTTAGGGCTGGATCCTAATATCCACCAACAGTGACATCAGTATATAAGCTTGGTTGTATTTTTTACATTTATTTATTTATTTGAAAGAGAGAGAGAGAGAGAGAATATTGGCAAGCCAGGGCTTCTAGCCACTGCAAATGAACTCCAGCTGCATGCACCAGCTTGTCCATCTGGCTTACCAAATGGAATCCAAGTTGGGTCCTTAGGCTTCGCAGGCAAGCATCTTAATTGCTAAGACCAATTTCCAGCCCAAGTTACAAGCTTGAATAAAACTCCTGAATCTATTGGGGGACATCAATTCAAACTACTACAGGTGAGGTTTTTTTTTTTTTTTTTTTTTTTTTTTGTTTTTTTTTGTTTTCTTTTTGTTTTTCGAGGTAAGGTCTCACCACTCTGGCCCAGGCTGACCTGGAATTAACTTTGTAGTCTCAGGGTGGTCTTGAACTGACAGCGATCCTCCTACCTCTGCCATCCAAGTGCTAGGATTAAAGGCGTGCACCACCACGCCCGGCTACAGGTGAGTTTTGAAAGTATTATCTTTTGGTGAGTGAGATGTAGGGTCTCACATTACCACAGGCTGACCTGGAACTCACTTTCTAGCCCCAGGCTGCTCTCATACTCACAGGAACCCTTTGATTTCAGTCTCCTGAATGCTGGAGATTTGATCCACCATGTCCATGTTTAAAAGTTTTATCTTTTAAAGGTTTTTAGGAAATTTCAATGAGTATGGTTCCTCAGGTGTACTCGATAGGATTTTAGATGATAAGGTAAACACCTGTATCATAAGAGTAGCAGGAAACTTAGGATGTGTAAGCAATGAAAATGTGATGCAGATACCACAAGCTCATGGATGACAGAACTTATGTGCTTATGTAGGGAGATTTAGAAGAATCGCATGTGGAAGGAAAAGCATACATCTTGATGTTCCCCATGGAAGAAAGATAAAGTGGTGGTGATTTGGAAATTAGAGAGAGTCAGGCAGTGATAACTGGTTATTAAAGAGAGTTCTACAAATGGTTATCTGAGTTATAGAAATTATACAGATAGCAGGCCCAGAATTAGGGGAAGAACCCTTGTTGTAGATCTATATTGTATGGTAAATATGCATATATTAGATTCAGAGATGAGAGGAAAATCAGACAGATAATTAAAGTGAGAACTTACCCAAAAGTATAAAGCTGTGGCAAGCAGAAAATCTACCCAGGCCCAGAAGCAATATTTTCCTCCCCAACCCCACCCATCCAGGGTGCTTGGTATGTTTGGGGGGAGCCAGACTCACATATATCCCTGTGACCAGATGAAAGTGAGGCATAGAGAGAGAGAAGGCCAAGAAAGAGCCTTTATAGTCAATTGAAAATTTATTTTTTAATTAGACTCGTGTATGTAAAGGGAATTGATTTGTCAATTAAAAGGGGCAGGCTCCAGGGCCAGCCCACCTGAGTCATGCTAGACTGTGAGTAGAACAGGGGTGGGGCATTGTACCTGTTATTGATCAGATTTGATAAGACACAAGTTCCATTCCTGAGTTTCATTGGTGCCTAGGCAGGATGACATGTGGGATGGCCTCTCCTGGCTCTCTAATTTGGACTTCTGATCCTAACTGAAATTGTATTAATGAACCTAGCTTTCTGCTATTGCTCCTTCAATCTGATCAGAAAATGTGCATAAGATTACATGGTCACTAAATAAATAGCATGGGATCTGGTTTTTCCTTCTCTCTCCTTCCCTGAAGGAAATTCCCTTCCCCAAAATATCTGGCAGGAAAATGGAAATAAGATTATGAAGTGCCTGGACAGTGCTATATGGATAGCTCACCAGTTAAACAGATTGCCTGCAAAGCCTAAGGACCCAGATTCAATTCCCCAGTACCCACATAGAGCCAGATGAACAAGGTACTGCATGTGTCTTGAGCTCTGTTGCAGTGGTTAGAGGCCCTGGTGTGCCCATTTTCTGTCTCTCTCTCTCTCTCTGCCTGCCTGCTTCTCCTTCTCTCAAATAAATAAATAAATAAAGTTCAAAGTGCCTGGCCACCTGTTGTAGTTACCTTCCCAGTTCTGGTACAAAAGATCTTACCAAAAGCAGCTGATGGGACAAAAGGATTTCCTCTGTCTTACACTCTTGAGCTTACAAAGTCAAAAAGGGCTCCAGCTTCACTAAATTGAATTCTCATACTTATAAAATATCATGCTACTATGAAAAATCTATTATGAAAATCACCTAGTATACATTTAAATTATATGTCACTATTTCCTTTATTACACGGAAAAAGTTTACACCACCTCCTCAATGATTAAATATTTTCATAAACAGACTCAAGAAAAGGGGGTTGGAAATTTTTGACAAATAGCAGGTGGAATCTGCCAAATGATACCTCATATATTTCATCCAGTGTGGGATAAAAGGATCTGGAACTGAGATGATGTAGAAAGTCCAAAGCAGATATTCTACTTCCTGAAGGAAAGGCAGGTGATGTCTCTAGTCAGTCAAGCATTTCTTTTTGAAGCAAGGACACCAATGGATATGACAACCAGAAGCCTGTGTAAGACCAGCTCCTAAGACGCCTGCCACCAAGTGATACTGAGACTGGTGTCTCCTGATTGGTTGAGAGTTTGTTCAGGGATGATGTCAATAATGAGGTGCATTGTGATGTCACCAGGCATGAAAGTGCTGGTAACTGTGTTAGTAACTGTCATATGAGATACATTAATGTAAAAATGCAAACTGTAACTTATAAACTTTTGCAACATATCAAGAGAGCTAAATAGAAATTTGAAGTACATTATATGTACTAGGACACAGGTATATGCAGGGTACTGTTGGAAGACATAGTAAGCGATAATTCACTCTGTATGTATAGAAAGGGCCTCACAAACAAAATATTATGCCAGTTGGTTCTTTAATTGTGGATAGGAGTTTGGCAAACAAAGAGAAATGGTTTTTATAAATAGATATTTTAATTTACAAGTGTTAACCTGGGCATAAATACACAGAGAAAAAAAGAGAGAGAGAGAGAAGCTATGCAAAGACATGAAAAATTAAAAAGGAAAATGGCTAATGGTGACACTGGAGTAATAGTAGACAGGCAGTCTCTTAACTATGAGCTCTATAAAATCAAAACATAAGTTACATACTGCTAAATTATAGTAACATGGAATAATCATTCTTATTCCAAAAGGTATGCATAGGTGCATACCAAGGAAAGATTTGACCAAAGCAAGACTGAAACCCAGTAGGGCAAACATCAAATCATGAATTTTCATGTTCAGTATGTACAACTCTTATTTTAGCTATTTATTGACAAATATACCATGGTCATAATCCCCTCATACCGCTCTCATTTTCTTGCTCACCGCCCCTCTCCTGCACTGGATTCTTTCTCTTTCCAACTAATCTCTCTTCTAGTTTGATGCCATCATTTTTTTCCTTTTATAATGCAGGTATTGCCAGCCATTGTGAAGTAATGAATATCTAGGCCAATTTGTTTCTAGAATACAATATTTTAAGCAATTCTACCCTGCATTAGACTCTTAAATTCTTTCTATCACCTGTTCCTCAGTGGCTCTTGAGCCTTGGAGTGTGTGATAGAGATATCTCACTTAAGAGCTGAACACTCCACTGTCAATTCTTGTTTTGTTTTGTTTTGTTTTGTTTTTGTTTTTTTCAAGGTAGAGTCTCACTGTGGCCCAGGATGACCTGGAATTCACTATGTAGTCTCAGGGTGGCCTCAAACTCATGGTAATCCTCCTACCTCTGCCTCCCAAGTGCTGGGATTAAAGGCATGCACCACCATGCCCAGCTTTACACTGTCAATTCCTTTAAGCAATATGGGGAGCTTTCAGTCACTCCGGTGGTCACTACCATCTGGAAACAGAAGCTTCTCTAACAAAAAGTGAGATGAGCATTAATATATGAGAATAAGCATAAGTGTTTGAAGGGCACTTTTCTGGGCATACCATATGAATTTAGACAGAAAATAGTAGTTATTATTCCCATAGGTCTTATGACCTCCAAGTTCACAGCCTTTTAATTAGATTTTCAGTAACAGACATGTATTCTCCTCCAGGGAGCAAGCCTCTACTCCAATCAGAGAGCAGTTGGTTTCTCCAATAACAAACATACCACTATTGCACACTTGGCACATTTAGCCTGGTTGGCCAGCTGTAAACACTGCAGGGTACACTTCAGGTTAAGACCATTGGTAACTTCTCTTTTCCAACTGGCTACATGCTACCTAGCTCTTTCCAGCATTCTGACAGCTAGTCAACTTGGAGGAGTTTTCCAACTCAGCTCCAGCATGGTTTTTCGGAGACTGATGCCCAACCATGTAGAGTTTCCAGAAATATGGTCATGCCATCTAGTCTTAGGTATAACCATGGGTCTTCACAATGGCCTGTAATGTTTTAGAGGCCTCAGTGGCATCCCTGGCCAACAACGCACTGGAAGGTATCCCCAGCCCTGTTATCTAGAATTTTGATGAAATCATTTCAGTTCCAAAGGGCTTGGGTAGTTCTACCCCTCCAGCTGTGATGCCTGCAGAAGTGTCCTTCAAACACTTATGCTTATTCCCATATATTGTGGGCTACATCCATCCTGAGCATGCACCTTTTATTGGCAGATGTCCCATGATCCCCATCCCCACTAACCTGGAATCTCCATGGCAACTCATGATTCATCTTTACAGGGTCAAGTAGTGGCCTGTCATGTTCGCTTTATAACAATTTGTACTGTACCTCAAACTTTTCATATTTTTTTGCACTTCATTTTGCTCACTTTCACTGTAGGTGTGAATCCCAGCTGATCAGTCAAGTCATAGATGCAATATTATTCTGCCTGGAAA
Source organism: Orientallactaga sibirica (assembly GCA_036365145.1). NCBI lineage: Eukaryota > Metazoa > Chordata > Mammalia > Rodentia > Dipodidae > Orientallactaga > Orientallactaga sibirica. The sequence continues at coordinate 5,462,949 of JAEOAD010000057.1, read as the reverse complement.
TTTTCTCTGACAAACATTACTCCATTACATTTAAATTCAACTTTGTTTATGTGGTCAGAATACAGGAAGAAAGCAAGTAGCTCTCTGCCAAATAACACTCAAACTGCCTGTATTCCTCTTCTAGATAGAGGCCTCAATACTCTCTGAATCTTTACAAGCCATCCCTCCATTGTCTGCATTTCTCTCAGCTTCTGGTCTTTCAGAATCCCTCAAGAATGGCCCATTAAGGTCTGTTTATGAGATTCTAATTCTTCTCTACTCTAAAGTTCAAAATCCTTCCACAATTCAACCAAAACCACAAACCAATGCCAAAAGACCAAGAACCTCACAGTGAAGTTTATCACAGCAATGTCCCTCCTTCTTAGCACCAATTTCATATATTACTTATGTACTCAATACTTTCCTGGGACAAAATAACTGACCAGAAGCAAATTATCACAAGAAAATGGCCTGTTTAATTTGGTTTTCAGTTCCAGGGGGTAGAATCCATCATTCTGGGCAAATTATGGGAAGAGTAGGAAATAGGTGTTACATTGACATATCGATGAAGAAGAAGTTGAAAGAAAGAATGGTAAGTGGGGCTGGGATCAAGTATCTCAAGGCACACCCAAAGTGCCATGCTTCTAATAAATCTCCAACACTTAAAGGTTCCACAACCTTCCAAAACAGTGCCACTAATTTAGGATTCAATATTCTAACATGTGAGCCCATGGGGGACATTTTGTCCCCTGCAGCAGCCCTAAAACTCTCCTTAGTCTTTGATAGTCCCAATAGTATTCAAAAGTTAAAAATCTCCTGAAACACAAGGCCAACTCTTTAACTGTGAGCATTGTAAAATGCAAACACAAGTAACATACTTCCAACATAATGGTACAGAAAAACATGTCATTCCGAATGGGTGTAATGGAGGCATGGCAAGGAAAGATTAGACCAAAGCAAGACTGAATGAACCCCAACAGGGTAAACACGAAGTTCTGCAGCACCATATCTGGTATTTGGAACACATGATGAAATACTCCGGGCTCTACAAGTCTAGGGTAGCTCTACCCTTAAGATCTACTACCTTATTTCATGGTCTAGCTGTACTTTGAGCCTATATCTTTCCTAAGCAGACATCCCATGGTCCTGATATTAATGTAGGCTTTTGGTTATAGGGTGGGATGACAGTCCATAAAGATACAGGAGATCCCAAGCCTATGCACCTGAAATTTTTGGTCCTTGTCCAAATTAGCAAAAAATTGAAAATGCAAATTCAGGAACGGGTAAATTATAAATTCTAATATTTATTTTAGGGAAAGTTAAGATCCAGAGGGAAGGCTATCAAGGAAGCCCAAAATGAAAGATGAGATCGAGAAAATCTCCCCTCAGATCTCCAGGATAGAAGCCTCTAAGGAAGACACACCCCCCACACACATGTGGAAAGTAAATCAGGAGATCCCAGGCCATAAGATTCTGTTTGCACAGGGGAGCAGGTATTGGAAGGGTGCAGAACTTTAAAGAAATATCACACATGTGGAAAAACAAGAAAGTAGCCCAAAACAAACCACATGGAGAAAAAAAAGCAAAAATATGCACAAGAAGAAAGAATTCCTGCCCATTTCTAGCCAAGCTGGGAAAGGGGAGAGCTCAGAGGCCAGAAGAATGAGAGCCTTACAAACATGGTTTATGGGATTTATATGGATACAACATTCAATGAGAATGAGCCAAATCATCACTTAGGTATGTAAGGAAGAGACCTGATGGGCTGGTGGGCTCACAGGAGACCTCAGGAGGGGGCCAGCCCAAGGTATAATAAGTAAGCTCTGAAAACTTGAAGCAGCAGCAGGAAGTTGTCACATCTTAGAGGACACTATGTCAGACAAGGATTCCAGTTCTGCCTGTGGTGTCTCCTTAGGCCTCTGTCACTGGCTGACTACCTATAAAAAAGGTACTTTTCTCTTAATCTGTATCAACAGCTCCAACATCTGGAAGTCTCCATTATAACTTAGGGTTCATTTTCACAGCTTCACATAGTGAACTGTTAGGACCTTCTTGCAGAGTTTCCGAGCCTACCATACATTGCCTAACTTCAGTGTAACTTTGCAGAAAGATGCTGTGACCCCATCAATCTTGTACTTTTCATGGCTCTAAACCCAGCATCACATGGACAATGCTTCCAACTTCTGTTACCAGCATTATGAAGCCTGCTCCAATGTAGCACAGTTGTACTGGCCTCTGAATGCTTTCTTTCGTTCTTTCTTTTTTTGTTTGTTAAATCTCTGAAAACACTTTCTTAGGAAGCTGTTTGTGAATAAAGAACACATTTTCTGGCATTTTCCTTTTAGGCTTTTTTATTTCAATATGACATGTGTTCTTACAAGAACTTTTAATGTTTGAGGCCTTGCCCTTAATGCATCTTTCCTATGGTCCCAATGCACAGCAGGACTGTACTTAACAATTACAGCTACTTTGCTGGCTAGATGGTCTAAAACTTCTTTACATTACATTCTTTACCAAACCACATTTTTAAACATTGCTCTGCTCTGCTCTGCATGAGGTTCTCTTTCTCTGTTAATATGAATAAGAACAGTCAACAGAAGCCATATCACAGACTCAATGATATTCTGCCTTGAAATTTTTCTCCTACAAATACATTAGGCCATTAATTTTAAACTTAGCCTACTTCATATTCTCAAAATATGGGCAGAATGTTGCCAGTTTCTTTGCAATAATATCAGATGAATTTCTTCTAGCCCAGTTCCTAATAGAGTTTTGGGCCCCTGAAACCTCATAAGCCAAGCCTATACTGTCTTCATAATACTGGGGCTTCAAACACTTACATTGTAATGCTTTCTAACCCCAAGTTCCAAACTCATTCACATTCCTCACCCAATCCATTTTCAAAGGCTTATAATCCACATATTCAGTTTGTTACAGAATTGACACCACACCTTGGTACTAATTTCATGTATTACTTAGTCTCATTGCTATAAACAAACACCTAACTTAAAGCAATTTAAGCAAGGAAAGGGTTTGTTTTGTGGCTTTCAGTTTCAAGTTTTGTACTAGGGAAGGCACGTTGGTAGGAACAGGGAGCCAGATCATCACATATCAGCTGGAAAGTAGAGGGAAAACAGGAAGTGGAGACAGGCTTTAAATCTTAAAGACTCACCCCATTGACCAACTTCCTCCAGCAATGCTCTACTACCTGAAATTTTCACAACCTTCCCAAACAGTGCAATTAGCTGGGGAAACAAGTTGTCAAACACACGAGCCTTTAGGGGACATTTTACATTTGTGCAAAACACATATTTAAAAAAACATGAAAATCAAAGCAGAGGAGTATCCAACTAAAGTAGCATCAAAAATAGCAAAACTGGGCTGGAAAGATGGCTTAGTGGGAAAGGCATTTTCCTGTGAAGCCAAAGGACCCAGGTTCGATTCCCCAGAACCCACGTAAGCCACATGCACAAAGGGCACATGCATCTGGAGTTCATTTGCAGTGGCTAGAGGCCCTGGCATGCCCATTCTCTCTCTGTCTGTCTCTCTTTTCTCTTTTTGCTTGCAAATTAAATTAAATTAAATTAAATTAAACCTTAAAAAATAGCAACACTGATTCCTCATGAGGATATCCATGCTGCCAAATTGCTCCTGATCATGGTTAGACAGAGTGGGTCTCACATCGTCTTCCTGCTATGGATATCATTACTGTCTTATTCAGACCAGACTCAAAGATCCCTAAAGACAGTTGTTATAGTTATTGTCTTGTTTCTGGGACAGAACATCAGAGCAAAAGCAGCTTGTGGAAGGAAAGGGTTTATTTCTGCCTTACAATTTTAAGGGGAAATTTCATCATGTGTGGGACATGGCAGGAGTCAACAGCCAGGCATCACATATCCATAGCAGGAAGGAGGATGTAGAGAAATTATGCAAGTGCGGCAAACAAAACTATACTGGGTTATAATACCCAAAAGCCCACCACCAACAGCACACATCCTCCAGCAAGACTTCACCACACAAGGGCTCCACTAGCTGGGATGAGGTATGAGGCCTAATAATAAACACATGAGACCATGGGGGACACTTTGCATTCAAAGCACCACAGTAGACAAGACCATCCCTGTCTTGTTGATGGTTTTACCTCCAATATTTAACAGATACTATCTTCATCAGATATATGCTGAAGATTAATATTTGCAGCTGCTGTGTTGTGTATTCCTATTGTCAAATGATCCTTTACAATTTCCCTTTCACAGTCATATTCACTTGCCTCTAAACTCAGATATGGGTTTGAACACCTTTGAAATCATCACAGCCATCATAGTATGCAAGAGGGTTTCTCTATACGTAGAGCTGAAGATGCAAAACACATTCACCTTTTCTTTCAACATACGTAGGTTCCTGGTGCTGTGTGAGCTGAAGCAATGCTGGCCCCAGCTCAGCTCTGTGAGAAGAAAGCAGAACTACTTCATTCCTTTGCAACTATGAGCACATTGATTTCTAGATATTGAACTACCACCTGAAACAACAGAGTTACTACTACACATAGTCAGAAGTTACTTCTTTATTTTATAATTTTTTTGTTTGTAAGCAGAGATAGAAAGAGTGGGGATGGATGTGAAAAGTCCTCTTGCCACTAAAAACAAACTTCAGATATATATGCCAGTTTGTGCCTCTTGCTTTACATGGGCACTAGGGAAATGAACACAGGCCATCAAGCTTTGCAAGACAGCTTTTCCATTACAGAACCCACTCCTGAATTATAAGAGGAGCTCTGCATTCTTTCATTCTCCTAAGCTCTATAGTCTATGGATTTCACTTGTCAAACTTCATAAGACAAGACTACCTGGTGGCCTTCGACTCAGTGGAAGTTTTGTCTATCCATGAGCATCCACACCCAAACTCCTGAGTTATAGCCCAACCAAGAACTGAGAAGAGCTCCATCAAAGTCACCCCAAATTCCCATGTCATTTCCACATGGCATTTCAAATTCTTGTGATATTTCCTCTTTGTTAAAGTTAGTGCATTACCAGGAAAACAGGAGGTGTGGTCCAAAGGAGGTTCATCTTCAATGGCCACCAAGACTGCTAATTTTCTCACTAGGAACCTAACAGTATCTGTACCTTCCTCCCTTTCATATATTTTAAAGCTTAAGGAGGTCAATTGTGACATAGACTGCCTCCTTTTAGATCTTACTTCATACTCTTTTCCTTCTTATGCTATGTGGTGTGTGTGTGTGTGTGTGTGTGTGTGTGTGTGTGTGTGTACTTGTGTGTGAGTGCATGTGCACATGACCATAGTGCATACATGAAAATCAGAGAACATCTTTCAGGTGTTGGTCATAGTCTTCCACCTCCTTTGGGACAGGGTCTTGAAGGAGAAACAGGAGCAAGATAGCTTTACATAGGCAGTCAGCCAACGACTAGTCCCAAGGAGCACAAGAAGCTGCCACCTCACCTGTCCTGGAAAACTACCACTCACATCTGATCCAGCCTCATCCAAAATGGCCACGAGCAATTCTTCAGCCACTGTGTCTCCTGTCTCTTCTCCAGTCTAGCACACCTAGGTGGGCTGGCTCCTTCTGAGACAGCCCCTTGAATCCATAAACCAATCAGGTCCCTCCCTTAAACATCTGAATCTGGTGGCAAGCCTCATTGTAAATGACTGTCTGACCTATATAAATGGGCTAAATGAGCCTGCCACCTGCGCCATCTGTTTCTTGGTTATATTCTCCTGGAAACAGACTCTCGTGATTCATGCTTTGGTAATCTCTTTCTCCTTTGCTGCCAGGCTGGAGAAAAGGAATTTCTTCTGGTCTGGGCAGTTTCCTACCTTAGTTTGGATGTGTTTCTCACTCTGGAACATGTGTGATATTTCTTTATACCCTGAGTTCTGTACTATAGATTTACTTAGCTTTCTTTTATGTAAAAGTGATGGGCTTGTGCTTTCATGCTTTATTTCACACATGTGTGTGCGTGTTTCTTCTAAATCTTTTGGCCTGGGCTCTCCTCTTGTGCCTCATGAATGTGTGCCTTTTCCATAGATTTCTCTCCTGGAGATTTCCCTATTTCTCCTTTCTCCTCTTTCCCTCTTCAGCTGGGCAAGGAAAAGAATTCCTTTCTGGTTTGAGTCTTTCTAGTCTTCTCCTGGATACTAATTCTCCTGAAATAAATTTACCTTTCTTAGAAACCATTTTCTCAATTCTTTCTTGTGGTAGTTTGAATGGATGTCCCTCAATAGATTCACCAGCTTATTAAATCTTATAACATAGATCTCCAGCTGCCTGGATGAAGGAAATGTCACTGTGGGCAGATCCTAGGATCCAGTCCTAAGGTGTGTTTGTTTGCTGATCTGAATTCCAGCCTAAGATACACAGAGTGCAAGAGTTCTGCTGGGATTCCTCAAGATTGTTTGCTTGTGGTACTGGTGGTTGCTTTTCTTTCTGTGCAGGTCTGTGAAAGGAGTCCAGCTTCTTCCATCATCATGGAACTTCCCCTGGATTTGTAAGCTTCAATAAATCCTTTCATCCTGTGTCTGGTCTGGAGGTTCATCCTAGCAATGTGAAGCTATCTTGGACAGAATTGGTGCCAGAGAGTCAGTTCCTGCTGCACTATAAATCTGACCATATGGGTTTTGGTCTTAAAACTTGATGCTTGCAACTGAAGACCCCTACCGTAGTGCTAAGTCAAGCATTATGGACTATTCTGATGATAGTTTAAAAATGCTAAGTGCAGAGAGAGTTGTAGTTGAAGGACTGGCTCATGAAGTTTCTAAGGGGAAGCAAATACTGGAGAGAACTTTGTTGGAACTTGACTGCTGGCATAAGGGATAGCTGAATTCTGCTGCTTATGCCCAGAGAGTTTGGTCAAGGTTAAGTTTGTAGTGGACTGATGTACTTGGATAAATATATGGAACTTAGGCCAGGCATGGTGGTGCATGACTTTAATCCCAGAACTTGGGAGGCTGTGGCAAAAGGATCATTGTGTGTTCAAGGCCTGAGACTAATTCCGGGTCAGCCAGTGCTAAAGTGAGACCCTAACTCGAACCCCAAAAAAAAAAAACCCACAAAGTTATGGAATTGAGAAATTTAAAATTTAAAGTTGGAAAAACTCAACCAAATTTAAAATTATGAGCACTGTGACTAACTGCTGAAGTTGCTATTATCAAATACATTAACCATTTGGAAGGAAGAAGACCAAATTACTTTACATTGAAACAATATGAAAGTATGCCTGAGGAAAGACTGAATGGTAGAAATGCAAACTATTGAAAGTAGTTGCTTGAAAGTTAGCAACCTACTATTTATGGTCACTATTTTATACCTGAATTAAGAATATGGCCATGTCTTGCACCCCTGGTATTGGTTATGGAAGCATAAAAATGCATGGAGTGGGTCATGAAAGTTTCAGGAGCTACTGCTGAGAGGTAGCATATAGGCAGGGCATGATGACTCTGATAGGCCAATGGAGCCAAGGAAACATGGACTGTAGTTTGCAGTAAGACACGAAGATATTTTACATTTACCAGGACTATACAAAGGCTACAATGAAGCACTGTTGCCTCAGGATGGAAGTTTTACCTTGTTATTCTGCCCAGCTGGAATGATGGAATTTGAAAATCTAGAGACTTGTCACTGGTCACTGGTTATGGATATAGGACCTGAAGTGCAGATACTTGATGTTTGCTTGTTACTGAGCTTGCATTGATGCAGTCTCTCCTTGTTATGAATTATAGCAGTTGGAAATGTTTACTCAATGCCTTTATATGATAAAAGTATATGACTTGTTTTAATTTTACAGGACTCACAGCTAAGAGACAATCTTAAATCTCATATGATACTTGGAATAGTGGGACTATCTTAGGTTGCTAAATATGGGGACCTTTGAAGTTGGAACAAGTACAATTTACAATATGAGATCTTTATGAATCGATTACAGGCCAGGGGTAGAATGTGGTAATTTGAATGCATGTACCCAATAGATTCACCAGTCAATTAAAGCTTGTCACGTAGATCTCTAGCTGCCTGGTTGAAGGAGATATCACTGTGGGAGGATACTAGGGAATAGCTCTAAGGTGTGTTTGGGGATGGATCTGAATTCCAGCCTAAAATATGCAGAGTGCTGGAGTTCTGCCTGGGATTCCTCAAATTTGCTAGCTTGTGGTACTGGTGGTTGCTTTTCTCTCTCTGTGGATCTATGAAAGGGGGCCAGATTCTTCTGCCATTATGGATCTTCCCCTTTATCTGTAAGCTTCAGTAAATCCCTTCATCCTCTCACAAACTGTGTCTGGGCTAGAGGTTCTTCCCTGCAATGTGAAGCTATCTATGGCATTTATTAAAATGAATAAGAACCAAACAGTTGGGGTTCACAGGCCTAGAGGTCCCCCTGAACTGCAAAATCTTACATCAGTATCACAAATTTTAATCAGGGTAGTTGGTCCCCAGAGCTTCTGGAGGATCCTCCTGCCTCTGTATACCTTCTTGCTCATAGACATGACTGGAATTACAATTGCCTGCTGTAGCATACAGGATTCTACATGAATGCTGGGGTTCAAATATGGGTACTCATTCTTGGGTGGCAAGTGCTTAATCCATTGAGCCATCTTCCCAGCCCCAGTATCTCAAATTCTAAGGCTTGCCAATTGTGATGTTTTCCCCTTCCTTAGAATTAGTGTGAAGACTGTATACTTTCAGAGATCATTTCTATACTTCCAGGTACTACTGAAATTCCTCTGTATTTGTAGGATACTGATGGAATAGTACATCGCCTGAGTATCAAGCTGATTTTGGGTGCTGCTTTGCTTCAACTGTCTTTTGCCATCGATGTTCATTCTTTTATCCCTTTGGGAGAGTTGTAGAGGATACAGAATTTGGTACTGTAAACCTATGACTAGGAAGGACAAAAGCCTGTAGCTAGAGGGGACATAGGTTCTGGTGAGGTAGCTATTATTGCTGTTTTGTAAAATGGATATGATGTCAAATTGCCTTCCAAATATTTGTGAGTTTGCTCATAGATTACTATTGCTGATAGCTTTTGTTTTGTTTTATTTGTGTGTGTGTGTGTGTGTGTGTTTTAACTACAAAGAATCCTAACTGGCCAAAGTGTTGAAAGTAAGTCACTTTTGAGCGTTCAGCACTAAATGGTACATCCATATCACACCCTCCAAAGCCCAGGGAACATCACGGAAGAGACCAAAAAGATCTTAAGAGTCACAGTTGTGAAACACTGCCTTTATGATCCTTATCTTCTTGAATGTTCAGCAGATAAAATTACCTTCATAAGAGCTACACAAGATTGATTCTATCAACATTCCATCAGGAGGAAGGAGGGGCTCCCGAGACCCACCCTCCCTGCAAATTAATAGGCAGTTAACAGTTACTGGAAGGAGGGGCTCTTGAGGCCACACCCCTCCCTGCAAATTAATAGGCAGTTAACAGTTACTGGAAGGAAGGGGCTCTTGAGGCCACACCCTCCCTGAGGATTTAAGAGGCAGTTAACAGTTTCTGGAAGGGAGAGTCTCATGAGGACACACTGTCCCTGAAGACCCATAGGCAATTAATGTTTGCTAGAGGATGGAAAGACATATTCTTCAGTAGTGTAGAAATTGGGCTCTTCTTTGTGCTCTATGAACTTCTCAACAATGGTCCTTGAATGCTTTCACCGGCAAATAGGAGCTAGTTTTGGTCATGGCTTCCTACGAAGTCTCCTGAGAGGACAACCCGCCATCCTTGAGCTATACATGTTCCCTTACTTGGGAACCTTCTTTGTGCTAATGATGCATTAGCTGGAGAGACATCAAGTTTTTCCATTGTAAAAGCTGAGAGAGCCATCCGTGGCTACCAGGACACACCCTCCCCGAAGATCCATAAGCAATTACTGTTTGCTGGAGGAAGGAAAGACTCATTCTTCAGTAGTGTTGAAATTGGTTTCTTCTTCATGACTTGAAAACTTCTCATCAGTGGTCCTAGAAGAAACCCAAGTTAAATACCCTGACTCACAAAAAGCAAACAAAATGCCATGACAATTACTGCTACCAGAGGTACAGTGATAGCAGGCAGAAACTGGCTCAGTGGTCAGGGCAACAGAAACCCAAAAGGGAATCGTCTTTTAATTCCTTCAATAAATCCAGAAACCACTTCTTTCACCACTTCTTGGTGGTGAAAACCTTGAATACTGGGAGATGAAAATCCTTGGAGCAGGAAACAAGATAAAAGTTCTCACCACAAAACTCTTGAGCAGCCAGGCTTTATTCTTGGTCTAAAGCTGAATCCAGGAGAAGTCATCACACCGGGGTGCACTGTCTCAAAGGGTTGGGCCTGAAGTCAGCACACACCAGAGTAATTTCAGCTCTGCGGCAGGGCTCATAAGGCCACACCCTCACAGAGGATTTATAGAAAGTAAAGAGTTGCTACAAGGGAGAGGTCATGACGCTACACCATTGCTTGAGGATCCACAGGCAATTAATGTTTGCTGGAGGAGGGAAAGACATTTTCTACAGTGGTGTAGGAATTGGCGAGTTCCTCATACCCATGTAGTTAAAAATGTGCCCTCTGTCCTGGGGAATATTTGCAGTAAGGGGCTTTCCCAAGGTCAGTTATGTGCCTCAGGGATTAATAGTCCTACTGCTGTGATTGCCCTTAGTAGTAGCCAAGGGATGGCCTGGATGCCTAACTCTTTGCTAAGATATCCCACAAGTTGGGGTGTTGTTTCCCTAAGTTGGGTTAAGATTCCCAGAGCAAATACCCTCTCTCTGTGTTACATGAAGAGAAAACCAAGGTTGGGTAGGGAATCCCACAGCAGGGGCCTGAGTCAATGCATCCTTAAGTTGTTTAAAGGAGAGCTGTGTGCCTCAAGTTTCCATATGAAAGGTGTGAAAGGTACCTCTGTGTCTCCTGAAAAAGTTGGTGCAGGGGTCTTGTTGGCTCTGCAAAGCCTGGGATCCAAATCCTGCAAAAGCCTGTAACTCCAAAGAAAGCCCAAGGAAGGGGGAAAGCTAAAATAGGCTGAATTTGTTCAAGACATAAACTGAGTTTACAACCCAAGGGAGGGGGGAACCTAAAATAGGCTGAATTTGTTCAGGAACATAAACTGAGTTTTTCACCTATTAGCGTTCCCAGATATGTAAACTTAGACTGACATAACTGAGCTTTTGCCCTTGAGACCTTGTATCCCCACTTTGCCAGAAAGTTGAGAAAGGCCTTGATTTCTCAAGAGACCATTTTCTCAGAAGTCCCACAAAGTAAAAGATCATCTACATGCCATAACATGGTGCTTTTAGGACTCTTCCTGTCTATGAGGTCCTGAGCTAAGGCCAAACCAAACAGATGGGGACTGTCTCTAAATCTTAGGAGTAAAACTGCCCAAGTGACTTGTCCTGTTTTACAAGTTGGGCCCTCAAAGCTAAACAGTGGCTTGCAATTTGGACGTAGAGGGATACAAAAGAAAGCATCCTTCATGTCTAAGACTGACTAATGAGTATCTCCAGAGGGAATCTCACTTAAGAGTCTATAAGTATTAGGTGCCACAGGATGAAGGGGAACCACCAATTAATTAATTGGAGTCCCTATAATTAATTGGATGTCTCCATTTTGTGATCAAAGAATAGGAGAGTTACATGGACTGGAACACACTTTTAGGAATCCCCCTCTCTTTAAGGCTATAAATATGGGTATCAATCCCTCCACTATCTCTGGCTTTAGTTGATGCTACATTTCCTGGGGGAAATAAGTGGGAGCCTTGAGATGTATCTTTACAGGAGTGCCAAGAACAGATCATCTTTTAGTTTCACCATGTGTCCAAACTAAAGGATCTACATTATCTTTTAACAAAAGAAGATATAAGTTTCTCCCTGGAGGTATTTAGAATGAATAACTCTTCCCAGTAAAATGTTGGATTGTAAGGAAAGAATGATGGAAGAGATAGTCTCCCCAGGAGGAAATAAGAGTGTGAGTAAAAAAAAAAAATTTCTGAATCTGACCCTGAGATGCCTCTGAAAGCAGCTGGCTATATAGGTAGATATAGTCCCAAAGTAAAAAGGAAACACTGAAAACCAAGTACATTAGACAATAAGAAGATTTATCTTATATGTTGCTACTGCATAACTACCTGGGACTCCTCAAGTTTGATGGGAATTACAGGAGCCTGTCCAGGAAGCTCCAGGGCCCATCATTAATCTTTTAATGGCAATGACTTCAAGTATTTTTGAGTCGGAGGGCTTTGGGTTTTCCAGTGGTTTCTTTGGCATTTAGGACATGGTCCTGGTGGTGGCCAGACAGCTTTCCTTTTAGGACAGTTTTTACAAAGGTACCACATTTGCTCACAGAGAAAGCAAGCCCTGCAAATGCCTTGTGGAAGCGCTTTTGCCTGACTAGCCTTCATTACAGTTATATTCTCCTGGTGATGTTTTTCCTTATTTTTCTCTTCTTTTATCTCCCTTTCTGCTCTTCTTCTTCCTTTCATGTGTTATTCCTAGTTAAAATAAACAGAAGTTGCAGCCTGGAGCAACTGTTATAAGTTCTTATTTGGTTCAGCTACCAATTTATGTAACTTCCTAAATATATCAGGTTTTGACTGGGTTAAAAATTCATCCTTAAGGGGTTGAAAAGAAGAACAGTTTTCTCCTCCATAGTCTCCAGAGTAACATTAGTATGCTTTCTAATTGCCTCTGTAAGTATCTGGAGAAAGGCAATGGGCAGCTCCTGCTCTCACTATATTATAGTTGATAGTAGGTTATAATTCAAAGGCTTTCCTTGAGCTCTACAAATCCCTTCTAATATACAGTATATAAAATGCTGACAGTCCCATGTCCCCCATGTATCATCCTCACTTCAATTAGGATTATGTGTGGGTATCGCTTCTGCCCCTCAGGGCATGTTGGAGTCAGGAACTCCTGAATGGGCTGTATAATAGTCATAATATCTCTCCACCCCAGGTCATACTGCTTAGTAAACTGGTGGAAAACGTAATAATAGTGGCCAGGGTCCTGAGAGTATCTACTTACTTCCTGTTATATCTGCTTATCTCATTTACAGAGAAAACAAAAGTAATCCCATACAACTCAATCCTGTCTTTATTGACAGTCCACTAAAATATCAGGTGCTGGGATTAAGGATGTAAGAAACCACACTAAGCAGATTTTTTATCATTCCTCCTAATCCTTTATGAAGCTTGGATGCCTTAAAATCTCAATTGCAACTTGGGAGTGGCAGGTTTGAAGTATCTATTAAATAATTCTGTTCTATTTTCTAAACACCTTTTTTATTTTTAACTATCATCTTCCTAGTGCCTTCTATAAATATAACATCTACAATTATCCTTTCTTCCAAGCACCACTGAAAATCGATTCATACCATGATGACATTCAATATTTACAACTTCCTTTTATCAACTTTATATTTTCTTTTATTAAACTTATATAGGACATGTAGAACCCTTATTAAAATCATCTGTTAAAGATAAACAATCACAAAGGGAGAGAAAAGAGAGAGAGAGAGAAAACTCATTTCTTTATCTTTTTTTCTTTATATACTCTGATTTGCCTTTTGTGATCTATGGCATATATATATATATATATATCCTTCCTTAAAATTAGGATTCCTAGAAAAAAAAAGATAATAGCAGACCATGAACATGAAAAGACTTAAAGAATTGTTATAGCGTTTTGAATGTCATTTTCTAGATCAATGGAGCTACTCCACCTGTGACACATCTGCCTCTCTAAAAGGAATATTGAATAACATGTAATATTCAACAAAAATTCCCTCTCCAAATCTCAGTAGGGACCTCCAACTGAAAAGGGACTTACTTTTGGGTGTCAAAACACAAACATCACATCCAATCGCCTGTCTGCCTCACCAAAGAATTGAAATAAAACAAAACTGAAAAGGATTATTTTAGTGAATTATTACATTTTATTCCATCAACCATCAAACAAAGGTTGAGGAGTGGGTACATCAACCTGACCTATGGGCACATGTAAACAGTTCACGGGGGCTGGAAAGATGGCTTAGTGGCTCAGGTGCATGCCTGCGAAGCCTAAGGACCTCAGTTTGATTCCCCAGGTCCCACATAAACCAGATGCACATGGTGGCGCATGCGTCTGTGGTTCATTTGCAGTGGCTAGAGGCCCTGGAGTGCCCATTCTCTCTCTCTCTCTCCTCTGTCTGTAATAAATAAATAAAAATAAAATCTTTGAAAAAAAGTCCATGGGCCTAGGGAAAAAACATGAAAAAAAACACAATGGAGGCTGTTTAAAATAAGACAACAACACATCACCCTTTCCCACCCTAGTAGCAGCCAAGCTGCCTGGGTGGGAAGATCAAAACCTTACTGTTGGCAAAAACTTCTAGTGCTGGGAGCTCAATAGCCTAGGAGCTGGAAAAGAGGAAAAAAGCTCACAAGGAACCTTTTATCCTGGATTCAAGGCTGAATCCAGAAGATGTCAGCACACCTGGGTTCAGTGTCCTGAAGGAGCAGGGCCAAATTTCCACCAGCATCTGAGTAATTCCAGCTCTATGGCAGCCAACAGCAGGGTGAATGTGTGATGTTAAGCCATGGCCATTTGTTTTATCACTGCTTCACTGACAGGAACTAATTTCCATATTTCTCCTATGGGCCTTCTTGTCTAACTGCCACTCCCTAAGGCTAATTATCTCCCTCTCAATTTAAACACAAACTATTAGGTGTCTTGTCAGAGCTTCATTTATCTTAATCTTAATGGGTAATAAGAATAATGAGACCTAAAATTGGTTTATGCTAATAAATGCAACCCTAAGCAAGGTGCAACATATTGATTGCTATATATTTCTCTACCAGGATTAAGTTTATGTCCAGTCCAGTTTAGACAAACAATATTAAAGCTACTAAAAATGTATATAACTGCATAGATATATTTAAAGGTGATGCTAAGTTACTAAAGACAGACATCTAGGTTTTCAACTTTTTTTCCTTTTTTTTTCTTTTTGTTTTTGAGGTAGGGTCTCACTCTGGTCCAGGCTGACCTGGAATTATCTATGTAGTCTCAGGGTGGCCTTGAACTCTCGGTGATCCTCCTATCTCTGCCTCCCGAGTGCTGGGATTAAAGGCATGCGCCCCCACACCCGGCTTAGGTTTTCAACTTTTAAACCAGAACTGCTAGTTTGTATATGATATACTAATGGCCAGATGGTTTTTTTTTTTTTTTTTTTTTTTTTTTTTCAAGGTAGGGTCTCACTCTGGTCCAGGCTGACCTGGAATTAGCTATGTAGTCTCAGGGTGGCCTCGAACTCACGGCAATCCTCCTACCTCTGCCTCCCGAGTGCTGGGCAGATGGTTTTAAGTACAAAAGAATTTCCATAACTCAACTCTGATTTTAGATTGCCTTGTAGACTCAACTAAAAGGTCAAAAATTTAGATGGGTTTAATGCTTATTATAATAACTTAAATTTCTGAATGATTGCTTGATTTGAGTTTGTTGATAAAATATATAAAATAGTTATAGCAGTTAAACTGATAGAAGCTTACTGTGAATGACAAATGTCATCGTTATTTGTCCCATATTCAAGTTCAGATTCTCCAACGGTGAATAACTTCCTTCTCTACACCCCTATAGAGGAAGTTTCACAAGGGAATAATGATCTTATGTTAGCACTTCATTGTGGACCCGCCCTCTCCTATGTGAGACTGGATGTCACACTGGCTTTCCTTGTTCCAGGCAACAGATCCTCTAGGAGATAAGAAATGCTGTCCCAATGGGATGATGCCATTCTTCAGCTAGACCTATTTTACAAGAAAAGAAAAAATTAGACTGTGTTGTTCTGTGTCCAAAATTTCTTATCTCTGGGACCATCCAAAGTGACACAGAGCCAAGGGGTAGACACTCAGGCATCTCAATTCCCTGACAGATAGAGCTATAAGACTTTAAATTCCAGAGTTCAGTTGTGCCAAGCCACTCTAAGGTATTTGAGATCAGTTTTGTCAGAGAAGCTGGGAAATTAAATGAAAAGGACATGAGGACTCTTACCTACTACTCACTACCTGTGACCATCAAAAAGCTCCGTACTTTCATGAGATTCAGAAGTTTCTGCCAGATGTAGTAGAACATGCCAGTAAAGATTTTTTCAAGGGCCAGAGAGATGACTTAGTGGTTAAGGTGGTTGGTGGCAAAGCCAAAGGACCCAGGTTTGATTCCACAGTACCTACCTAAAGCCAGATGCACAAGGTAGCACATGTATCTGGAGTTCGTTTGCAGTGGCTAAGGGGCTCTGGCATGCCCATTCTCTTTCTTTCTTTCTTTCTTTCTTTCTTTCTTTCTTTCTTTCTTTCTTTCTTTCTTTCTTTCTTTCTCTCTCTCTCCCTCTCTCCTCCCCTCAAATAAAATAAATAAATATAATATTTTTATGGAAATGAATTGCTCAAGAAACAGGGAAAAAACAATCCAGAGTTTGAGGCCAGCCTGCCTCCCTGCATTGACAACAATGGCCCTTCTAACTAACTATGAGAAGCAAACTTTGTGTACACCCATGATGTGTTAGCTATGTTACTCTCCAAGGAAAATTTCTGGCTAACTAATAACTAACTGCCCCTGAGATAACAGGTTGTCTTCCAAGAAATTGCTTTAATATAAAAGTACAAGCCGGGTGTGGTGGTACACGCCTTTAATCCCAGCACTCGGGAGGCAGAGGTAGGTGGATCACTGTGAGTTCGAAGCTACTCTGAGACTACATAGTTAATCCAGGTCAGCCTGGGCCAGAGTGAGACCCTACCTCGAAAAACCAAAAAATAAATAAATAAATAAATAAAAGTACACCTCCTCATAATTCACAGAATAAAAATGGTGGCTCTCACCAGGGAAATAGATTGAAATCAAAGTCAGTTAACATTTATATTTTTTTTTGTTAATGAAACTTGTCTCCAGGACTGTTGACATGGTTTGTCTGTAGTATAAATGTTAAATAATATATATGTTTCCTATCTCTCAGATATGGCTTACCATGTCATCAGGCAGCATATATTAAATGTTACAAAATAATGTTAAGGTTGTTAATACCATGTTTTTACTAGAACTCTTTTGTAAAAGATAAAAAGGTACAGACACACTCTATATTTACCATTTTTCTCCTGGGTGCTTAACAACCCAGTGTAGCATACAGAACTGTTGCAGTCAGGTTCACATTGCTGGCAGAAATCACCCAACTAAGAGCAGCTTGTGGGAAAAAAGAGGTTTATTTTGGCTTACAGGCTCGAGGGGGAAGCTCCATGATGGCAGGAAAAACGATGGCATGAGCAGAGGGTGGACATCACTCTCTGGTCAACATAAGGTGGACAACAGCAACAGGAGAGTGTGCCAAACACTGGCAAGGGGAAACTGGCTATAATACCCATCAGCCATCCCCCAACAATACACCACCTCCAGGAGCCTTTTATTTCTAAATTGCCATCAGCTGGAGAGACTAGCATTCAAAACACTTAAGTTTATGGGGGACACCTGAATCAAACCACCACAAGAACTCATAAGGACTTTTGGGCTAAAGGGGTAGGCAATATTTGCTCCCAGGTACTCCAGGTCAAAAGGCCCAGGAGTTGAGAGGACAGTTCCTTCTAGAGGGTCCTACAGCTTTTTGTAATTCACCTGACTTCTTGTTTGTTTGTTCGTCTGTTTGTTTAGAAAGCTTTCTTTGTTTATTAAGTAGAAGCTTGTATGGACATATCATATGTTAGTACCATTTTTTTCCTCCCCCCTGCTCCTATTCCACTGAGGGTCCTCCTTGGTGGGATTTGTGGCATATGCAGAAGACAAAATACAGAGAAACAAATAAGTGACTTTGTCCCATTTTCAATAGCAACAAAAACCAAGAAAATACCTTGAAATACCATTAACCAAGGATGAGAAATACCTATACAATGAAAACATAAAAATACACAAGAAAGAAATTGAGGAGGACTTGAGGAAATAGAAAGACCTCCCATGCTCCTGGATAGGCAGAATTAACATTGTGGAAATGGAAATACACAGATTTAATGCAATACCAATGAAAAATGCCAACATTTTTCTTCACAGAAATAGAAAAATTGATCTCAAAATTCATATGGTGCTGGTTTCACTCCCCAGGCAAGTAGAGCGGAAGAGCGAGCTGGGCCCGTGGCTCCTCTTGAGTTTGAGCGGAAAGATGGGTGTCAGGGGCTCAGACTCTTCCCCAAAACACCGGAGAGAAAAAACACACTGAGCCAGGAGTCGTGTTGAAGCAGGAACTCATCTTATTGTAATAAGAGGGTGTATATATTAGTTTTGAGAAAGAGGGTGGGAAAAATGTGTAAGGGCCAATATTATTTCACCACGTCAGCAGTAGCTGGGTGGAGGCAGTTTTGGCTTAGGCCTTGCTGAGTCACTCTTAAGCGGAAGTAGGCCAAGGACAGGTCGCTAAACCCTAGTCAGGCTCAGGAAGTTCCACTAGGCCTCACACCTGGGCCTCTTAAGTGGAAGTAGGCCAAAGACAGGTCGCTAAACTCTAGTCAGGCTCAGGAAATTTTCACTAGGCCTCACACTGGGCCTCTTAGGGCCCAACATCTCCCCCTTTTGTTTTTGTAAGAATGGTGGAAAGCATGGCCCCTGTCTTAGGTTGTCCCCCTATAGGAATCTTACCCATCACTGAATACCATGCCCCTAGCCCATTGAATATCCATTCTATGACCTGTCTTGTGTATTACTGTTACCCTGAATTTATGGATACTCTGCCCTCGACTTTATAACATGGGACAATCCTTATCTAAGCCACATCCTGCCTGAGAGTCACTAGGGTTCTGCTCAAAAGTAGAGGCCTTAATCTATCTGATAACCAGGCCCTCCAGGCATGGGGCTGTTTACTCAAGGCAATTATGGCAAGGAGGATTGAACTAATCTATGGGGCTAAAACAAAAGTTTTGTCCCCAAAGACATGGAGGTTTTTTGTTTTACTTTTAAGCCACATAGCAGGAGGAGTATTTGTAAAATCAGGGCAATAGTAATACACATGAGTACAACACAAGTATAAAGGCCCAAAAATAGCTAAACATGCTGCAGAATTAAGTTTAGATTTAGATCTGTGATGGACAGACAAGCCTGTGTCCTTAGGAGACAGCTCAATGATACCAAACACAGTACAGATGGGAGTAGATCTCCCAAACAGGTTTGTTATGTCTTTTGAGATGGAGTCCCCACTCAAATGAGGGGGCAAAACTCTTTGAGTTCCCTCCAGGTCTGCCCTCGTGGTGAGTCTCCTCTGGGTCTGCCCACATGGTATGTCCACCAGGAACGTATGACCCGTTCAAAAATACAGGCGCCCCAGATGCGGTTTGCCGGCAACCAGGAAATGAAAGGAAAGAGAAAGGAATGAAAAGATGTTGAAGCAAGCACAAGTTACAGAAGTAAAGGTTAGAATATTAGACATGAAGGCTACCTCCTAATTTATGAGGGTACAAACGTCCGCAGTGCGATTAGCCTGTCAGCGTACTTCCATGTTTTTCTGTCCTCCCACGGGGCACCAGTCTGCCGGTTTCCGTCCCATGGCAGGGAGTGCGGAAGAGAGAGCCGGGCCCGCAGCTACTCTTGAGGGTGAGTGGGAAGATGGTTGTCGGCGGCTCAGACTCTTCCCCAAAACACCGGAGAGAAAAAACACACTGAGCCGGGAGTCATGTCGAAGAGGGAACTCGCCTTATTGTAATCAGAGGGTGTATATATTAGTTTTGAGAAGGAGGGTGGAAAAAAGGTGTAAGGGCCAAGATTATTTCACCATGTCAGCAGTAGCTGGGCCTAGGCAGTTTCGGCTTAAGCCTTGCTGAGTCACTCTTAAGTGGAAGTAGGCCAAGGACATGTCGCTAAACTCTAGTGAGGCTCAGGAAGTTCCACTAGGCCTCACACCTAGGCCTCTTAAGTGGAAATAGGCCAAAGACAGGTCGCTAAACTCTAGTTGGGTTCAGGAAATTTTCACTAGGCCTCATACTGGGGCCTCTTAGGGCCCAACATCTCCCCCTTTTGTTTTTGTAAGAACTGTGGAAAGCATGGCCCCTGTCTTAGGTTGTCCCCCTCTGGGGATCTTACCCGTCACTGAGTACCATGCCTCTAGCCCATTGAAAATCCACTCCATGACCTGTCTTGTTTATTACTGTTACCCTCATTTTATGGATACTCTTCCCTCGACTTTATATCATGGGACAATCCTTATCTAAGCCAAATCTTGCCTGAGAGTCACTACTGGTTCAGATCAAAAGTAGAGGCCTTAATCTATTTGATAACCAGGCCCTCCAGGCATGGGGCTGTTTACTCAAGGCAATTTTGGCAAGGAGGATTGAACTAATCCATGGGGCTAAAACAAATGTTTTGTCCCCAAAGCCATGGAGGTTTTTTTGTTTTACTTTTAAGCCACATTGCAGGAGGAGTATTTGTAAAATCAGGGCAATAGTAATACACATGAGTATAACACAAGTATGAAGACCCAAAAAATAGCTAAAGATGCTGTAGAATTAAGTTTAGATTTAGATCTGTGATGGCCAGACAAGGCTGTGTCCTTAGGGGATGGCTCGATGATACCAAACACAGTACAGATGGGAGTACATCTCCTCAACAGGTTTGTTATGTCTTTTGAGATGGAGTCCCTGGTCAAATGAGGGGGCAAAACACTTTGAGTTCCCTCCAGGTCTGCCCTCGTGGTGAGTCTCTTCCAGGTCTGCCCACGTGGTGTGTCCACCAGGAACTTATGACCCTTTCAAAAATACAGGTGCCACAGATGCGGTTTGCCGGCAACCAGGAAATGAAAGGAAAGAGAAAGGAACGAAAAGATGTTGAAGCAAGCACAGGTTACAGAAGTAAAGGTTAGAAAATTAGACATGAAGACTACCTCCTAATTTATGAGGGTACACCCGTTCGCAGTCCGATTAGCCCGTCAGAGTACTTCTGTGTTTTTCCGTCCTCACACGGGGCACAGGTCTGCCGGTTTTCCTCCCCCGGCAGGTAGAGCTGAAGAGAGAGCCATTCCCACGGCTCCTCTTGAGGCTGAGCGGGAAGATGGGTGCCGGCAGATCAGACGCTTCCCCAAAACACTGGAGAGAAAAAACACACTGAGCCAGGAGTCATGTCAAAGCAGGAATTCATCTTATTGTAATGAGAGGGTGCATATATTAGTTTTGAGAAAGAGGGTGGGAAAAAGGTGTAAGGGCCAATATTATTTCACCATGTCAGCAGTAGCTGGGCCGAGGCAGTTTCGGCTTAGGCCTTGCTGAGTCACAGTTAAGCAGAAGCAGGCCAAGGACAGATCGCTAAACTCTAGTGAGGCTCAGGAAGTTCCACTAGGCCTCACACCTAGGCCTCTTAAGTGGAAATAGGCCAAAGACAGGTCGCTAAACTCTAGTCAGGTTCAGGAAATTTTCACTAGGCCTCACACCGGGGCCTCTTAGGGCCCAACATCTCCCCCTTTTGTTTTTGTAAGAACTGTGGAAAGCATGGCCCCTGTCTTAGGTTGTCCCCCTCTGGGGATCTTACCCGTCACTGAGTACCATGCCTCTAGCCCATTGAAAATCCACTCCATGACCTGTCTTGTTTATTACTGTTACCCTCATTTTATGGATACTCTTCCCTCGACTTTATATCATGGGACAATCCTTATCTAAGCCAAATCTTGCCTGAGAGTCACTACTGGTTCAGATCAAAAGTAGAGGCCTTAATCTATTTGATAACCAGGCCCTCCAGGCATGGGGCTGTTTACTCAAGGCAATTTTGGCAAGGAGGATTGAACTAATCCATGGGGCTAAAACAAATGTTTTGTCCCCAAAGCCATGGAGGTTTTTTTGTTTTACTTTTAAGCCACATTGCAGGAGGAGTATTTGTAAAATCAGGGCAATAGTAATACACATGAGTATAACACAAGTATGAAGACTCAAAAAATAGCTAAAGATGCTGTAGAATTAAGTTTAGATTTAGATCTGTGATGGCCAGACGAGCCTGTGTCCTTAGGGGATGGCTCGATGATACCAAACACAGTACAGATGGGAGTACATCTCCTCAACAGGTTTGTTATGTCTTTTGAGATGGAGTCCCTGGTCAAATGAGGGGGCAAAACACTTTGAGTTCCCTCCAGGTCTGCCCTCGTGGTGAGTCTCTTCCAGGTCTGCCCACGTGGTGTGTCCACCAGGAACTTATGACCCTTTCAAAAATACAGGTGCCACAGATGCGGTTTGCCGGCAACCAGGAAATGAAAGGAAAGAGAAAGGAACGAAAAGATGTTGAAGCAAGCACAGGTTACAGAAGTAAAGGTTAGAAAATTAGACATGAAGACTACCTCCTAATTTATGAGGGTACACCCGTTCGCAGTCCGATTAGCCCGTCAGAGTACTTCTGTGTTTTTCCGTCCTCACACGGGGCACAGGTCTGCTGGTTTTCCTCCCCAGGCAGGTAGAGCTGAAGAGAGAGCCATTCCCACGGCTCCTCTTGAGGCTGAGCGGGAAGATGGGTGCCGGCAGATCAGACGCTTCCCCAAAACACTGGAGAGAAAAAACACACTGAGCCAGGAGTCATGTCAAAGCAGGAATTCATCTTATTGTAATGAGAGGGTGCATATATTAGTTTTGAGAAAGAGGGTGGGAAAAAGGTGTAAGGGCCAATATTATTTCACCATGTCAGCAGTAGCTGGGCCGAGGCAGTTTCGGCTTAGGCCTTGCTGAGTCACAGTTAAGCAGAAGCAGGCCAAGGACAGATCGCTAAACTCTAGTGAGGCTCAGGAAGTTCCACTAGGCCTCACACCTAGGCCTCTTAAGTGGAAATAGGCCAAAGACAGGTCGCTAAACTCTAGTCAGGTTCAGGAAATTTTCACTAGGCCTCACACTGGGGCCTCTTAGGGCCCAACATCTCCCCCTTTTGTTTTTGTAAGAACTGTGGAAAGCATGGCCCCTGTCTTAGGTTGTCCCCCTCTGGGGATCTTACCTGTCACTGAGTACCATGCCTCTAGCCCATTGAAAATCCACTCCATGACTTGTCTTGTTTATTACTGTTACCCTGATTTTATGGATATTCTTCCCTCGACTTTATATCATGGGACAATCCTTATCTAAGCCAAATCTGCTTAGAGTCACTATGGGTTCTGCTAAAAAGTAGAGGCCTAAATCTATCTGATAAACAGGCCCTCCAGGCATGTGGCTGTTTATTCAAGGTAATTATTGCAAGGAGGATTAAACTAATACATGGAGCTAAAACAAAGTTTTGTCCCCAAAGCCATGGAGGTTTTTTTTGTTTTAATTTTAAGCCACATTGCAGGAGGAGTATTTGTAAAATCAGGGCAATAGTAATACACATGAGTACAACACAAGTATAAAGGCCCAAAAAATAGCTAAACATGCTGTAGAATTAAGTTTAGATTTAGATCTGTGATGGCCAGACAAGGCTGTGTCCTTAGGGGATGGCTCGATGATACCAAACACAGTACAGATGGCAGTAGATCTCCTCAACAGGTTTGTTATGTCTTTTGAGATGGAGTCCCCACTCAAATGAGGGGGCAAAATGCTTTGAGTCCCCTGCAGGTCTGCCCATGTGGTATGTCCACCAGGAACGTATGACCCATTCAAAAATACAGGTGCAGCAGATGCGGTTTGCTGGCAAACAGGAAATGAAAGGAAAGAGAAAGGAATGGAAAGATGTTGAAGCAAGCACAAGTTACAGAAGTAAAGGTTAGAATATTAGATATGAAGACTACCTCATAATTTATGAGGGTACACCCGTCCGCAGTCTGATTAGCCCGTCAGCGTACTTCTGTGTTTTTTTCCGTCCTCACACGGGGCACCAGTCTGCCGGTTTCCCTCCCCCTGCAGGTAGAGCTGAAAAGAAAGCCGGACCCGCAGCTCCTCTTGAGGCTGAGCGGGAAGATGTGTGTCAATGGCTCAGACTCTTCCCCAAAACACCGGAGAGAAAAAACACACTAAGCCAGGAGTCATTTTGAAGCAGGAACTCGTCTTATTGTAATGAGAGGGTGTATATATTAGTTTTGCGAAAGAGGGTGGGAAAAAGGTGTAAGGGCCAACATTATTTCACCACGTCAGCAGTAGCTGGGCAGAGGCCGTTTCGGCTTAGGCCTTGCTGAGTCACTCTTAAGTGGAAGTAGGCCAAGGACAGGTCGCTAAACTCTAGTCAGGCTCAGCAAGTTCCACTAGGCCTCACACTTGCACCTCTTAGGGCCCAACATCTCCCCCTTTTGTTTTTGTAAGAACGGTGGAAAGCATTGCCCCTGTCTTAGGTTGTCCCCCTCTGGGGATCTTACCCATCACTGAGTACCATGCCTCTAGCCCATTGAAAATCCACTCCATGACCTGTCTTGTGTATTATTGTTACCCTGATTTTATGGATACTCTACCTTCGACTTTATAACATGGAACAATCCTTATCTAAGCCAAATCCTTCCTTAGAGTCACTAGGGTTCTGCTCAAAAGTAGAGGCCTTAATCTATCTGATAACCAGACCCTCCAGGCATGGGGCTGTTTACTCAAGGCAATTATGGCAAGGAGGATTGAACTAATCAATTGGGCTAAAACAAAAGTTTTGTCCCCAAAGACATGGAGGTTTTTTTGTTTTACTTTTAAGCCACATTGCAGGAGGAGTATTTGTAAAATCAGGACAATAGTAATTCACATGAGTACACCACAATTATAAAGGTCCAAAAAGTAGCTAAAAATGCTGTAGAATTAAGTTTAGATTTAGATCTGTAATGGCCAGACGAGCCTGTGTCCTTAGAAGAGGGCTCAATGATACCAAACACAGTACAGATGGGAGTAAATCTCCCCCATACGTTTGCTATGTCTTTTGAGATGTAGTCCCCACTCAAATGAGGAGGCAAAAGGCTTTGAGTTCCCTCCATGTCTGCCCTCGTGGTGAGTCTCCTCTGGGTCTGCCCACGTGGTATGTCCACCAAGAACGTATGACCTGTTCAAATGTACAGGCGCTGCAGATGCAGTTTGCTGGCAACCCTGAAATGAAAGGAAAGAGAAAGGAATGAAAAGATGTTGAAGCAATCACATGTTATAGAAGTAAAGGTTAGTATTTTAAATATGAAGACTACCTCATAATTTATGAGGGTACACCCGTCCGCAGTCCTATTAGCCCGTCAGTGTCTTTCCGTGTTTTTCCGTCCTCACACGGGACACCAGTCTGCCAGTTTCCCTCCCCCAGCAGGTAGAGTGGAAGATAAAGCCGGGCCTGTGGCTCCTCTTGAGGCTGAGCAGGAAGATGGGTGTCGGTGGCTCAGACTCTTCCCCAAAACACTGGAGAGAAAAAAACACTGAGCCAGGAGTCGTGTCGAAGCAGGAACTCATCTTATTGTAAGGAGAGGGTGTATATATTAGTTTTGAGAAAGAGGGTGGGAAAAAGGTGTAAAGGCCAATGTTATTTCACCATGTCAGCAGTAGCTGGGTGGAGGCAGTTTCGGCTTAGGCCTTGTTGAGTCACTCTTAAGAGGAAGTAGGCCAAGAACAGGTCGCTAAACTCTAGTCAGGCTCAGGAAGTTCCACTAGGCCTCACACCTGGGCCTCTTAAGCAGAAGTAGGCCAAAGACAGGTCACTAAACTCTAGTCAGGCTCAGGAAATTTTCACTAGGCTTCACACTGGGCCTCTTAGGGCCCAACATCTCCCCCTTTTGTTTTTGTAAGAACGGTGGAAAGCATGGCCCCTGTCTTATGTTGTCCCCCTCTGGGAATCTTACCCATCACTGAGTACCATGCCTCTAGCCCATTGAAAATCCACTCCATGACCTGTCTTGTGTATTACTGTTACCCTGATATAATGGATACTCTTCCCTCAACTTTATAACATGGGAAAATCCTTATCTAAGCCACATCCTGCTTGAGAGTCACTACGGGTTCTGCTCATATGTAGAGGCCTTAATCTATCTGATAACCAGGCCCTCCAGGCTTGGGGCTGTTTACTCAAGGCAATTATGGCAAGGAGGATTGAACTAATCAATCGGGCTAAAACAAAAGTTTTGTCCCCAAAGCCATGGAGGTTTTTTTGTTTTACTTTTCAGCCACATAGCAGGAGGAGTATTTGTAAAATCAGGGCAATAGTAATACACATGAGTACAACACAAGTATAAAGGCCCAAAAAATAGGTAAACATGTTTTAGAATTAAGTTTAGATTTAGATCTGTGATGGACAGATGAGCCTGTGTCCTTAGGAGACGGCTCAATGATACCAAACACAGTACATTTGGGAGTAGATCTCCCCAATAGGTTTGTTATGTCTTTT
This sequence comes from Orientallactaga sibirica, assembly GCA_036365145.1. Lineage (NCBI taxonomy): Eukaryota > Metazoa > Chordata > Mammalia > Rodentia > Dipodidae > Orientallactaga > Orientallactaga sibirica. The sequence goes on along the minus strand of JAEOAD010000057.1, from coordinate 5,436,741 downwards.
GAGATGGAGTCCCCACTCAAATGAGGGGCAAAATGGTTCGAGTTCCCTCCAGGTCTGCCATCGTGGTGAGTCTCCTCCAGGTCTGCCCACGTGGTGTGTCCACCAGGAATGTATAACCCATTCAATAATACCGGCGCCCCAGATGCGGTTTGCCGGCAACCTGGAAATGAAAGGAAAGAGAAGGGAATGAAAAGATGTTGAAGCAAGCACAGGTTACAGAAGTAAAGGTTAGAATATTAGATATGAAGACTACCTCATAATTTATGAGGGTACACCCATCTGCAATCTGATTAGCCCATCAGCGTACTTCCTTGTTTTTCCGTCCTCCCACGGGGAACCAGTCTGCCAGTTTCCCTCCCCCAGCTGGTAGAGCGGAAGAGAGAGCCGGGCCCATGGCTCCTCTTGAGGTTGAGTGGGAAGATGGGTGTCGGCGGCTCAGACTATTCCCCAAACATCGGAGAGAAAAATCACACTGAGCCGGGAGTCGTGTTGAAGCAGGAACTTGTCTTATTGTAATGAGAGGGTGTATATATTAGTTTTGAGAAAGAGGGTGGGAAAAAGGTGTAAGGGCCAATATTATTTCACCATGTCAGCAGTAGCTGGGCGGAGGCAGTTTCGTCTTAGGCCTTGCTGAGTCACTCTTAAGCGGAAGTAGGCCAAGGACAGGTCACTAAACTCTAGTGAGGCTCAGGAAGTTCAACTAGACCTCACACCTGGGTCTCTTAAGTGGAAGTAGGCCAAAGACAGGTCACTAAACTCTAGTCAGGCTCAGGAAATTTTCACTAGGCCTCATACCGGGGCCTCTTAGGGCCCAACAATATGGAATGGTAGAAGTTCTCAGATATCCAAGCATATCCTCAGCAAAAGGAACACCTCTCGAGGCATCACCATACCTGATCTAAAGCTATATTACAAAGCCATAGTAATAAACACAACATAGTCATGGCATAAAAACAGGATTATAGACCAATGGAACAGAATCTAGGACCTGGACTTCGGTTCAAGTAACTACAGGTACTTGATATTTGACAAAGGCCCTAACAATGTAGACTGGAAAAAGACAGCATCTTCAGCAAATGTTGCTGGATAAACTGGATAACCATATGCAGGAAAATGAAACCTGAGTCCTTTGGCTTCACAGGCAAATGCCTTAACTGCAATGCCATCTCTCCAGCCCCAATCTTGTTTTTTTTTTTTCCAAAGATCCAGCTCTTCATTTTTTTGTGTTCTCAGAGTGGCTTAGAACTCATGGTGATCCTGCTACCTCTGCCTGCTGGTATTAAAGGCATATGTCACCACACCCAGCCTCTGTCTTTGGTATGAAGGCATTTAGTGCTATGAATTTTACCTCTAGGACTGCCTTCCTTATGTCCTATAAGTTTAGGTATGTTGTGTTTTCATTATCATTCAGTTCAAGAAAGTTTACAATTTCGTTTTTGATTTCTTCTACAACCCATTGTTTAGTAGCATGTTGTTCAGTCTTCAGGAGTGGATGCAATTTCTGTTGTTCCTCTTGTTGTTAATTTCTAGCTTGAAAGCATTGTGGTCTGATATGATGAAGTAAGTTATGTCAATTTTCCTGAATTTATAGAAGCATGCTTTATGCCCTAATACATGATCTATTATGGAAAAGGTTCCATAGGCTACTCAGAACATGTCTATTTTATATAATTCAGGTGGAATATTCTGTAGATATCTGTTACATCTAATTGATCTATGGTGATGTTGAGCTATATTATTTCCCTGTTGATTTTCCACTTTAATGATCTATCTAATGATGGTAGTGGGGTATTAAGGTTCCCTACTATGATGGTATTGGGATATATTTCTGATTTGTTGTCAAGTAGGTTTTGCTTTATAAAATATGGTATGCCTGTGTTTGGTGCATGTAGATTTATGATTATGATGTCCTCTTGTTCAATAGTTACTTGATGAGTAAAAAGTAGCCTTCTTTGTCCTTTTTAATTACTTTTGATTTGAAGCCTATTTTGTCAGATAATAGCATAGCCACACCCACTTGTTTCTTATTTCTTTTTGCTTGGAGAATCATTTTCCATCCTTTCACCTTGAGGAGGTGTCTATCTTTAATGATAAGGTAGGTTTTTGAAGGCAGCAGATTGAATGGCCCATTTTTCTAATCCACATTGTTAACTTGTGTATATTTAATGGTTGTGTGAAGTCCATTAATATATAAAGTTATAACTGTGAGGTTTGGTTTAGTACCTGTCATGCTGGAGGGATTGTGGGGTTTGGTGCTTTGAACTTTTTTACACTTGCTCTAGTTTTGGCTATTGTGTTCTATTTGTTTTTTATTTGTGTTTTTCTTTTCATCATGTCCATCTCTTTCTTTAGGTACCATTTCAGGTCAAGATTTAGGGTTTTTTTTTTTATGATTCCTGGAATTCATTCTTGAATTGGATAATTGTTAGGCGGGACCCTGCTCAGAACAAAGGACCTATCATGGTGCCCCTGCGCTCCAACAACCCCACTACCCACATTCCTGAGCAGTCTCAAGACTCCCCTGCGGGCCAAACTGTTGGTCCCTCTCCCTAGTTGTGACCTTATAAGAAGACCTCTGCCCTCTCATACCCTTGAAATAGTTATCCCCTGGCTCCTAGCTAACACATCATCTTACCCTACTCAAACCTTAAAAAGACCTCTACCTTAGGTCCCAGATGCAAGTTCTCTGGCCTTGTGTCTTGAGAATGGTGAACCTCACCCAAGAGCTGTGCCAATAAACCTTAACTAGCTTTGTTTATCTGGTCTGATCTGGTTCTTTGTCTTGGTCAAGCCTTTCAATAATGTCTTCATTAAGTTTAATTAGCTGGTTATTGAGAGCCTCTATTTTTTTCCTTTTTTTTTTTTTTTTTTTGGTTTTAGCAGTAGGGTATCACTCCAGCCCAGGCTGACCTGGAATTAACTATGTAGTCTCAGTATGGCCTTGAACTCATGGCGATCCTCCTACCTCTGCCTCCCAAGTGCTGGGATTAAAGGCATGTGCCACCACGCCCCGGCGAGAGCCTCTATTTGTTGACACTCTTTAAATTCATTTATATCTCTTTTATGGTTTCTATAATTTTCTTCAATTAAGTTAAGCCTAGTGAAGAAGGCTATGTGCACTGCATTTATGAAATTGTTGGTTTTTTGATGATTTGCTTCCAATTTAGCAATTTGGTCTGTGTCACAAAGCTTATTTTTTCATTTTGGGATTCAATTTCTGTTTTTTCCTTTATGTTTTCATTGGAGGCTTCTATTGTGGGACTAGACATCCTTGGTAGAGATCTTTTTTGGTGTGTGTTGGGGTCTATCCATTTCTGGGTAAAAGTCTTGTTTTATTAAGGATGAAGCAAGAATTTTTCCTTGCAGGATCTTCAGTGATTATTCTGATTTAGGTCTAACCAGATCAGAGTGGGATAGGTTTATAACCTCGGATGCACAGGTTGTGAAGATTTTAAGAGCAACTGGGATACTGGGGGAACTGGGAGGTTGGGGACAGGGAGTGCAGGCCTACTCCCTTCACTTGTGTGTACCTTCTTGTACTGGGGAACTGGAAGTTGGAGAATCAGGGGCCAGGAAGCATATAAACCAAGAGCAAAAGGCCTGCTCACACAGCAAGCTCACCTGGTCTAGGCAGCCTCACAAAAGCACCAGGGTTACCAGGGCCAAGAAACTGGGAGGCAGGGAATGAATTAGAAGCTAAGGCTTATGCACTCCATGTGCAGGCACACCATACAGTGCAGGGGAACATGGAATTGGGGAACCAGGAGTTGGGAAGTCAGGGAGCCAAGAGCAACAAGCTTGCTCCCGCCACATGCATGCAGGGTCCAAGCAGCCTCACACCAGCAGCAAGGTACTGGGGGCAGGAGAGCTCAAAGGTGGGGAACAAGCTGGAAGCTCAGGCCCACTCACTTTGCCTGCAGATGCACCCTCCAGTGCAGGGGAACAGGTAGTTGGGGAAACAGGAGATGAGAAGTCAGCAATCCAGGAACCAAAGACCTCCTGGAATCACAGACATACATGGTCCAGGAAACACCACACAAGGATCAGGGATTTCAGGAGCTAGGGAACTGGGAGGTGGGGAATGAACCAGGATCTCAGGCCTGCTCACTCCACATGTGTGCAACCTCCTGCACAGGGGGACAGAGAGTTGGAGAATGAGGAGTTGGGAAATCAGGGAGCCAGGAGCAAAAGGACTGTTCCTTCTGCATGCATGCAGGGTCCACCCAACCCCACACTAGCAGCAGGGGTACCAGCAGCAGGGGAGATAGGAAGTGGGGAACAAACTGGGAAATCAGACAAATCACTCCATGAGCACACTTGCCTATCTTCTTAATCAGGAAACAAACACATGGAAACCCAGAGCTTGGATTCCAGTAAAAACCAGTCTGCAGTAGGAGAGTCAGAACAGAGAAGAAAACCCTCAATGCTTCTAAGGGAAGGAAAGACACAAAGTCAACATGAACATGAATCATCCCAGCAGAAGGCAAAAATGGTGAGAGAGCCACAGAACTCCTTCCATGTCTCTAAAAGTTTCTCCTAAAGGGCCACAACTGACCTTCCAAAATATAATATAACATTAAATGTAGTCTACCTGCTTGATCTTTAACACTCAGCAGGAAAAATATAGCCAGAAACCAAAGTACACCTTAAAAAGTTTAAACACTACATCCAAGGCTGTAACTTTAGATGTGGTCACAATGAATCAATGGCATCTGAGCCATGACCAAAGATAAATGCTGGGTATACATTTTTGATAATTCTGGTAATATACCATGTATTTAATGAGAACAGGTATAGAACATGCCACTTGGTAAACTGTAGAATCTTCATGGTGAAAGAAAATTAATGCTTATCATTTCCAGTAATTATTCTGCTAATTTGGGGACATTGTGTGTTTAACTGTTATTTTAACTTTATATCCTCTTGCCTACAGCTTGCCCACACTCAGGTGGTCCTGTGACAACATAATTCCATGTACCTGCTTTCCCTCATTGCACTCTACAGCCTGAAAATCTACAGACCCTGAAATCCTAAAATGCTCCAATTTACCCCATCCTCACTTCTCTGATGCCTGCTGTTTTTATTCTTTCACCACCATTCCCTTTATTCAGAAACCATAGATTTCTTCCCACATTATAAGAACACAAATAAATTGCTGGGGTCATGTAGAAATGGCCCACTGGAGGGGTACCAAATCTGCCAGACCTAATGACCCATTCAGCTTTAAGAAGCCAGATCAATCCATTGTCCCAGTTCCTTAAAGGCAGTTATGGCAGTTAGGGCTACCTTTTTCAGAAGGAAATAATAGACAGAAACTGGTTAGGCAGGAGGGTAATAGAAACCCAAAAGTCAATGTTATTTTTTCATTCCTTGACTGAAAGCAGGAAATATCACTAAGCTTTCAGAAACCTGGATGTTACATCCTCCAGGAAAGACTTCTAGATTAAGCTTACACACTTGCTAGGTGACAGAAACTCTGATCGTTAGCCAAGATTATGGGAAAAGCTGTAAAATATGGCCTTTGTCCATAGTAATCTGTGTACTTGGTCTTCCTCATGTAGCCACTCCCCATAAAAACCCAGATATGAGCTTCAAGGTGTGCTTCTCAAACCACCTCTTGCCTCACTGGGCAACAGCTCTGCCTCCTTCTCTCGCGGGGCTTCTCAAACACCCTTTTTGCTCCCTGGACAAAAGTTCCAACTTGCTTCCTTCTCTTACGCTTTAGCTTTCAGACACCTTCTCTTTGTCCTACTAAAGCATTAAGCTATAATAAATTCTTTCTGAACCTTATCCTCTTGTCTGTGCCCACACTTTGAATTCATAGGACAAGGATCCCAGAACATCCCAAAAAATGTGCAATGCATCAGCAAACAAGAAACCCAAAATTCCTGTATCAACAGGTGAAGTTTAAAGCTGACTAAGAGGGAGGGGTCCTTCCCCAATAACCTCTAAGATAACTAATACCTGACTATATAAGTAACAATATGACCATGCATAGAAAGAGTATTTATAATAGCATAAGAAAATTGGAAACTTTTAGATGTCCACCTACTGAAAAATAAAAAATAACATGTAATGTATATACAAAATGGAATATTACTTGAAAATGAAAATTCATGAAGTATTGGTAATGCTGAAATGTCAATTAACCATGAAAGTATACTGAAATATTATATATTCTATGTTCATGCTTAAATGAAAGGTCCAGAATTATCAAATCTGCAACAGAAAGTGAATCAACAGTTGACTAGGTCTGAGAGAAAGAATCTTAAGTATAAATAGGAATGAAAGATCTAAGTAGCACAAATAATATTCTAAAACTCTCTTTAGGATATATGGATGCTGAATTTTATTATATGTAATGAAAAAAATTTTAAAGCTTTAAAATATAGTATTTCAGGCTGGAGAGGTTGCTTAGCGGTTAAGGTGCTTGCCTGCAAAGCATAAGCACCCAGGATCAATTACCCAGTACCCATGTAAGACAGATGCACAAGGTGGCAAATGCATCTGAAGTTCGTTTTCAGTGGCTGTAGGCCCTGGCATGACCATTCTTTCCCCTCTCTCCTTCTCTTTCTCCTCTTTCTCTCTCTCTCTTCCCTCAGAAATAAATAAAAACATTTTAAAAATAGAATATAGTGTTTTGAAAAGCTAAAATGAGCAGTAGAGAGACTGGCTGTTAAAAACATGTATTTTGGCTGGAGAGATGGTTTAGTGGTTAAGTAGTTTGCCTGCAAAGCCAAAGAATCTCGGGTCAACTCTCCAGGACCCACGTAAGTCAGAAGCACAAGGGGGCGAATACATCTGGAGTTCGTTTGCAGTGGCTGAAGGCCCTGCCATGTCCATTCTCTCCCTCTCTTTCTCTTTGTCTCTCTCTCTCTCTCAAATAAATGAATAAATAAAAAATATTTTTAAAAACACATATTTTATTTGGCAATGACAAGTATATACAATCCAAGATGTGATCAAAGCCAAACATTGCTCTTACCTCAAGGAAATGTTTATTTTGGGGCCAAATATGAAAGAGCATCATACTCAGGTTGACCAAAATAGCATGTTCCAATGTCAAAATAGTTTCATGAATTTTTTATAGCTATGAAACAGAAGAAATTCATAATCCAAAGCACTTTTCAAATATACTGGTTGAAATATCAGGTTGACAGTTCATTGTGTGAGCGGCTAAGTTACCCTCAGGTAGGCAGGATGTCTCTCAAGGAAGGGATCATAGAACCATGTCACACCCTTGCCACACCTATCATCTTGGCTTGCCCTGCCCGCTTCAGCTGTAGGACTCAACTCATCTAATGAGATCCCTCTCAAGCATGCATCCTGCCCAACTGTGGGTGGATTCCTCCTCTGAGCCCCTGGCAATTGGCCGGGATAACAGATGCAAGTGTTCCCACCTCTCCTGAGTGTGGACTCTAAAATATATCTTATTTGGATCCACAGAGAAGGCTTCTTCTTCTCCCTGATCTCTGAGCTGCACACAATTCCACACCTGAGTCTTTGTACCAGTAAGATTGCCTGTCTCTAACTTTGGGGAGATTCCAGGGCAGGAAGGCCCATTTTTAATTGTTGTTTTTAGTTGTTAATCTTTTTGGAAGCACACACTTACTTTAACCTCTTCTAAAATTTATTTTTGGTTCCAAGGTCAATGTTCCTGCACATTTTCCTGATCTATCAAGTCACATTCCCTTCTTCTTCAGCCCTAGAATCCTCCAGCCATTTCTCTCTCTCATGGCCCCTTATGTTTGAATAAAGTGTTGTGGTATAAAGTCATTCTCAGTCTATGTTGCCAAATCTTTAGTTAATTAACAGACTCAAAGTTAGGATTTGGGGTTCAAGGAAACATTCTGGACCCCCAAATTTATTTGTCCATATTAGATGGAGCTCCAACCAAGATAATTTGAGAATGATTTTTATATAAATGGCCATATTTTTATTGAGCCACCAGTAATTGAAAAATTCCACCACTTCCATTGGCACGCTGCATTGGCTAGGAGAGAGGGCACATAGCTCTGCACTCATCTGTATCAAGCACAGCTAAAAACACAGGATGACAAACATGCTTCTAGACAAAATCACATAAAAGGAGGAATTGAAGTGGGCTCCCACAAAGGGGAGAACATGAACCAGAAATTGGTTCCACCAAGTTCTCTACTTTTGCCCACATTTTACTCTGTCCCTGCCACGCAATTTCTGCCAGGCTTTATGGGTGACACTGGGCTCACTTCTGACTCTCTTACTCCTTAAACTTAGAGTTAAAATATAATCTTCTTTTATCTTTTTCTCTGGAAAACGTATGTCTTAACCAGTACTCATGATCACATGGTCCTTTCCATAATCAAAAATGGTGTCTGCAATGTGGACTTTTCCCTAATTAAAGATGGCATTCACTATGTGACCCCCTAATCAATAATGGCATCTGGCATGTCATCTTTTTGGATGGGACAACCAGTTCTTCCCCTATATCTTAACTTAATAATTTTAAATAATTGATTAAGTGGCTTTATGCATGAATACTCAGTTACAATAGCTCCTGAAGAAAGGAGTAAACATGGAATCATATGTGCCAGAGAGGGTTGCTTGCTGAGCTTGTTCCAAGTTTATAGGTTCTGAGGTACCAAAACAGCCCAAAGCCTGAACCCAGCATCCAACACTAGGGGTTGCTATGTTCCTGATCTACAAAGGTGATATGCTCAACACATAACAATTCTTAATATTCATGATTTGTTATTATTTTTTCCTAGGCTTTCCTCATCCAAGGGAAAAAAATGTTGGTGCCATAGTTCATAAAAGCCAAAGCATTTGAGTAGGTAATAAAAAAATTAAAATAAAATGAACAAGTATACATTTTTCTTCTTCTCTTTTATCTTTTTTTTTGTTGTTGTTGTTTGTTTGTTTGTTTTTGAGGTAGGGTCTCACTCTAGCTCAGGCTGACCTGGAACTCACTACGTAGTCTCAGGGTGGCCTTGAACTCAAGGCAATCCTCCTACCTCTGCCTCCCGAGTGCTGGGATTAAAGGTGTGTGCCACCACGCCCGGCTCTCTTTTATCTTTAAATTACAGCTACAATATTTCATGTTAATTTGCCATCCTTAAATATAAGTCTTAGATCATGCCATATTATTAAGAAATAAAAATGTTTTAATATGATTTGATGCTTTCAAATAAAGTTGTTGTTCTCAAACTACCAATTAATATAACCTACATATATGTTTTAAGAAATTATTTTTTCTTGATGACATGTAATATATAGAGTTTTCTAGATGTCATTTAAAATATAGAGGCCCAGAAAGCCAAATGTTACATGTTCTCTCTCATATGTGGATCCTAATTACAAATGATTGGACTTCTGTGTGAGTAGGAAAAAAAATCTCATTAGCAAAGGCCAGTAAACTTTTCTTCTTTTTAATAAATCATCTGAGTTAGATAAAAGACTGTAAGGTAGATAGTCAGAGTCTGGCAACGAACCATTTGGGAGACCCAGAAATCTAACAAAGTCAGTCAGAGTAAAATGAGGAAAAAGGTGTCCCCAAGTCTGAGACTCTCACAACTTCCCTCCCAATTCCCCCCACGCCCTGATTTAGACGTGATTTAGAGGGTTTAACTCCCACACAAGGGGTCCGTACATGTGACCACCTTCAATGTGACCACTGCCCTCCTTTGCCAGCAATAAATAAGAGAAGAAGTAGACCACCCACAAGGCATATTCCCATTAGGGCAGTTCCAGGGGGTGAGTTTGGACCTGAACTGATCCATATCCGCTTCTTCTTCACAGAATTTAAAGAATTATAGAGAGAACTTGGAAGTTGCATTGACAATCCAGATCAATATATCCAAGCCTTCAGACGTCTCACAGTTATGTGATCTGGCTTGGAAAGGTATAATGCTAATTCTAAATTGGACTCTAAATTCTTTAGAAAAAATAGAGGGTCATTAATAAAATAATTGAGATGGGAGACAATTACTGTCAATCTCAGGCCCCAGGCCACAGAGAGAAGCAAAGAATTCCCACAAGGAATCAGACAGTCCCATTACATAATGATGATGATGAAAAACATGAATGGAAGAGAAATCACTTCTTATACTCTGTCTTTGAGGGTTTAAGAGGAGCTCAGGTTAAATGATGGAATTACTCTCAGTTAGCTATGATTCATCAAGGGAAAGAGTAAGCCTCTGTAGCCTTCCTACAATGTCTAAAAGATGCCATGTTAAAACACACGGCAATAGTGTCAGGGTCCCAGGAGGAGGAAATCATCCTCAAAGATAAATTTATTACACAATCAGCTCCAGACACCTGGAAGAAACATCAAAAATTGTCAGCCAAACAAGTCAAGACTTTGGATCAGTTGGTTCAAACTGCTACTGCAGACTGTTATAAGCAGGATACAGAAAGGGAATGAGCCGGGCGTGGTGGCGCACGCCTTTAATCCCAGCACTCGGGAGGCAGAGGTAGGAGGATCACCAAGAGTTCAAGGCCACCCAGAGACTACATAGTTAATTCCAGGTCAGCCTGGGCCAGAGTGAGACCCTACCTTGCAAAACCAAAAAAAAAAAAAAAAAAAAGAAAGGGAATGAAAGAAGGACCAGAGACAAGGGGAAATCCTGGTGGCTATGCTGAAAACTCCTCAGTGAACTGGTCCTGTCTCGGGGGCCTGTTTCCTCTGTGGACAGGAAGGCTATTACAACCATGAGTGTCCCCACAGGCAGAAACTTCCCCCAAAGCCCTGTCCCATTTGAATAAAAAAACACTGGAAGGACAATTGTCCCCCAGGCCAAATGGATTGCTCCAGCCAAAGCTTGCTGATAGGTCCAGAGGCTTCCCATACAGACTCTTGTAGTCCCAATCCACTTTAAGCAGACCTGGATAACTATACAAGTGGAAAATATACAGTAAACCTTCTCATTGACGTGGCTATTTGGTTTTCAGTGCTTGATTTTTGTCCTGGGGCTAGATCTAACCTCACACCTTCCTTTAGGGGCATCTCAGGTCAGGTTCAGAAAAAATTTCTTTACAAAGCCCTGGCTTGCTCCTGTGGAGTCCAACTCTTCTACAGTCTTTCCTTATAGTCTCAAAGACACTACCTCTTTTTCTGGGTAGAGATATGGTTTCTAAATGTCAGGTAAAAATGATTTTATCTCCAGGGAAAAAACCCATGTCTTCCTTTGGTAGAGGAAGATGGAGATTCTTCAGCTTGGACATATGGTGAAAACATAGATCAAGTTGCCACTGCCACTGCTGTCCAGATACATGTTAAGAACCCCATTTACTTTCCTCACTAAAAACAGGATCCACCAAAGCCAGAAACAGTTTAGGGACTTAAACCCATAATTGTAGACTTAAAGAAAGAGGGACTCCCAAAGAGTGTTCTAGTCCATATAATTCTCCTATTCTTGGAGTACAAAAGAGACCTAACAAATGGGGATTAGTTCAGGACATCCAGTTAATTAATGATGTGGTGGTCCCCCTCCATCTTGCATCACACAATCCTTAGAAACACTTAACTCATTTCCCCTTGGGAACTACTCATTATTTGGTCTTGTACCTGAAAGATGCTTTTTTCTGTACATTCGGATAGCCAGCCTCTGTTTACCTTTGAGGACTCAACTCATAACACAGAACAAGTTACTCGGGCACTCTTACCCAAAGGATTTACAAGCAGCCCCCATCTGTGTGTTTTCTTCTTGGAATAGTACTTGAAGAGTCCTGAGACAACCCTGTGTGTAGCTCATCTTTTACTTTGTGGTATTTCTGAGACAATGGTTTCTCAAGAAACAAAGGTCCTTCTCAACTTCCTGGCTAATTGGGAATACAAGGTCTCAAGGGAAAAAAAGTTGGATTGTTTCAATCTAAGTGTTGACATAAAAGACACAGCTTTCATCTCAAAGGTGGTAAAAGATAGTTTATTTGGGGGCAAAATATGAGTGACCACGGCCCAGGAACACAGATTTAGGCTACCCCAAATTCCATGTTCTAATAAGTTAACAATTTCATGAAGGTTTCATAGCTACAGAACAAAAGAAAGTCATAAATCAAGGTACTTTTCAAATACATTGGCTGACCATCAGGTAGGCAGGTTACAGCAAAGTGGAAAATCTCTACCGTAGGCCTCAGATGTTATCTGATGACATTCTTAGCCCTTGGGTTGGTGCAAGCTGGGGTCAGTTCTTATATTCCTAAAAGGATTACACCTGATCAACTGATAGTCACCAGGATATTAGGTCAGACACAGAGGTGGGCAATAAATGACTTTTAAAGGGCTAAAGGTAGCCCAAGGTCATTTGGCTGTGACTTGCAACATTCCATTTCTCTGTGATCACAGTAGTTTTATCAGTCCACTCAGCCTTGCTGGAATAAGGTGCAGCAGTCACAGCTGTTTTCACAGAATGTTAGTTCATATAAGGTTACTTTGAAACAACCTCTGTTGAACAGACCTAAGGGAAGCCATTTTAGGCCACTCAGCAATCTTGACATCCTCAAGGAGCCATAAGAGATTAAAGATTAACACAGAGCACTAATTACAAGAATGTGAATGGTTCCCAGTAAGACATCTGGTGTTTGCTCTCACCGTGAATTCAAGAGATCCTGATATTTGTTTGGTACCTGCTTCGTATCTGGTGCTAACTGCAAAAATTCTGCTTTTGTAATCATGTTTGCTTGCTTGCCCTTGCTAAAGACAATTGTGTGTGGAGGGGTGACTAGGGGTTTTCAGATCATTGTAAAGGAACGTAGTTTTTGCCTTTAAAAACACACTGTAAAAGTAGGATGGGGCTGCTCTCCTCCTTGCTGTGAGGGGACAGATGCCGGCCGGTTCAATAAAGACTCTCCTTTTAAATTTTTATTCAGATGTTTTCCTGTTCATTTTTGGTCTGGGACTCGCTACATTTGGAGGCCCCTGCAAGACATGATATTCTTCTCATCAAACTGACCCCTGAATCTGGTCTCACAGAGTCTTGATTTCTTGGGACTCTACTCCGACTGCATGTTGGAGACCATAGGGGGCGGCTGCTGAGAGCATTCCTCAGCTCCAGGGACATTCTCCAGACCCAGGCAGAAAGGAGTGGCAGTCAGAGGACATCAACACCATGAGCAGAGTCATCTGGTCTGAAAATCTCTGGAGGTAAGGGGGATTCAGTGGAAGGCTGGACGCAGCACTACTTTCTGGATCCCGCCTGGTGGCAAGATGTCGGCCCTTACCCCTGATCTGTGTTTCAGTTCTGTGTAGCCATGTGTCTGTCTTTTTGTTTAGTATTTGTTTTGTCCTTTTGTACTTAACATTTTTGGATCCTCCTATGAAACCAGCTGCAGAATCTGAAAACTCCACCATGGGACAGACAAGGTCCACATCTAGTACATCTAGCCCATTGCAATGTGTCCTTAGTAACTTTTCCTTCTCCCAACAGTGGGTGTGTGACTTAGGCGCCACGTAAGAGGCCTTTTATTTGAGGAAGTTCTGTGAATTATTCTGACCATCATCTGATGTGGGTTGGCCATCAGAGGGAACCTTTGACCTGCAAACTGTCAAATGGGTCATCATTGGGAGACCTGGACACCCTGATCACCCCAGGGGAATTTCGAAATTGGATATTGAAAATTGGAACTGAGACTAGTCAAATTTTGGTTTGGAAAAATACTCAATATGCAGTCTGAAATTATTTTTGAATTAATTTCAAGGTTTGGTTTTGGTCTCTGGAGTTGTAAATAGAATAAGAATTTAAAATGGGAATGCATAGCTTCTGAATGAATGAATTGTGAGGGGAAGATGGTTATCTGGAGTCAGGATGAAAAATGCACTTGAAATGAATGTGTGTGTATCTGTATGTATGTGGCTCACAGCCCTAAGGTTGCAGAGTGATTATATTCTGAGCAGTGCCATTTCATTGTGGGGATATCCTCCACCAAGCCCACTGTCCTAGACAGCATGGCCAACTTTAACTGTTGAGTGCCCCCCATAAGGAACACTGAAAGTAATTAAGATCATTTGTATGGCACAATGCAGGTTGGGCCTTAGCCAGACCGCTTGTCAGAAGAAACCAGGAGTGGCTTCTGTGAACATGGCATCCTGCACAGGCCCTGCGTGACAACAGCTACAGTCCCATGCTCGTGAGAAACCTGCTATGAGATGATCTGTCTGGAGACAGGCTGTCATTGGTCACAAAAAGGGGACTACCCCATACAATGATTGGCCAGCCAAACCCCTTAAAACCCCCTACACTTCCTTGAATAAACGAGTTTGCGGCAGCTCACCCTCTGTTGTTTCCACCCAATTCCAGGAGTCTGTGTTGTGACTCTGCGCCTCTCACCCCCAACTCGGCAGAGACCCTGGGTTGGCCCTAGGAGGGACCCCAACAATCACAGGCAGGGAAAAATACAAGATTCTCCTACTCTTAAAAAGTTGTAAAATGATAGGATCAGAAAACTTCCTTGTAGCCCTGAGGGAAGTCCAAAACTCTCCCTGGAATGTAGGAGGAAAAAAGTGGGGGGAGTTATGCTGTCATGATGTGTTCCCCAGGGTCAAGAAGAAGAACAGGAATAGTTAAGTTCTGGGCCCAGTCCCAGACATATGTACCTGCAATGTGTCACTTACTGCTTTCCCCTGAAGGGCTTGATCTGCAGATGGCCAGATGGCCCTGGGAGTAAGAGGGGGAACCTAACACACAATTCTCATTATTACACAGGGAGACAAGACACAGACTTCTCTGAGGTTTATGCTGCCCACAAGAGAATCCCTGATAGCTCTTCTTTCTTAGCTTCCCTGTCTTGCAGAGCCAGGGGGGCTGCAAGCACAGGGAATCTCAGGATCCTGGCCCCAGCATGATGATGGGTGAACCCTAAGTCTCTGTGAGCCGATGGGGATATCTTATAAGAAGTTTGTAACTGTTTCTAAGTTTTCTTTATCTTTCTATGCTCCTATGGAACTATTATCAGACAACAGCCTCAACATTTGTGTTTAAATTTGGAAGTATTCAATACTGAATTTGTCAGAAAATTTCTAAAATTTCTAATAATGTCCAAATCTGCTTTCATATATAAAAAACTGTGTTTCAGGGAAGTTATAAGAAAAGACATTCCAACATCTACAAATGATAAAATCAATCTGTATATTCTGGGTACATAGTATAAGTGAAGTCTGGTCTACTCTTTTATAAAAAGTTATTTAAAAAAGCCTTCTGAGGAAAAAAAACTCAAATGATCATATTAAAAGTCTTATAATAAGGACAATAAATGTTTTTGTTGGTAATTATGTCAAACTGACTAAGGAAGATAAATTGGAGAGAAAACTTTAAATGTTGGTAAATGTTTGATGAAAACGATTGTTACAGAATGGTTACATGGACCATAACAGAAAAGTATATAAATGAAGGTATAAGTAAAGTATATGGATGAAGGTATGAGTCAGCTTAAACAGGTTAAAGACAAAGTTGATTAACTAAGTCTTAAAGTACTTGATCAGATTACAGACTTCTTGAAATATAAAATGACAATTAGCCTAGGGCTTACATCAGACTAACAAAGTACGGCCTTGGCTGGTAGCAGGTTTCTATGGTATTCAGGTTGTAAACTTAAAGCTTTAATTTATTGATGTTAATCTGATCATGATAATGGTTGTGAAAGACTGACTTTAGAGTACTCAACAAAGTTAGCTATGTTCCTCTATTTGTCAACCTTTTAACTAAATCTTAAAGTTAAAATTGGCTCATTAGTATTTAATTCTCTCATAAGGTTATTGTATCTAAAATTATGCCTCAAAAAATCTCACAGAGGAATTATTTACTCTCTTTTCCTATTTTATAAGGCAAACAGACCACATTTGGAGACACTTAACAGCATTTATCTGTCATGCACTTGGAAACTATTTACTTCATGGTGAAGACTAAAAGTAAATTCTAAACAAAGTTATGTTGTGATTTAAAGTGTAATTCCTCAATTCCTCCAACAATACATCTTAATACTTTAGATTTAACTTATGTCATTACTGATCAAGTTTACCAAAGTGCCACAGGAAGAATTATAGAGTTCTTTAAGATTTGAGTAGTTATAGATTATGTCATGAAATTTTGTGTATGTTTGTATTCACTATAGTTCTATAAAATTGATTTGAAGGAGAGTGAAAATATTTCTTTCTGGCTCAGCAGTTAAAGTTGCTTGTTTGCAAAGCCAGATGGCCTGGGTTTTATTCCCTAGTACCCATATAAATCTAGATGCACATAGTGGAGCATGCATTTGGAGATTGTTTGCAGTGGTAAGTGGTCCTGGCATGTCCATTCCTTCTCTTTTCTGTGAGACTTATCTCCTTTTCCAATAGATCATGGCAGTTTAGTCCAGTTCCTCTGTTCTTTTGGTATGTTAGATATAGCTGAATTAACTTCAGAAACTGACTTATAGATTGGGTGGACATCTTAGCTTTTAAAAGTGCTGAATCTCCTCATAAATGAAAAAAATAATATTATAAGAAAATATTATATAAAGGTATCCTTTATATAATTCTGATGAGCTTTAAAAATGGTAAAGTTTTTCATGTCTTCACATTTAAGCCAAAAATGTTACTACATAATATAGATTTCTTGCTTATTTTGAATACTGTTAGCAGGTCTTTTGTTCATAGTTAACTCTCTATAACCTCATGTGGCTTAAATATGTGAACTGTAATTTGTGTTAATATCAGACTTTTCCAAATACAGAATATTGCAATTTTGTTTATACAAAACCCATGATGTTCGGCTATCAATATGCAAAACTATTCAGTTGAACCAAATAGTAGTTATGGACTATAAAAGAAAATGAAAACTTTTAGATATATTTAATTTGCTTAATGTTATTTTTAACCAGTCAGATGATTGAAAAACCTTGAAAATTACTTAAAGCTTTTCTTAATGTGTTTTTTCTCTTGAAAAAAAATTAAAGGCTAGGGTAATTTTTATTTACTTACTTTCTTCAAGGAAGGGGGGTCTCACTGTAACCCAGGCTGACCTGAAACTCGCTCTGTAGTCCCAGGCTGGCCTCAAACTCAGAGTGATCCTCTTCTGCCTCCCAATTGCTGGGATTAAAGGCATACGCCACCACTCCTGGCCAAAACCCTGTAATTTCAAGATGGTTCCTGTCTTGTTCATGCTGGTTTTCCTGACTGGTTATCACTGATGTTATAAGCTAAGTCTTATAAAAAGTTACTTAGTCATTATGACTTTGTTCTTAGGAAAACTGAGGAAGCTCCCATGTCTTAGGGAAATCCACTGTATACAAACAATGCTAATATAGTTTGCTAAGTGATAAAATTGTTCAATGATTAAAGATGCCCATTTAAGAAATTACTTTGTGTCTGTCAAAATGTCTCTCATATATGTTTAAAACCAGGCTAATTCAGCTCAACAATGACCATGTTTAACTTTATTCTTAAGCTATGTACAATCAGTCACAGTCAAGGTTTTACTTAAGTAATTGTTTCATTTCTAGTACCTCAAGTTCATTGCTTATATATCTATTAATACTTAAGACATGTTTCCTGCTCTAGAAACATAATCTTAAACTCTGCTGTTCTGCTTCCAGTTTTGGTGGAAATTGACACCTGCATAGGTATACAGACTAGCCAAAGTTGTTTTCAAACACAGATGCCAAGTTTTTATACTGTCTTGTCTTTTCCTGAAATACAATTTCTAGGTTAAATCAAATGGCTTAAAATTATTGATAAAATAATTGGTAAAATATTGTTTTCAGGGCTACTAAAATGTTCTGCCTGTACTTATAACCAACAGATACTCAAAAGATAGAATGTGCATGTTTTCTATGTTCAGATATAGCTTACTCTGTCACCTGACAACTAAACTTAAATATTAATCAGAATGATTTTAAACTATTGTGTCATTCTTTGACCAGATCTGCTTTGCTAACCAGGTATGTTCTGCAGCTTTTAAAGCAAATCTGTTTTCCTAATCAGATATGTACAGTTGCTCCGAGTGATTAATAACCATATGTAGAAGCCAAAATCAATTGGAAACATTGGAGTTAAAAGGATAACCATTATTTTGGTTCCTGCTCCCAGGTCAGAAGGCCACAGGAGATGATGGGACACTTGCAACTTCTAGCCTCTGGTAAGTTACCTGTCTTCTTGATCAGGGAGGATATGGAGATTCAGAGATAAATTCCAAGTCTGTGTATCTGCAACAGGAGAGTCACATTAAAAGAAATATCAGTCCTTCAGACTTCCCAAAAGAGGGAGGGCCACTTGGTCAGCTCAGCCTTGACTTATCCTAGCAGATGACAATTCTGAGAGTCATAGAACTCCTCACGGGTCCCTAAAAGTCTCTCCATTATTGACCTCCAAAATACATAGTTAATTTTGGCAGCCTGCATGATCTTAATCACCTAGTAAGGAAATTTAACTACTAAATCTAACTACAATATAAACAAAGATTCAGACTAATAGGCTCCCCTGTCTGATGCTGGCTTACCATACTAAACTCTAACATTAACTCATGCCTTCTGCTTCTGCCTGTCCCTGGTTAGTCAGCCACTGCTGCCTTTAAATAAAAAAGGCCAAAAATTGTCCTCACTGGTTATGTTTATCTGATCGTTATGATTTTTATTAGTCCCATCTCTCTTTGATACATCTTTTTATTCACTGTAGCCCAGGCTGACCTGGAATTAACTCTGCATTCTCGGGGTGGCCTTGAACTCATGGTGATCCCCCTACCTCTGCCTCCTGAGTGCTGGGATTAAAGGCGTCTGCCACCACACCCGGCTTGATATATCTTTTTTTTTTTTTTTTTTTTTTTTTTCTAGGTAGGGTCTCACTCTGGCCCAGGCTGACCTGGAATTCACTATGTAGTCTCAGGGTGGCCTTGAACTCACGGCGATCCTCCTACCTCTGCTTCCCAAGTGCTGGGATTAAAGGCGTGTACCACCATGCCCGGCTTGATATATCTTTTCAAAGGAGGAATATCACTAAGGACAGATCGCAGACCCCGATCCTGCCATGTGAAAGCAATTTAGAGTTCTAAGTGTTTGTACTTGCTGATGTGGTTGCTGCTCATTGTTCAAAGGTGTTTCTTTGCACAGATTTATAAAGGTAAACCAGATTCACTGCCATTGATTGTGCTCCCTTAAAATTTGTAACACAAGGGGACCCACATACTCTCAGGGAATTGGGCCCATACCCATCAACCACGGGGTACAAATTTATGACACCAGAGTCCAGAGGACAGTGTCCTCACACAATTGTAGCAGGTAACAGGTCACCAAGGGACCCAGAGGGTCCCCGCCAGGTCAAGGTCCGGAGGACACCTGCCCCTGACAAGGACACTACAGCCCTGCTCTAGTCACTCCCAAAGCTGACTAGTCAACACATGGCAGAAGCTTGAGGAATTCAACATGAGATATATCTAAGAAAAATGGAGATGATGTACACTGTGCCGGGTTGGGAAAATTACATGTTAGAACATAAGGGATTATGACTGGGAAGAGTGTTAGGTCAGACAGGCTCCACCCCCCCCCCAAATGGAGTCACTAAGGACAACAGGATGGCGACAGAGACAAGGAAGCAGGTTATCCACATTCCTCAAGAAATAGCCCAGCCATTATCCCGTCCTTGCCTAATAATGCCCCCTTATTGGTTTCTGGCCCCCTTATCTCATAAGTTGCCTGGTCACTGTGCTTTTCCTGAATAAAAGCTTTCATCTTTGCCTCAGAGTGGTTTGTGCAGTCATGGCCACTCCTGAACCTTACAGAAGAGGAGGGAAATGTAATGGAAAAACTGAAAGCTGGACTGATGCACTAAAGTAAGAGTTAACTGCTAAGGATCTGAGCATATCTCTGTCAGTAGCTGATGCAATCCCCAAAACAGAACTGTCTAGGGGGACCCAAAGGGATGATAAGAGAGAAGGACAGTTTAGACTAAAATAGAGCTCATGGTTAGGGCGACGTGACTACATGATTCACATGCATATTGGTTCATAGGTATGCTTTGAAAACTTGTTTTGAGTCATATAGACTACACAAGCTGTCATGTGCTGCTTCTGTAAACCAGCTGCCCATTTGCTTTTTGTATGAAAATTTGTTTGTTTTTTGTCACCCTCATTCACCATTCCAATTATTGCCATCTCCAGACCCATAATTCCGTTACTTTTAGGATTGATTGTAGGCCCCTGCATTTTAAATGCTTTAATCAAGTTTATCCAACAGCGAATTTCCTAAGTAATGGTTCTCAGGACCAAGTATGAAGCTATGGTAACTGACTACAATATTTGACTCAGTTACTAAAACCAGTGAGGAATGTAACAATCTCTGGTGAGCAGACCTAAGGGAAGCCATCTTAGGCCGCTCAGCCATCTTGACATTCTCAAGGAGCCATAAGAGATTAAAGATTAGCACAGAGCATTAATTACAAGAATGTGGATGGGTCCCAGTAAGGCATCTGATGTTTGCTCTCACCCTGAGGTCAAGATGTCCTGATGTTTGGTATCTGCTTCATACCTGGTACTAACTGCACAAATTCTGCTTTTGTAATCATGTTTGCTTGCTTGCTCTTGCAAAGACAATTGTGTGTGGAGGGGGTGGATGGGATTTTCAGATCATTGTAAAGGAATGTGGTTTTTGCCTTTAAAAACTCACTGTAAAAGTAGGATGGGGCTGCTCTCCTCCTTGCTGTGAGGGGACAGATGCTGCTGGCTTAATAAAGATTCTCCTTTTGAATTTTTATTCACATGGTCTTCTGTTCATTTTTGGTCTGGGACTCACTACAACTTGAGGAATTATATTAGAGAGTGAAAAACACAGTTTAAGTCTTATTCTGAAGAGTGTGTTCTTGTTTCCTTGCATGTTCTGAATTAAACTCTGCTTGCTTTACTACTCTGTCTTATTTGATTTTTTCTCTCTCTCTGAAGCACAAGAATCAAGACGGTTGACTCAAGATCAGAGGAAACTGGAGACCACCCCATAATAAAAGGATAAAGGAAATTCCTCAGGTGGCAGCATAGGGTTGTGTCCCCACCCCTAATGTCCTAGACAGTGTCAATACTAGTTGAAAAGGCAGCCTCTTAGTAGGTTTTTTTTGTTGTAAGATTGTGATGGCTTAAAAGTTCTCTGTGGTAGTTTTATCAGGAAAATATGAATGAAGACCTCCGTTCATGATCTCCCAACTGTTTTTTATTAGGACTTAACATAAATGACTCCATTTTGATTCTGACAAGTGTCACCAATTATAACACACACACACACACACACACACACACACACACGTTAGAGGCAGGAAAAAAATTTCCCCCTAACATTCATAGTTCATCGTTGGGATAGACTCCGGTATCAAAAAAGATTAACAGTGTGGGGAAAAAAAAACCCTGAAGTTGCTTAATAGGTGCACCTCATGTATTATGCAAAATGCACAGGGAGAAGATAACATCTCAAAGAGGTGGATCTGAATTCAGGCTGACACTCTATCTCCAAGTGAAACAAAGACAGGAGGATGTTTGTGAGCCCAGGAAGGGTGAGATGAAGAGGAAAGGCAGGGTCTACAAGGGTGAAGTCTGATATGAAGATGCAGCCAGTGGGGCTTCTCCTCTATTGAGAGTCTGTGGTAATCTGGAGTCAGCTTTATCATTGTGGAACACAGGAGGGGAGAATCTTTCTAATGCACAGTTCCTTTAGAGATGTTAATTTCCCTTATAAATGGTTAACTAGGACTCTTGTTTTCAAGGCTTCTCCTATGGTGGCTGTTTTTTTTTAATAACTACTTTACAAATTCCTTTTGAAAAATGTTATTTATGGGTGCCATGCATATATGTGTGTATAAAATGAGTGTATATTATTATGATATGATATGAAAATATGGGGTATCTCTGGGAGCAAAGGAGCACTTCTTGGCTCCTGCGTCAGCTCATTGGAGTTAGCATGTTGGTTGCTGATGGACACACAAAACTTCCACTGAGTGCATGGCCTCCCAGTCCTTGTCTCATAAATTGGACAAATGAAATCCATGGACCATAAGGGATGAGATTTAGAAAGATTTTATTATAGACCTTTGGAGAAGGAAAGAGTGCAAGGCTGCTATATAGCAGGAGAGGCTGAAACATCATGTGCATTTGAAGCAAAACAAGGTGTTGGGGAGGGCTATTAGGATGCGATGGCCAGGAAAGGCGGGGTGAGCAAGGGTAAGTTCTGTGAGGGAAATTCAGTTAGTGCCTTCGCCCCCGCTAGGAGTCTGATTTATTAGGAGGAAGAACAAGTACAAAGCACAGCCTGGGGGAACCAAAAATGGACTGATAGTCATAGGGCTGTGGCTGAGGGTATCAGTGTATTGTCTCCTTAAAGGGATAGTTATCCCTTCAATTTCTTTAGCATATTTAAATGTGTAAGATTTCCTAGAGGTGGTCTTCTGGCCAGGTGATTTACATGTCCAGTTGGATTAACTTTTAAAGGAGGGGACAATAGTATCAAAGGAGAATTGGAGAAAGCTAGCGTTTTTAGGCAGTCTCCGTTAGGGATTGTGGCTCAATAAGAACCAAAAGGCGCCAACTCACTCACCCTAGCACTAGAAACTCTTGGCAAAAATGTTGGATTGAGACTGGTCCACAGGGCCCTCTACTGCCCACAGTCTACTGCACTAACTGGGTGGGCTAACCCTCAGGTTCATCCTTAAATTTACCAGCCAATCAGATCTTCCCTTACATACCTGAATCTGACGCTATACAAGCTGTGGCCTTCCAGGTCCTCCCCCTCTTCTCTCTGAATGCCACCATCAGTGTGTGTGTGTGTCTCCTCTTTGCTCAGGCCACAAGGACACTCATGAATCTGGCTTCCACCTCATCCAGCCTGGGTAGGTAGTGTGTGGAAGTAGCATAACATTTTCTTATCTGGGAAAACTTTTCTGCTTGTCTCTACTTTACAGTTTGGGGTAACTTCTCACTTTAATGACATGTATGATTTTTTCTCTGATTTCTGAGTCTACCATGTGGGTGTACTCACAAAATTTAGGTTTCTACCTGTGTAGTTACTCTAAGCTCAGGGTACCTAGAAGTCTAACCCTCTTCATCAGTCATTCCTCTGAATTTCTCTCCTGCTTTGATACTTTACCTCTTCAGGAAAATACATGGTGGATGCGATGAGGGTTTTCTGAGTACCTCTATATATACATGTAAGTTCTACTTTCCATGTGCTTACAACTCTATTCCAGACCTTTTCTAAATACCTCAATTTCTCTTAAATAAACCTTATATGCTATGTGTGTTTCCACATGAGAACATATTTCCTAAACCCCACAATTTGTGATTTCCCTCTTAATAAACTTAATAATTCATATTTTATCCTTCTTGAGTGCATCTTTATTAATTCTTTATTAAAGGTAGTACAGAACCCAAAACTTTGGGTGTATAAGTTCTGGGGGAATCCTTCCTGGACCTCAAAATTCTATGTCAGTATGTCTTCATAATCTTACGTTTTGGGTAGTTTAGAATGTCATGTCTACTCAGGGCCAAAGGAAGTAACTTTTCCCTTAAGGGCCTCCACAAGAGTTCTCCCTTTAGTACAGCATTTTAATTTTATTTTTATTTTTTTTTGTTTTTCCAAGGTAGGGTCTCACTCTAGCTCAGGCTGACCTGGAATTCACTATATAGGTTCAGGGTGGCCTCTAATTCATGGCAATCCTCCTACCTCTGCCTCTTGAGTGCTGGGATTAAAGGCGTGCACCACCATGCCCGGCTAGTACAGAATTTTAAAGCTTAGGAGAGGGTAAATAGAATGCTTTTCTTTGTAATATTTACCAGGGTTATAGGAGGTGGGGTTCAGAGCTGATTATATCGGAGGGATCCATCTATTATAACCTCCAAGCCTGCTAGAGCCACTCTGGGTACCTAACACTTCTTCAATGTGGATCCTAGAAGTTGGAGTGTCTTTGAGAGTGATGCATCCATTTTTGGCTCTTGATCGTCTATTAACCCAGGAATTAGGTTGACAAATGCTCACAGTCATGCAAACCTCCTACTAGGTCAGTGGCCTCGGGGTTCTTGACTTATGACTTTGACAAATGAAATCCACAGAGGATGAAGATTAGAAACACTTTATTATAGAGCTTGAGGAAAGAAAGAAAGCAGAGCTCCTGGTATAAGGCAGGATGGTGCCCAGAAATAGGAAAGCCACCTGGTGTTTCTGATTGGCTTCTTTTATGGGGATTTACTGGATGGGGCTTCAGCTGGTAGTCTCGCTCACATGCCCCAGATGTCCAAGCACTTTGCTACATTTCCAGGAAAGATGGTAATCCTATTTACATTCCTCAGCAAGGGAATAATCCTTCTTGGAAGGGGATAATATTTTCTAGGGCGGTTAATCCTTTAGAGGAAAAGGGACAAGGATTAGATGTCCCCCAATATACTCAGCGTTTTATTAGTTTGTAGTTTGCATGTGCAAACTGACTGGCTGGAGGCAGTGTCACTGGGCAGATCTTAAGGTGTGGAGGTGGGTTTGAGATTCCATTGTAACGATATGCAAAATGTGCCTAGCTGGAGTTCCTGGAGGTGTGCTGTGCTGTGTGGTTTTTGGCTTGTGGCTTTTTCTCTCTGTGTTTGGTCCTGTGAAGGCAGGACAGTTTCTTTTGCCATTATGGAACTTCCCCTGGATCTGTAACCTTCAATAAATATCACTTCCTCCATAACTTTGCCTGGTCTAGAAGTTCATCTCAGCAAACCTGAAGCTGTCTGCTACAGGGAGGAAGTTTTTTTTTTTTTTTTTTTTTTTAAGCGTACAAATCCAGGGGAGGAAGTTCCATCAATGGTGGAAGAAGCTGCTTCCATATATCCAAGCAACAACCAAACTGCCAGAAAAGAAAAAAAGAGAAAAAAACCAGAAAACACAAATAAGCAGCAAGCAGGACCCCCCTCCCCAGCTCAAACCTCTCTGCATACCTTTGGGCTGGAATCTAGAACCAGCCCTCAGTGATCCCACCTCCAGCTAGGCTGCTGGAGACCCAAGGTACAAGCTTTAATAAAACACCTGAGTCTACGTGGCACATACATTCAAACCACCACAATATTTAAATTGATTTAATAATCATCTGCATGGTCTATTCATGCTGAAGTTTGTTGGATTTACTAAACAATGGTACTGCTTTGGTAATATGTCATTGTTAGAGTGGGACAGGCTCCAAAGATGGAGTCACCATGGTCAGCAGAATGGTGACAGAGGCATAGGAAAGTGGATTATTGACATCCTTCAAGAAACCACCCAGTCATTATCTCATCCTTGCCTAACAATGCCCTGAGTCATGGTTTCCTGCCCCTTTGTCTACTAAGTCACATGGTCACTCCTGTGGTGTCACACCCTAGCTATTTTAAATGGTTAATATAATGATCTCCCCTAAGGAACTTTTCTATTCAACTTAACAAATAACATTTTTTTCCATCCTCACCTTCCCCCAACTGAAGAAGCCCTATAAAGCCCACTACCTAAAAACTCAGGTTGGCTGTGCTCCTCTCTTGTGAGTCAGCCCTGGCAGCTCTTGGTTTTCCTGAATAAAAGCTTTCATCTTTGCCTCAAAATGGTTTGCATGGTCTTGGCCATTCCCAAACATTACATCTAGTGCTGTGACTTGGATAGGAGACTCCTGGTTGCCTTCTTGGGTGGCCAGAACTCCTTTCCCCTGACCAGACTACAGAGCTGCCACTGACCCTCTGAAGGTCTTGGACTATCTGCCAGGTACAGGCTTCTCCACTCACCACAATTTGGCCACACTCTTCTCCCTTGTTCATCTGTTCCCTCCTCCTTGATAAGTATCCTTCTTGGGTTGTCCTGTTATCCGGTTTATTCCCTACTTGTGTAAGCCATGCTGGCACACCAGACTACACCAGTCGCTCACTTTTGGGCCCCAAGCCCAGGTCTCGAGAAAGACACTCTCAACACCTTGGGTCTCTACCATACCCTAAGGGGTGCCTTTTGGTTTGGTTCCAACAGTCTCAGGACACTTCCTTTCCCCCTCCTCTCCCTCCATCTCCTGAGGTCTCATCTTTCACTGACAGCTACTTACTCCATGAGGAGCACAGACTCCCATTTTGCCCATTAACAGGTTAAACAACCTACAGTTGCAACCTATGGCCAGGGGGTCATATTGGTGTTCTGTGTAAACCCAGCTTAAGCCCCGGTTCCTTCCTTTCACCCTTGTTTTGCTCTTTCTCTGACTCCTCTCACTAGCCCTTTTACTATACTCTCATCCTTCCATGGGAAATAAAACCTCTAAACCAATTTCTATTACCCCCGTTACCTGTCTCCTTAGGAACTTAAAGCCTCTATTACTCTTGGATGGCATCAAACCTAGTCGTATGATCTTTCTTTGCAACACTGCCTGGCCTCAATGTGAGCTGGACAATGGGTCCAAATGGCCTAAAAAATTCTCACTGATTTAGAAAACTTCTGCCAACGTACAGGCAGGTGGTCCAAAGTACCTTGTATTCAAGCGCTTTTCACTTTGCATGCATAGCCCTCTCTCTCTGCTCTGCCTGCTCTTCTCACCAGGTTCTTCTAGCCAAAGTCTCAGGAATGCCCTCTAATTCAACTCCTCCCCCTTACTCATCCTCACTCTCTGCTTTTCACATAGGCACCATAGATGACCTAGCCCCTAGCCCCGACAACTCCTCTGGCTCCTCCAGCTGTCAGCCTCTCCTGATCCCCTGCCTGATACTCACACTCCTCCTCCTTCCCTTCATCTGTCTCCTGTTCCACCTCTGTGCCCCCAGCCATCACCATCTCCCATTTCCTTTCCTCCTCTTTACCCTCCTGCCCAACGTACTTGTTTTTGTAGGGATGGAATTACCGTTTATGTGAGGTTGCAGGCACTGAAGGAATCATTTGCATTCATGTTCCTTTTTCCATGTCTGATTTATCTCAGATTGAGAAATGTCTAGGGTCTTTCTCCACTGATCCAACATGCTATACCAAAGAATTTTACTACCGCAACCAGGCCTATGACCTAACCTGGCATGATATCTTTGTAGTTCTTTCCTCCACTCTCACTCCTGATGAACGAGAACATGTCTGGGTGGCCACTCAGGCCCATGCTGATGAGGCTCACTTAACTGACAACACTTTCCCAGTGGGAACACTTGCTGTCCCCAAAGAGGAGCCTGATTGGGAATATCATGCTCCCACTACCTCCTCCAGTTGGGTGACCCATATTAGGATGGTTCTTTGCCTCCTGGCTAGCCTCCAAAAGGCATCCCATAAGTTTGTCAATTTTGACAAACTCCAGATGTTTACCCAGAAACCTAATAAAAATCCAGCTGAGTTTATAGGTCACCTAACTGAGACACTCACCCAATACACTCATTTCAACCCCGCTTCCTAGGAGAGCATGATAATTCTCAATACCCGCTTCCTGTCCCAATCTAATCCTGACATCAGGAAAAAACTTAAACACCTAGAAAAGGGCCCTTAAACCCCTCGGGGAGATCTGCTTGACCTGGCATTTAGTTTTTTTAATAACAGGGAGGAACAGAAACAGACTGAAAGGGTGGCCAGAGATAGACAGCAGTTACAGTTCCTGGCTGCTGCCTCTGAGGTCTCCAAAGAAGATGATGGCGGCCACAATGCTTATTACCAGAAACCTGCTTCAAGTGGGGTCACAGTGGGCAAAAGCCTGCCACAAAGTGCACCTGCCACCAGGACTCTGCCCCCACTGCAGACTTGCTGAACACTGGAAGGTCAAATGCCCTTCTCTGCTTAGACAAGGTAGGCCAGCCCCTTCCCCTCATCCCCACAAGCACAAATCACTGATTTTCTGGGCTTGGCAGCCGAAGATTGATGGTGCCCTGGAACCTCAGCCCCCACCAGCACTCTCCAAATCACAATGGAGGAACCCAGGGTCACAGTCCAGCTGGCAGGAAGGCCTGTCTCATTTGTAATAGATAGGGGGTCCAGTTGGTCAGTCCTGCCACCCTGCTTTGGTAAGACTTTTCCTTAGAAGATCTCTGTGTTGGGTATTGATGGCCTATCCCACTCATCACTACCGCCTTACCCTGCGTAGTCTGGGACACTCCCCTTTCCCATTACATCTCGTAACACCCTCTTGTCCTGTTCCCCTCATGGGTTGAGATCTTATGCAAAAACTCTCTCTCCCTGACTTACCTCTCACACTCTGTCTTCCTCCTAACACCAGACCCCTCCCTTACAAAGGATTCACTTTTACCCCTTCCAGTCTCTGAGGTTGATCCCAGGGTGTGAGACACTTCTTCGCCGACACTACCCTTTCATCACACGTCTGTCCTCATCAGACTTAAAGATGTCCTTTCCCTGCCATCCTCAATACCCAATCTCACTTAAACATTGCCAAGGACTCAGACCCACTATTTTTCTCTTGCTCCAAGCTGGTCTCCTTCACCCCACTCATTCCCCTTGCAGTACTCCAATCTTGCCTGTTATCAAATCTGATCGTAACTTCTGCTTAGTCCAACACTTGCACCTAATCAGTGCCACTGTTATGCCCATTCATCCAGTAGTCCCCAACCCCTATACTCTCCTTTCTCATATCCCTTCATCCATTACTCATTTTTCTGTTCTTGACCTCAAAGTTGCCATCTTCTCCATCCCCCTCCACCCTGATTCCTATGATCTCTTCACTTTCACCTGGAAGGACGCTGATACTCATACCGCCTCTCAACTCACCTGGACTGTCCTTCCCCAGGGTTTTAGAGACATCCCACAACTATTTGGTCAAACTCTCTCCACTGACCTTTGGTCCCTGTTGCCCAACACACTTTTACAATATGTAGATGATCATTTGCTCTGCTCACCCTCTCTTTCTCTGTCCAAACTACACACCAACAAACTTCTTAACTTTCCCGGATCTAACAGATATTGAGTTTCTCCCTCAAAAAGCTCAACTTTCTGGTACCTGGGTTTTCACCTTACACCTACCTCACCCTAGACAGCAAACAACATCTTTGTTCCCTCTCCCCACCTACCTATAGAAAGAAATCCTCTCTTTTCTTGGTTTTTCTGGGTTCCTTAGAATGTGGATTCCAAACTTTGCCTTCCTGGCAAAGCCCCTTTATGACAAAGCTAAGGGAAACTTTCATGAACCCCTAGACCCTAAATCAGAGACGGATGTTGCCTTCTCCTGCCTGTGCAATGCCTTCTTGGAAGCTCCAGCCCTTGCATTTCCAGACTTTCAGCAGCATTTTCTTCTTTATTCCACAGGAAAAGGGGGTAAGGTATTGGGAGTTCTGGGCCAAATGAAGGGTCCATCCTTTGCCCCTGTAGCATATCTTTCTAAACAACTAAAAATCTCGGTCTGGGGTTGGCAACCATGCCTATGTGCTCTTGCTGAAGCTGCTCTTCTGGCCCCAGAGGCACATAAATTCACTTCTGGGCAACAACTCACTGTCCTCTCCCCCTACAGGCTTCAAGATCTACTATCCAACTATTGCATACCTAGGTTTGCTTACTCTGTACCAAGGCCTCTCCACAAGGTAGAGTCCATCTCCCTCCCTTTTTCAAACCCCACCAACACAGGGATTCACTTCCCAGTGTGGACTGGCAGATAGATTTTACTCACATGCCTCCTCACAAACAGACTAAATACCTTCTCACTATGACGGATACTTTCTCAGAATGGGTTGAAGCTTTTCCTATGACAGGAGAAACTGCAAATTTAGTTGCCTCTCACATTCTCAAGTCTATTCCGCCCTGCTTTGGCCTTTCCTTTACCATTCAATCAGACAATGGACCGGCCTTCATTTCCAAGGTAACCCAGGAGGTATCCAGGGCCCTGGGAATACATTGGAAACTTCATATTCCCTATAGACCTCAGTCTTCAGGCAAGGTAGAAAGAGCAAATGCTATTCTCAAAACTCACCTGTGTAAACTGACATTTGCACTACACCTATCCTGGCCCCAGCTCCTCCCACTTGCCTTAATCCTAATAAGAGTTACTCCTCAGGCCCCCTCCTTTCTTAGCCCTTTTGAACTCATGTATGGGCACCCCTTGCTGTTAAGTAACTTTCCCCCACTACCAGAAACTCCTCTCCATGGGTACTTACCAACTCTCACCTTTAACTGGAACCTTCTCCGGGAACATATGATCACCTTGTTCCCCAACCATCAGAGGAAGCCACAACTGTCTCACTTAACTCTGGAGATCAAGTCTACCTTAAGCAGCCTTGCCCACAGGGTCTCAAGCCACTCTGGACTGGACCTCATCTGGTGATCCTAACCACTCCCATGGCTGCAAAGCTTCAGGGCATCCCCAGTTGGATCCACCTAACACAGCTCAAGAGAGTCAAGTCATCTCCATCCTACACTACCTCATCCAGGAATAAGTACACCTCAACCCCAATGGGCCCTCTCAAACTTAAGCTTTCTTGTGTTCCTACTCTCCCCCTGATCCCAGAATATTCCTCTTTTTTTAAAATAAATTTTTTTTATTATTTTTTTTATTTTTGGAGAGAGAGACAGAGAGAGATAGACAGAGATGGAGAGGGAGACAGAGATGGGTGCGCCAGCAGTCTCTCAGCTGCTGTGAACGAAATCCAGATGCGTGCGCCCCCTTGTGGGCAAGTGCGGCATTGCATCCTTGCCTCACTTTGCATCTGGCTAAACGTGGGACCTGGAGATTGGAACCGCTGGACATTGGAGCCAGCGTTCTTAGGCTTAGGAGGCAGGCACCTTAACCACTAAGCCATCTCTCCAGCCCCAGAATGTTCCTCTGAATACACTGATGCCCCTCTGCCTCCTTTCTTTTGCCCCAAGCCCTCTATCCCTCACCTCTGAGTGCTCATTCTGTCTTGTGCCTGGTGTTTTGATGTTGTAGCTGTTGACGAGCATAACAAACTCCTTAATTTTTCCTTCTGTTCTCTCACTGGGTGTGTGCATAGCCAATTTCCCTTGCCTTCTCTATAACATTTGTCACCAGGAACTGCCCCAAAGCCAGCTGAATACAGGGATGATACAAGAGAAGTCTCTGCTTCACTCAGGACCAAGTCATAACAGCATGCTACATGGTGCTGTTAGAGGGTGCTCATGATTGATCTCACCACTCTGTCTCCTCTAGCCACCATGGAACTACCTCCTTATCACCTGCCCTGAAGGGAGACCTATTGACTGCATTATCCAACCCCTCCCATAAGAACTCTTCACGTCCCATGGTCAGCATGAAGCTATTACACAAGAGAGAGCACCTTTCCTCATCATTAACAAAAGACTGAAATATTAGGTCAGAACGGACTCCCAAGGTGGAGTCGCTATGGACAGCAGAATATTGACAGTGGATTATCCACATTCTTCAAGAAACCACCCAGTCATTATCCCCTCCTTGCTTAACAGTGCCCTGACTCATGGTTTCCTGCCCCCTTATCTCCTAAGTCACATGGTCACTGTTCTGGTGTCACACCCTAGCTACTTTAAATGGTTAATACAATGATCTCCCCTTAAAGAACTTTTTTTATTTGGCTTAAAAAATGATTTTTCCCTTCTTCACCTTACCCCAACTGAAAAAGCCCTATAAATCCCACTACCTGAAAACTCAGGTTGGCTGTGCTCCTCTCTTGTGAGTCAGCCCTGGCAGCTCTTGCTTTTCCCAAATAAAAACTTTGATCTTTGTCTCAGAGTGGTTTGTGTGATCTTGGTCACTCCTGAACCTTACAGTCCTACCTAAAGAGCTTGGTTTAATACCATTTTCACTTTTCCAGTTTCTTTGCTGTTATAGATTGAACCCAGAGCTTTCTGCGTACTAATTGCATGATATATCACTGAGGTATAAAACTATTTCCAAGGTTTCTTTAAATAATGTTTATCCATTAAAAGTATTTAGTTATTGTTGGATTTTTTTTTCTTTTGATTTTTCGAGGTAGGGTCTCACTCTAGCCTAGGCTGACCTGGAATTCATTATGTAGTCTCAGGCTGGCCTTGAACTCATGGCAATCCTCCTACCTCTGCTTCCTGAGTGCTGGGATTAAAGGTGTGTGCCACCACACCCAGCTATTGTTGGATTTTTAACCAAGCTGTCTTTCTTTCCTGTTCTCCACAGTTGTTACAGGTCTGGCCGGAGTGCCGAGGTCTTTGATTTTGGAATTGCTACAGTTAAGATGATTTGACTAAGTCATACTGCACCAGGGCTGGAGGAGGAATGTGACTTCCTTGTGAGCTGGAAATTATATAGTCAGTCTAGGGTAATATAGCCCCAAGAAGTGACTGGATTTTTTAAAACTTTTGACTGACAGCTTCTATTAATATAGACAATATACCATGATCATAAATCCTTTATAACACCTGCCCCTGTCTTGCCCATCCCAAACCACCCCATCCACAGAATACTTTCTTCTTTCCAACTGGTCTCTCTTCAATTTTGAAGTCTTCATTTTTTTTTCCAATTATGCAGGTCTTATGTAGGTAGAGTCAGCCAATCTGACATCATGAATATCAAGACCATTTTCTGTCTGGAAGGCAGTTTAGTAAGGACTCTTCCCCTTACTTTGGCACTTAAATTCTTTCCACAACCTCTTCCACAACAGTCTCTGAGCCTTGAAGAGTGTGATAAAGTTGTCTCACTTAAATGCCACTTCTTGTCAGCCCAGTTGCAGCTTGATTTTTCAGTGACCTGCAACCCAAGCTTATGGAGTCTTCAGCAACAGTTCTTTACAATCTAGTTCTGGTGGGCAACCAAGAGACTTGGCAATAGTCTGAAATGTTTTGGGGAAAGCAGGGGCTTCCCTGGCCAACAACTCACTGAATGTTCCTCAATCCTGGCAATGAAATTTTTCCAGCAACAATTTATTCTAGACTTCTAGACACAACATTATCCACCTCTACTGCAAACTTCTACCCAATCTCTCTCTTTTTAAATATATATGTATATATTTGAATATATGTCTCCCAATATATTCAGTGTTTTATTAGTTATAGTTTGCATCTGCAATCACCTTGCTAGAGGCAATGTCACTGGGGGCTGGTCGTAAGGTGTGGTGGGTTTGAGATTCCATTGTAAAGATATGCAAAGTGTGCCCAGTAGGAGTTCCTGAAGTGTGCTGTGTGACTTTTTGGCAGTAGTTTTGGCTCAGTGTGCTGTGTGCCTGGTTGGCTTTTTCTCTCTTGCCTGGTCCTGTGAGGCAGGCCGCTTCTCCTGCCATTATGGAACTTCCCTAAATCTGTGAGCTTCAATAAATAATATTCCTTCCTCCATAACTGTGTCTGGTCTGGAAGTTCATCTCAGCGAACCTGAAGCTGTCTCAGGAATGTCCACACTGGTTTCCATACCAGATGTAACAGTTTACATTCCACCCAACAACAAAGAAGCCTTCCTATTTCCCAACACCTTCATCAGCATTTACTGTCATTTGATTTGATGACAGCCATTCTGACAGGAGTGTGATGGAACTTCAAAGGACTTTTAATTTGCATTTTTCTGATGGATGAGGATGTAGAATATGTTCTTCTTTGATTATTATTATTAACATATTTTGTAGGCTTACATCTTGTGTTGGTATGCTCTTTTCTCTTGTCCCTGCCTCAATTCCAGTGGGGACCATACTCAGTAGGGTTGCAGGTATTTCCTCATGGGGTAGTGGGTTATGCACTGTGGGACCAGTCATCAGTTATTGTGGGAAAGTGAATGCCTCTGGGCATGATGTCTCAACCTGTGGTTCTTACAATTTTTCTGCCCCCTCTCCCACAAAATTCCAAGCCATGGTGAGTGAGTTTTTTCAGTCTACTTTACTGATGAACTCTTAGGAGCCTCTGGATCTCTACATTGGTAAGTGTTGAGTATCCTCAGGGTCTGTCTCCTTCACCCTGGCACTGATTGTCAGGTTAACCATGGAAGCAGCACTCTTGCTCATCTCCCCAATTCCTCTGTGGTTTTTAGCTGCGGCTTGGCTGAAGTGTGGAGAGTAGTTTATCTCCTTGGACGTCACTACCTTCTGAAAAATAAAAACAGATTCTCTAACAGAGTGTGAAGTCACCATAGATTAAATAGGATATGCATTATTAATTTAGGGAGAATTTGATGGATGTAACCCCTCTTTTAGCCAAAGACTAGTGAGAGTTTGACACTGAAGAGCATAATCTTTGTCTCTATAGGATTCTGATCTGGTTCCCAATTCCAGATATGGGCTCCTTTACACTGAGCGGATCTTTTAGCCAATCACAAAAGTGTTGGTTACCCACCAAGGCTGTGTGCCATCATTGCCCTATTGTGTACATCCTGTCAGGGTGTTTCCTTCTGAGTAGCTTAGACCTCTGGTTGTTCAGAACATTGTTGGCCACATTCTTCCAGTAGCTCATGTAGTGCTTTCCAGCACTAGGTGGGCTAACTATCTGGGGAATGGCTCACTTCCAGATTCCAGCCAGGTCTCTTTATGCTCTGTGTTTGCATCATATGGTGGTGTCTTCAGCAATAGGGTCTTACCTTTTGTCTTATGTGTGTACTCAAGTGCTTTGACAGAAGCCTGTCTTGTTTTGGGGACCTAGTAGGTCTCTCTGATCAAGAGCTCATTGTGAGCAACAACTTATTTCTGGTATGGGGAGTTATAGGCCAGAGACAAAAAAAAGTTAAGGTTAGGCTTCATCCCACCATCTTCAGGACCCTTCTTTTCAGGTGCTTCCCCCTTACTCTGGTTGAGAGTTATTTTTTAAATTCTATCTTTAAGGATAAAAGTTCCTGTGGTACCAGTTTATTTTGGATTTAGTTTTGTGTTTGGTTTCCCCACCCTCTCTTTCCCCTCTTCCCAAACCCTTCCATCCCTATTGTCTGGGCCTTGAGTTGCCTATCAGGTATGTTAGCAACTCAAGATGATCCAGATTAGGAACTGCAGATGAGTGAGACCACGTGGAGTTTGTCTTTCTGTGATTGGGTGAGTTCAAGGAGTATGATGTGTTCCAAGCTTGTTCATTTTTCTACAAATTTCATTGTATCACTTTTTCTTGCTGCTGAGTATAATTCCATTGTGTAAATGTACCACAACTTCATTATCCATTCATTCAATGATGGGCATGTGGGTTGATTCCAGTTCTTAGCTATAATGAATTGAACAGCTATAAACATGGTTGAGCATATATCTCTGTAACGAAGCATGGAGCATTTAGGATAAATGCCCAGTAAGGGAATAGCTGGGTCTGTTAGTAGGTCTATGTTCATGCTTTTCAGGAATCTCCATATTGATTTCCATAGTGGTTGTACAAGTTTACATTCCCACCTACAGTGGATGAGGGTTCCTCTTTTTCCCAAATCCTCACCACCATTTGTTGTCATTTTTTTTTTTAATGATTGCCATCCTTTCTGCAGTAAAGTGGCATCTCATACTTCTTTTAATTTGCATTTCCCGAATGGTTAGGGATGTTGAACATTTGCTTAAGTGTGTGTTAGCAATTCATATTTCTTCCAATGAGAACACCCTGTTCAGTTCTCTGCACCAGTTTTTGAGTGGGTTTTATGATTTTTTATTGTTTAGTTTTTTGAGGGTTATTTTTGTAGATTCTATATATTAGACCTCTGTTAGTGGTCTTCAATTCTGTTCCATTGGGGTGTATTTCTGTTTTGAATGCCAGTACCATGATCTTTTTTTTTTTTTAACTATGGCTTTGTAATATAGCTTTAGATTGTGTATGGTGACACCTCCAGAGGTATTTCTTTTGCTGTGGAAATGTTTGGATATCTGAGGCCTGCTGACATTCCATATGAATTTTGAGATCATTTCTTCTATCTCTGTGATGAATGATACTGGAATTTTTATTGGTATTGCATTAAACCTGTATATTGCTTTTGGTAAAATTACCGTTTTCACAATATCAATTCTGCCTATCAGGAGCATGGGAGGCCTTTCCACCTTCTCATGTACTCTTTGGTTTCTTTCTTGAGTTTTTTCTTATGTTTTCATTATACAGGCCTTTTACATCCTTGGTTTAGTGTTATTCCAAGGTATTTAATTTTTTGTTGTTATTAAAAATGCAACAATCTCGCTAATTCCTTTCTCTGTATATATGTCCTCTGCATATAGAAAGGCTACTGATTTTTTGTGATGATTTTTTTTTAATCTTGCCACTTTGCTGAAGGAATTTATCACCTTTAGAAGTTTTGAGATGGAGATTTTCAGGTAACTTATGTATAGGTCATATCATCTGCAAATATGGCTAACTTGATGTCTTCCTTTCCAATTTGTATCCCTTTCATCTCTTTCTCCTGTCTTAGTGCTTGGGCTAATACTTCTAGTACTATGTTGAGGAGCAGTGGTGAGAGTGGGCACCTCTCTCTTCCTCCTGATCTCAATTAGAACTCCCTGAGTCTTTCCCCATTAAGTATTATTTGGGCTTTAGGTGTTTTATATATAACCTTTATTGTGTTGAGATATAAAGCCTCATGCCTATTCTCTCTTTTGATCATGAAGCAGTGTTGTATTTTGTCAAAGGCCTTCTCTGCATCAATTGAGATGATCATATGGTTCTTTCGATTAAGTTTATTTATGTGGTATATTACATTGACTAATTTCTGTATGTTGAACCATCCATGCATCCCTGGGATGAAGCCAATTTGATCAAGGTGGATAATGTTTTTGATGTGTTGTTGAATTCAATTTGGGAGGATTTTGTTCAGGATTTTGCATATAAATTCATTAGAGTTTTCTCAGTTCTTTGTTGAAATAGATACAAATCCTAAGGTTTCAATTCATAGGCAGGGTAGACCTCCCTGAACTCCAAAATCTACATGACCAGTACCATGATGTTTTTGTTACTATGGTTCTGTGATATATCTTAAAATCAGGTATGGTGATATCACCAGCTTTATAGTTTTTGCTCATAATTACTTTTACTATTCAGGGTTTTTTTTTTTTTGTCTTTTCAAATGAATTTTAGGGTTGCTTTTTGTATTTCAGTGAAGAATGTCATTGGAATTTTGATGAGGATTGCACTAAATCTGTAGATTGCTGATTTCTTCTTTCTCTTTCTCTGCCCTGTGATCTCTGTCTGGGCTAAGTCTGGCTTTCCCCTCTCCAACCTGGCTGGAGAGGGGAGAGCTCTGTTTCTTGGCCTGGGTAGTTTCTGTTTGCCTTCTATCATGTTATATCTTGGGATACTTCCTCACATAGATCACATGTATGATTATTCCTCCATTTCTGAGCCTACCATGTGTGTATTTCCTCTGAACTCTATATCTATCATGTGGGTACTTCCTCTAAACTCTGGGCCTGTTACATGTGTAATTTCTCTAAACTTGGGGTAATCATGAGTGTAACTCTCTTTACTACCCATTTCTCATCATCTGAATTTCCTAATCTGTGCTTTCCCTCTGCTATTCTTCCTTAAGCTATCACCACTTAATCTCTTAACTTTCTTCTGTGTGGAAGCTCAGGGCATATGTTCTGCCTCCAACATGTGTCTGTATTTCTTTTAAATCTTTCTATATGAGCTCCTAGATCCCATCTTTCCCATGCTTGTGAATTTACTTCAGCCTTTTAGTAGGCCCCAATTTACCTTACATGAACCTCATAATTTATGATTAATCCCTAAATAAACACAATAATTCAAATTTATCCTTCTGGAGTCCATTTTTATCAATCCTTTGTTAAAAATAATATAAAGGCCCAAAATTTGGGTTGGTGTACTGTTAGTTTCCATAAATTTTAGGGGTTGTTGAGGCTAGTAGGATGTACTTATGGAGAATAGAGAGGAGGGGATAAGTAGGAATGAATGTGGAAAAGAGGTTGGGAAGAAAAAGAAAGTGAACAAGTTGTTTTGGTGGGGAGTAGTAGAGAGATTCAAATAGTAGGATGGGGAAAAATACAGAACAAACCTAAAATCCAACTGAGCAATATACAAACACAAACGAAACTGACAGGGAATATTTATGTCTGAGTGGGGGTTAAAAGAATAGACTAACAACAAAAGACCCTAAACTGAGGGGGATGTCCTGATTCTTGCCCTTAATCCCAGCATTTGGGAGGCAAAGGTGGGAGGATCGCCATGAGTTCTAGGCCACCCCGAGAATACAGAGGGAATTCCAGGTCAGCCTGGGCTAGAGTGAGACCCTACCTTGAAAAACAGAAAAATGAAAAAAAAAAAAAAAGAAGGAATCCAGTTTTTTCTTTTATCTTTTTTTTTTTTCTTTGCTGGGATTAAAGGCGTGCACCACCAAGCCCAGCTAGTTTTTTCTTATTTATTTATTTTCCCTAAAAGTGTCCTACTTTCCTAGAAACCTGACATAAGATGTGAATAGGATAAGAAAGTACCTTGGATATGGCTCAGCATGGGATCTTTTTTTTTATTATCTCCTATTCTCTAAAGGAGTTCCCCTTCCCTAGAAACTTAACATAGAAGTGTGAATATGATTGCAATGCACAGAAATACCTGTCATGGGAACTAGACAGACCAGCTTAGCCTCCACAAAATTAATTTCTGTAAGAAACCTTTATAAGAGTCACTAGACAGAGTCCCTGCTCAGTATTTCTTCTACTATATAAGAGTGTTGCCCTCTTTCCTTCTCTTAAGCTTTATAAGAAAATCTATCTAAACATCACCCTCTATAGTCTGTGGATGTCATTCTTCTATTTAACAAGACAAGAACCTGGAGACCACTGAATCAATGGAAGTTTTGTGTGACTACAAGTGTTTAGCACTATAATTCCTAAGTTAAAAAGTCAACCAAGGGGCTGGAGAAATGGCTTAGCAGTTAAGGCCCTTGCCTGCAAAGCCTGCAAAGGACCCAGATTCAATTCTCTAGTACCCAAATAAGCCAGATGCACAAGGTGGTGCATGCAACTGGAGTTCAGTTGCATTGGCTAGAGTCCCTGGAGTTCCCATTCTCTCTCTCTCTTTTAAAATAAATAAATAAATAAATAAATAAATAAATAATTTAAAAAAACAAACAAGGGGTGGAGGAATGGCTCAGCAGTGAAAGTACTTGCCTGCAAAGCCTGATGACCCAGGTTTGATTCCTCAGTACCCACATACATCCAGATGCACAAAGTGGTGCATGCATCTGGAGTTCATTTGCAGTGACTAGAGGCCCTGACATTCCCATGCTTTCTTTCTGAGTGGTTCTAAGACTGAGAGTATTTCTTGCTGACACTGTTACTCATAAGTGATAAATTATGTTACCAAAGTTTCTGGCCATAAGGTTTGAGCCAAATGATCACTCACATTAAGAGAAAGACACAACATACACAAATGAAAAATTAATTTATTACCATTTAGGCAAAAATTGGGGAGAGAAAAAATTAATTTCTTTCCTCATTGCCTTTAGCAGTTTTAGAACTTATGGGAAAAATGAAACAAAATCTAGGAAGCAGACATCTGTGCATTTAGCTGTGGGCCCCACTTACCAGAACTGGGTGATGTTCTTCTGAAAAATATATATTCTTTTAGCATCACAGCTACAAGGCAGCTCATTTGCACTTCCAGCATGAAATTTCAGGCCTAGATTCTAATTCTTAGTGATATTAGCAGATATTGAATTTTGGTGGGCAACTCCAGAGTGATTCAAAGTTCTTGTGTCCTGGAGGAGTAACTGTTTGGAAACACAAGGATAGTAAAAGAATTAGAGACAGTTTACTGGCATAGCTTGGGGATTTATGATTCATTTCTGGAGCGTGGACTGTCTTGTGCTCTAGGTACTACATGGAGTTCTACATACAATTCCATACATGGCATGTACCATTAGCATCTTAAATCCCCAGCCAGAGGTATATATTTTAGTATCATAAGAAGTTACATCTGACCTTCAGATACCCCGGAGTGCCTCTGCTCTGGTGCCAGAGTTTCTAGCATCCTTCCTTGCCAACAAATCTTTCTCACATGTTAATTATGCAGCATTCCAATCTCATTCTTCACTTTATATTCCTCACTCTTCACTAGAGAATCCATTGCAGCTCCCTTTCCTGCCTTTTTCTCAAGTTTTCAATCACAAAGAGTTAGGATGCTGTTATGAAGTTGAATGTCTTTTCCTGGATTGGTATGTGGGCTCCATCAAAGGCACTTGAAACATACAGGTCCAAGAAAAGAAGAAAGACAGGGAAGGAGCAAAGAGAGAGACAGAAAGAGAGAAAGAGAGAGAGAGGGGGAGAGAGAGAGAGAGAGAGAGAGAGGCAGGGAGGAAGGAAGGAAGGAAGGAAGGAAGGAAGGAAGGAAGGAAGAGAGACGAAGGAAGGGAGGGAGGAACGAAAAGAAAAACAGTTATATGCATGAATAAAATTTAAATGATATCCAAGGTTGGAAGATATTTAATAGCTCCACCTGGTGGACCAAAAAGTAATAGCTATCCTTTTTAAGATTTCTTTGTTTCATCTTTTTTTTTTTTTCTGTTACATCTTTTTCTAGGTATTTCAATCTTGACAATTTCTCCCCTTCATTCAGAATGAAGGGGTTCTCTTCAGACAGGGTTCACTATCATTCTGGCCTCAGGTCCCTCTGCTTGTTCCCATGTAAGGGGAAAGACTATAAAGACAAAGCTCCAGTGCCCACACCCCACCCCTGTGTGGGGTCAGATTAGAGACACAGTAGAGGGTTAGAAACAGCAGCAGTAGGACAAAATGTACATGCAGTCCACTGTCAATATGGCAATTCTGTATCTTAGAGTAGAAGTTGTCAGGCTGCAGAGATGGCACGATTTGTAAAATTCTTGCCAGGCAAGCTTGAAGACCTGAGTTCAGATCGCCAGCAACCACTTGAAATGCTGAGCGTGGTAGTCTCTGCCTATAATCCCAGTGCTGGGGAGGCAAAGATAGGAGGATCTCTAGGTCTTGCTGGCTATAGCAGGCTACATGATCTAGCTGAATTGGTGAACTCTAGGTCAGTAAGACACTCTGTCTCAAAAAATGAGAGCAAATTAGGTACACATCCAATGCCAGCACCTGACTTCTACAAACATGCACATGTAAACATGTGTGCCCACACATGTATGAACATACACACCTACACGTGCTATACAAACACACCCAAATAAATTGTACACGTGTAGGATTTTGACAGGTCATAATGACAAAGTTCAAACAAATTTGTGTATACAATAAACTTAATTCTGTCAAAAGATTGCATCCAAAAGTACTCCTAGATTACAAATTCACATTTCACAAATTGTAAGAACAGGAAGAAAACTATGTTAGAGGTCATCCTAAAATTTCCAAGTTAATTATTTCTCAGAATGTAATTTACTTGAGATCTTAATAGTGTCAAATTATTAAGGTACATTTTAATAAACAAGTTGAATAGTTTTTCTTCTACTTATAGAAGCCAAACCTTTAGAATTGGAATACAGACTCTAAGAATTACTGCTTATTTGCCAATTCAAAATATACATATTTAACTGGTCACATGTAAATATAATAATACTTTGTTTTTTGATCAAAAGAAACAGTATAATTCCTAAAACCTCTTCAGAGTAGCCAGTCTTATACATAACTTACATTAATATCTGTGTTTTCTTTCTGTTTCCTTTTGGTGTCTGCATATAGTATGTGGTGCATTTCTGTGTGTGTGCACGTGTGTACACTGAGAAGCATGTGACATGTGTGCAGGTCAGAAGAAGACATCTCTTTTCTCTTTTTGTCCTTATTTCCTTGAGACAGGATCTCTCACCAAACCTTGTGCCTTTTTTCATTTGGATGTGCTGGTCAATAAGCCCCAGCAATCCTACTGCTACACATCCTTCAGCACTGTAGTGACAGGTGTGTGTGGCCATGCTGGGCTATCTTAGGTGGGTGTTGAGGATTAAAGCAGGTCCTAAAGTCTGCATAGTAGGCATTCTTACCCACTGAGCCATCTCTCCAGCACTTACATAAAAATCTTAATTTGA
This sequence comes from Orientallactaga sibirica, assembly GCA_036365145.1. Classification (NCBI taxonomy): domain Eukaryota; kingdom Metazoa; phylum Chordata; class Mammalia; order Rodentia; family Dipodidae; genus Orientallactaga; species Orientallactaga sibirica. Next base: position 5,394,998 of record JAEOAD010000057.1, on the reverse strand, counting down.
AATGAGAATAAATTTTTAAAAAGATTGACCTTACTGAATTACAGAGACAGGGTCTAATGCAGCCCAGGCTGGCCTCAAACTCCTGATCATACTGCCTCACCCTCCCTACTGTTGGAATTACAGGCTTAAGCCACTATGCCTGAATTTGCAACCCAATTTTAGTTATTTTTATGGCTTGTTAGGATAAGAATCTCAACAGGAAACATTATATTAAGATCATTAGGCTTGAGCCAGGCATGGTGGTGCACACCTTTAATCCCAGACAGTGGTAGAAGGGTCACTATAAATTAGAGGCCACCCTGAGACTACATAGTGAATTCCAGGTCAGCATGGACGAGAGTGAAATTGTACCCCAAAAAACCAAACAAAGAAAAAGTTCATTAGGCTTTAATTTTTTAAATAAAATCTCTATCAGTAAAACCTATCACATATTAGAAAACAACAGTAACTCATTTAACCAGTTTTTTGTTTGTTTGTTTTAAGGCAGGCTCCTGCTGTTATTGGCCACCTGCTGTGGCAGGAGTGATGTTCAGCCTGCGCTCATCCCATGCTTTCCCCTGCCATCATGAAGTTTCCCTTCAAGACTGTAAGCCAAAACAAATTCCTTCCTAGCATACTTGTTCTTTTTAGGTATCAGTCCCAGCAATGAGGTGATAACTGCAACAATGAGCAAGGCCTGTTGGCTTATGCCTATAATCCTTGAAGTTGGGAGCCTGAGGCAGGGAAGTTACAATTCGAGGCCAGTCTGGTCTATATAGTGAGTTTAAGGCTAGCCAGAGCTATAGAGTGAGACCTTGTCTCCAAAGAAGGAAAAACAAAAAAACAAAGATTGTGATATATCTCAAACAAATTATAAAATCCATAGGGTTTCGTTTATGTTTACACTAAATGCACAGTCTTATTTGTAGAATTATGGAGATTTATTGACTAATTCATATCTCATATCTGTACTCTACAGAGACTGTGGATGTCATTTGAAGATGGAAGCACTTCTTATTACATACTCAATAAAGGTAACATCAGGACTGGGGATGTAGTCAGTTGATAAAGTGCTTGCTTGCCTAGTATGCATAAAGCCCTTGGATCAATCCCCAGCACTGCATATACTAGGTGTGGTGACTCCTGCCTGTAATCCAAGTACTTGAGAGATTGAAGCAGGAGGATCAGGAATTTAAGGCCAGACTCAGCAATATTTTGAGTTTAAGGCCAGCCTGGGATACATGAATCCCTTTCTCAAAAATAAAAGATAGCAGCTAGGTGTGGTGGCATACACCTTTAATCCCAGCACTCAGGAAGCAGAAGTAAGGGATCACTGTGAGTTCCTGACACCCTGAGAGTACAGAGTGAATTTCAGGTCAGCCTGGGCTGGAGTGAAACCCTATTTCAAAACAAAAACAAAAACAAAAACAAATAATAGGCTGGAGAGATGACTTAGCAGTTATGGCACAAATGCATTGGTTAAAACATTTTGGAAAGAAAAAAGGCATCCAAGATGTCTTAAACATTTTTTAAAATTTTGTCTTGTTTGCTTTTTTGTTTTTTGTTGTTGTTGCTGTTTGTTTTTTTTTTAAGGTTTATTATTTATTTATTTATTTATTTCAGACAGAGAGAGGGAGAGAGAGAGAGAGAGAGAGCGCCAAGGCCTTTAGCCACTGCAAATGAACTCCAGACAAATGAGCCACCATGTGCATCTGGCTTACGTGGGACCTGGAGAATCGAACTGGGGTCCTTAGGCTTCACAGGCATGTGCCTGTATATGTTTGTATATGCATCTGAAAACCATAATAATGTAAACAAAAATTTCCAGTGACATTTTCATCTTTTTGCATGTGATAGAGATTCAATAGCATACTATTAACCTGCATATAAATATATAATATCTATATTTAAGTGCTAGAGATATAGCTTAGTGGTAGACCATTTGACAGAAAGCCCTGGTTTAGAACCTTGGTACCACAAAATAAATTTTAGGAATTTATATATAGAGAAGTAGAGGGTATTGTACTATATATATCATGAAAATATTCCCTACTATATATGCTGCAGCATAAAAATGGAGCCCAAAGAGCAAGCATAGAAAATCTAAATCTAACATTGTTTTTTGTAATTACTTCTATCTTAATCATTTTGTAGGAATTTGAAATTATTATTATGTCTCTATATGTAGCAAATTAGATACTAAAATATTTTACCTCACAATATTTACAACAAAATCTATAAGAATATACCTCACCAATATATTAATGTCAAGAATCAATTTAATTACTACTCCCTGGGAAAAATAGCCTATCTGAACATGACAATATCTACAAATCATATTTTTATCTCCAACATTTTCACCTGAAAGAAGTGCCTAGAATCTATGCAAAAAAAAAAAAAAAAATCCTGCACCTAGGCCCAGTAACCCAAATTCTACACTGTGTGTGTGTGTGTGTGTGTGTGTGTGTTTCTTTGGTACTGAGGACAGAACCCAGGGTCTTCAATCTACTATGCATACACTCTACCTCTGCTCAACAAGCCTAGCCTTCCAAATTCTACCTTCTTATCTGTCTCCCAAATGCACACCTTACGCGTGCCTAACAAAAGGTGGCACATGTATCAGGAGTTTATTTTCAGTGGCTAGAGGCCCTGACATGCCCATTGTCTCTTTCTCTCTCTCTCTCTCTCTGAAATAACTAAATAAAGTATAAAAAAGCCCCACCCAAACATGAACAATATGCTATTGTTCATGGAGCTTGGTATTTCTGTAATTTCAGCAAAACTGGGAAATCCTATGTTGCAAAGATTGCATGATTACTATGAAAATCTTTGGTAGCCAGACATGGTGGTATATGCTTATAGTAGCAGGGCTTGGGAGGTTATTTTATTTTGTCTATCTGTTGTTAAATAATATTGGAATTGTCTGCAGTATTGAAGCAACACATTCCAGGGAATTGTTGGCAGCAAATATGATATTTCAATAATAAAAAATCAATGGTGGCTCTATTTTGTAATATTGAGGTTTGAACTTATGCTGTGAGAATAGCAGTTTTGCTACAGATACAGGCCAACTTAGAGACTTCCTCTTGTATCCCTTCTACCAGGGCAGTATAAAGGCTGCTATGACCACTACCTGTTTGGTATCTAGGAGGATTAAATTGTCATCACAGTTGGAGGGCAGACTGTACGTAGTTGGTGAAGAGGGGATAGAGATGGCAGTAGGGGAGGATCTGTCCTATGGAGCAGATCCCAGAGAAGTTAGCCAGAAAAGCTTGAAAGGCTGTTTTATTGCAGAGGAAGACCCATACAATGGGCAATTGTTTGCCAGTGGGCAGGGAGATGTTTCACTCAATAGAACAATTAAGAGGTGGTTTATGGGGTTTAATAGGTGGTCAAGGCCTGGCAAAGTGGTGCATGCCTTTAATACTAGCACTCAGGAGGCAGAGATTGCTTGAGAATTTGAGGCTACTCTGAGACTACATAGTGAATTCCAGGTCAGCCTGGGCTAGAGACCCTACCTTGAACAAAGAGGTGGTTGAGGTAGGGCACAATTGATCATAGCAATGTTGTTGAATCCTATTTGGGTCACAGAGGGGATACATGTGTCTAGTGTGTATAAGCATGAGTAATGGGATGAGGGGCAATAAGCCTGTTATGTTTCATCTTTAGGAAGAGTTAAAGAATGGATGGCACCTAGGAAAATTACCTTAAGGAAGTGTACCCAGAGTAGGAGTATTAAGAGGGCTTTCTGGTGTGAGACCAATCTGTAGAAATTAACAATTATTAGTCCTATCAACAAAAGAATAGTAATGTGAGAAGAAGGGGTGGTAGAGCATCCCCTAGGTTCCTAGGGGAAGAGGAGGAAGTATAGGGCAATGGTAAAGAACTATGTCTGTTCTGGCGTGAAAGGAATGAAGGTTCCTTGTAACCAGAGTTCTTCTATGGCATGCACAAGCTAGTTAAATGTGGAGAATGGCTGGGGGATCAACCACAGGTCTTCCTGTATATGAGTAAGGAACAGATGAAAGTGTTGAAGAGTGAGTGCCATCTGATAGGTCTGTCTCAGGGTCTGTGCTGTTCAGGTACAAGGGGGGGGAGTTTTGTAATCTTTAAAGAGGTGGGAATCTGTGAGTGTCACCCAGAGAGAAGGAGGAGGGGAGAGGAGATGATAAGGTTCTTTTCAAGTGGGAGAGATTAACCCAGGATGGCAAGCCCTGTAATTTGGCTTCAATGAGGGTTAGTAGGATGACTTTGTGGGACCCCTGCCATTTTGGAGATAGAGATTGGTGGGTGGGATCAGAGATATAAACCATGTCTCCTATCTCTAAGTTAGGAAGAGGAGCCTCTGAGTAGGGGCTGGGGAAGATGGTGTTAGTGTGTTTCCACAGTTCTGTTATGAGGAATGGGAGGAGACTAGTAGATAAGGAGGCAGTAGTGGAGGCTCAGGAGACAGTTCAGGGGGAATCATGGGCCTCCCATACATTAGTTCAAAGGGTCTGGTCATGGAGGGCTTTTTAAGTAGGGCTCTGAGTTTCAGTAATGCTAGAGGTAAAAGTCTAATCCAATCCCATTTTAGTTCTAGGGTTAGCTTTGTGAGGTTTTCTTTGATGGTATGGTTAGTTCCCTCAACTTTGCCAGAGGATTGGGGATTGTAGGCAATGTGAAACTTCCAGGGGATCTGTTGGTATGTGGCAACATTTCAGGAGATGGAGGAGCAGAATTCTGGGCCATTGTCTGACTGTATCGAGGATGGCAGTCCAAATCTGGGAACTATTTCTGCAGTCGATATCTGAGCTACTGTGTTAGCTTTCTTGTTTGTGGTGGGGAAGGATTCTACCCATTCAGAAAAAAATATCCACAATAACTGAAAGATATTTGTATTGTTTAACATGAGGCATTTGGGTGAAGTCTATTTGCCAATCCATGGCTAGTAGAAGGCCCTGCATCATGTGGGTATGGAATTGAGGTGGTCAGATGTTGGAGTTAGGGGGTGCTCCTTGGCAGATATCACACATGTTTGCAAGAGCTTCGAGGAATTGTGTATCTGAGGGCTGGAGTGATGTGTGTTTTGGTAGGAAGGAAAACAGAGCTTGGTTAGAGGGATGAAACAAATGCAGGTATGAAATAATCTCTTGAGTGAGGGGAACAGAGATAGAGGGGGCTTGGTATGCTAAGAAAGAAGCAGAGGGCCGGGTGTGTCAGGGCAATTTCATGGGCCCATTTATCAGCATGGTTGTTTGTCTTTCTGATGGCAGTGGATGCTTGTTGCCTTAGAGGGGAGAAGAGCGGTGTCCAGAAGGTCTTGGACTGGGGAGGTATTAATAATTGGGGTCCCTTTTTGTGTGAGGAAGCGCTTTCCCTCCAAGTTAGAATATTTGAGTGGATGATATTATAGTCATATTTTGATTCCGTATAAATATTAATGGAATGATCTTTAGCCAGAGTTAGGGCTCGAGTAAGGGATGTTAGTTCAGCCTGCTGGGAGGTGGTACCTGGGGCCAAAGGTTTGGCTTCAATAAGGGTCAAAGTTTTAGGGGTCCTGGGGTGGCCCTGGATGATTGCATAACTTGATGCATGGGGAGTGATTTTAGGGAGCTACCATCTATAAGCCAGTCAGCAGTTTTGGGTTCAGGGAGAGGGTGGTCAGTGTTGTGAGTAAAGGGGTTGAGGGAGAGAGTGAATATCTCAGAGCATAAGAGTACGGGGTCTTGGATAGTGGTGGCACTGGGGGCAGGGAGCAGGTAGCTGGCTTGAGAGTTGGGTGGGGCTGGAAGAACAGGTCAGGGTCAAGGATGTATGCATGCATGATTTGGATTCCAGCGGGCAGGATCAGGAAGGCTGTATGGCTGAGAAGGTCTTTAAGGGAGTGGGAAGAGTAAACAGTTAAGGGGCTATGTAAAGAGATTTTACTAGCTTCAGCAATGATTAAGGTAGTGGCTACTAAAACCGGTAAGCAAGCGGGCTCACCCTTGGTGACCAGGTCCAGTAGTTTGGATAAAAAGGCAGAAGAATGCTAGGGCCTGGCCCTTATTAGTGTAAAGTAAAAGAAAAAATAGTTTAGAAAGATCTGATAACTTTAGGGAGGGAGCCCCAGCTAAACCTTGTTTTAGGACTTTAATGTCACTATTTATTGTGGCAGGGATGAGGAGTGGCTTTTCAGGGGATCCTCTAGTGGTTTCATAGAAGGACTGAGCAATGAGAGAGAAATTAGGTATTGATATGGGGAAGAAGTTAAAGAGGCCCAGAAGCGGCAGGTGTTCCCTTTTGGAGGCAGGTGTGGAGCAGTCTAGAAGAGTTTGTACTAGATTTGGGGAAATGGCTCAAGTCTGGTGAGAAAGAGAGAGAGACCTAAGTAAGTTACAGTGTGTTGACAGATTTAAGATTTATTTTCAAGACCCGATAGCCCCCCAGCAACTAAGGCATTGAGGAGTTTAGCACTGTGTGTACTACAGATTTCATGGGAGAGACTACATAGGAGAAGGTCATTTACGTACTCTAAGAGATGACTGGGAGGGAGGCTTAGGGATGAGAGATCTCACTGGAGGGCCTGACCAAAGTAGCGGGGACTACTACTTTTCCCTAAAACCTTGTGGCAGGACTGTCCAGCTTAGTTGCTGAGCTAAAAAGGTGTCCGGGTCCTCCCAAGTAAAAGCAAAGAGAAGTTGTGAGTCTGGGTATAGGGGGATGGTAAAAAAAAGGCGTCTTTAAGATCTAGGACAATAAAGTGGGTTGCAGTAGGTGGGACAGAGGAGAGGGGTGTGTAAGGGTTAGGGACAACCAGGTATGTGGGTATAGTTACCTCATTTATTTTTCTGAGGTCTTGGACTAATGGAAAAGTCCCATTAGGATTTTTAACCCAAAGGATGGGGGTGTTGTGAGGAGAGTTGACAGGGGTTAAAAGTAGGGCCTTGAGCTGGGCGTGGTGGCGCACGCCTTTAATCCCAGCACTCGGGAGGCAGAGGTAGGAGGATTGCCGTGAGTTCAAGGCCACCCTTGAGACTACATAGTTAATTCCAGGTCAGCCTGGGCCAGAGTGAGACCCTACCTCGAAAAACCAAAAAAAAAAAAAAAAATAAGTAGGGCCTTTAGGAGGTGAACAATTAGGGCTTAAGTCTCCAGTGTGTGGTAGGGGGTAGGGGATACTGGTCTCTGGTTACATAGGAATGAGGATTTTTTTTTCTTTCTTTCTTTTTTTTTCTTTTTTTTTTCGAGGTAGGGTCTCACTCTGGCCCAGGCTGACCTGGAATTAACTATGTAGTCTCAGGGTGGCCTTGAACTCACGGCGATCCTCCTACCTCTTCCTCCCGAGTGCTGGGATTAAAGGCGTGCGCCACCACGCCCGGCTAGGAGTGAGGATTTTTAAAAGCAACACAGACAGGCTCATGGCTTTGAGTATTTGAGGGCTGATCAATGTCCCAAACTGAGGAGCTAATGGTGGAAGCAGGGGGAAATGGGAGGGATTTGGTTCCAGAGGAGCTCCCATCTTGGTTCAATTGGAGATAAAGCAAGGTTATTGTATCAATTGTGGGAATGTTGACCAAGACTTTGAGGTTTTTTTTTTTTTTTTTTTTTTTTTTTTTTTTTTTCCAAGATAGGGTCTCACTCTGGTCCAGGCTGACCTGGAATTAACTATGTAGTCTCAGGGTGGCCTCGAACTCACGGCGATCCTCCTACCTCTGCCTCCCGAGTGCTGGGATTAAAGGCATGTGCCACCACGCCCGGCTTAGACTTTGAGTTTTGACATGACATCTCTGCCAAGGAGAAGCATAGGGCATTCAGGAATGACTAAGACAGAATGAGTATAGCTTAAAGCCCCACGCTGGCAGAATAAAGGGGCAGTTTTGGGATTGGCAGGGACACCAGAGACACCCATTGCCATGATGTTAGACCTTACTGTTGGTCTGTTCCAGGAAGTGAGAAGCAATAGGGAGGCCCCCGTGGCCAGGACAAAAGAGACTTTGTGCCCAGCCACCATCCCAATTACCCTGGGTTCTATAGACAAGTTGGGATTCACACCTAGGGGTGATGAATCCAGGTTCCTTAATTGTTGTACCAGCTGTAGGGTGGGAGTGGGTAGGTGTTGGGTGCTCTATGGGGGCACCAGGGCTTCCCTGAAGGCAGTCCTATTTCCAATGACATCATTGTTCACAGATAGGGCAAATTTTTGTGGGTGGCCTGGGGTTAAGGCAGGCCCTGGCCCAGCGTCCTGGCTGGTTACACCTGAAGCTGCTACCAGGTGTAGTTTCTCCATTGTAAGTTTCATTAGATGGTGATAGGATTGGAACCAGGTGGCTATTGAGGACAGAGGCTAAGAGCCGGGATTTAATTCATCTCTCTTTCTACTCTCATTTGGCTTCATCTTAACTGTTGTTAAAAACCTTGAAGGCAACATCTAATAGGTCCTTTTGAGGGGCCTCGGTTTCCTTTTCCACTTGGCGAAGCATGCACCTGATGTCTGGGGCTGACTGATTCACAAATTGGGCATTCAGAAAAAGGGAGCCTGCTGGGGTGGAAATGTCTAAGTTTGTATATTTAGTAATGGCTTCAGTGAGGTGAGCTAACAAGAGAGCTGGATTGTCATCTGGGTTCTGAGTGATCTCCCTGACTTTGTCACGATTTACAAAGGTATGGGTATTTTTTTCATGCCCTCTAGGAGGCAATCATCTTGCTTAGTCTTCTAGTGCCCTCATCCCCAGGTTGGAAATGGTGGAAGGCACTCCAGCATTTGGTGATGGATTGGCCTTAATAACCTGTTCATACAGGGAATCTGCATGGGTCCTAGCCGACTGCCAAATGCATTCTTTTTCATCTGGTTTTAGGATGGAGGTGAGTAATAATATGTCACCCCAAGTCAGATGATAGCCCTAGGTGAGACAGAAGAATTCTTTGTGATAATTAATAGGATATTCAGAAAAAGAGCTTACATTTTCCTCAATCTGACTTATGTCAGAGAGGGAGAAAGGATCATCAACATGGATAGGGCCCTCCAGCCCCATCACCTCTCATAGGGAGAAACATTGAGGCAGGATGTTGGCAATGGGTTCTGGAACAGGGAAGGGTCTGGTAGGTGAGGACTGTTTTGGAGTAGGTGAAGAGGAATCAGAGTGCATTGAGGGAAGAGAATATAGAATTGGTTGAGAGGGTGAGGGAGAGCTGGGGGTTGTTAAGAGAGGGGGTAGAGAGTGGGAGTTGGTGGGGTGTCTGGTGAGGAAGCCATTGGGGAGGGAGATGTGTGTCCTAAAGGGGCTGGCTGAGGTATGGGGAGGAGGGTAAGGAGGGGTTGTCTGTAGTACCAAAATCAGAAAAAGCATTTAGAGAAGGAGCACTGGGGGCAGTGGTTGGCACAGAGGAAGGAGGAAGATGTAACAGAAAAATCTGGTTGGCTGAGCAATCTAGACAGAGAAAGGGATGCACACACAAGCGAATAAAGGCTTGTACATAAAGAACCTCAGCTCCCTTGCCATTTCATCTTATGAAGTTGTCCAAATCAGTGAGGACTTGTAAATTGAAAGTTCCAAACTGGGGCCAGGTGTGATTTTTATCCAATTGATATCATGGCCATGTCTGAGTGGAAAGCTGAATTAAAAGTTTGGCTTTGAGGTTAGTCAGGCCTAGTGACTTTAGATTTGATTTTAGGCAACTGAAGGGAGGGTCCTTGGGAATGGAAAGCTTTAAGCCCACTTTATGGGTAGGTAGTATGGGGCTAGATCTTGGTATTGTTACTTGATATCAAGCCAGAGGCTTAACAACCAGTCAGAGATCCCAGGAGTGGAGAAGGGCATCCCCAATCTTCCCCCTCTGGGAGGCATAAAGCCGGAGACAAGAGAGCTGGAGGATACCTGGGATCTGGAAGAGGACAGTATAGGGCGTCTCTAGACTGTGTTTGAGCCTTACCTTAATGGTGTTTGGTGAGGTGTTGTGTTAATGAAAGCATAAAATGCCAAGGGACATGTGTGCTGGAAATGGGGAGGGATAGGAAAGTGAGTAGGGGGCCTTGGAGAGGGCTAAAAGAGTAGGGGCTGATTTTACTCAAATCATCAATATGATCCCAATTCCCGGGGTCTTCACCACTTATGAAGACAATAGTTACAAAAGCCAAAGCTTCAGGTAGCATACTGTCAACCATCAAGCCTGTGTAGTAAGCATGGTGGACGGTGGATGTTTGAGCTCTCGATGACCCACAGAGATGGAGGCAGTGGTGGGAGTAGAGTTAAATAAACTTTAGGTTGTCTCTATCCACTGTTTACATTTCTTTGGTAGTGAATCATGGGAAGATGGAGCCTATAAAACATTTTATAACTCAAATGAATTGCTTACATATAAATATAAACAGGGCATTTTACATTGATAAATTAGGTATTACCCTTAATCATTTTAAAACTCTCTTCCTTAAAGTGTATTCCTTTCAAATTATTTATATTAGATGAAAATGTACTTTAAGAAAGTCTTTCTTTCCAGATATTTATTGTCCCTCTAAAGTACTTGTTCTGAAACTTGTTATAAGATCAGATATCTTATGATAATGAATCAAAGTATATATATATATATATATATATATATATATATATATACATTTAATAGACCCAAATCAAATATATTATCATGTATAGAACTTAAGAAATCATGAGTACTTGAATTTATACTTTGAAGTTGTTTTAGTATTTTATCTTATTTACAAATGGCTTAGATGTTTTGTTTTTGTCTCGCATGTCAGTATACATTTACCACACTTTATATTTACTTTAAGCAAGTAGTTTCAGATTAAACATGGAACTTAAGACAGAGAAGTATAATTAATATCTTAAGCCCTGTATGTTTAAGTATAGAAAGAATTGGGGCAAGAAGTATGCATGACTAAGCAGTCTTGGTGAAGGTCTACTGTCTTGGTCTCCTTGATCCTTGTTTCAGTTTGGGCCCTATAAAGTGATTTGAGGAAGTACTAATTGCTTGAGAAAGAAGGTTCTCAGATGCTTATTTCTGGTCTGCAATGCTGCCTCTCCACCAGGGATAATTACCCTCATCAAGGGGGTAGTTACTGCTCCTGGCATCCAAAGTGACTGCAGGATTAGGACAATGACTTCCCTCTGTGAGTTCAACATTGAAGGATGATAATCTAGGTTGGTAGACAGACAGATCTAGAGTGATTGACATGGCTTAGCAGTTAAGGTGCATGCCTGCGAAGCCTAAGGACCCTGGTTTGATTCTCAGGTCCAATGTAAGCCAGATGCACAAGGGGGTGCACACATCTGGAGTTCGTTTGCAGTGGCTAGAGGCCCTGGCCCACCCATTCTCACTGTCCCCCTCTCTCTGTCTCTAATAAATAAATAAATAAAAATAAAATCTTTAAGAAAAAAAGAAAAGGAATGACACTTATCACATAGGCTTGAGTCACCTTTATTCACATATTCTCAACTCCCCTATGATGTAGGATTTGGGGTTTGGAAGGGGTCCCCCAAATTTATGAACTCCAAATTTTGGTTCTATCCTACCTTTAACAAAAAACTGATAAAGACAGACTCAAGAAGGATAAATTATGTATTATTAAGTTTATTTGGGGAGAAATCACAAACTGTGGGGTCTATTTTAAGGGTCATTGGGATCTAAGATGGAAGGTTGGAGCAGAGTCATAAACACATGGGAAGTAGGAAACATGCTGTAATGTGTAACATACTGCATAGTTTATAAGGTTTCTTTTAAAACAAATTGAGGTTTTTAGGGAAAGACTGGTGTAGAGTCACAAGCATGTTAAGGGGGAGTTCATAAAGCCCATTAAAGAAAAACTTTCAAGGAGAGATCAGAGTAGAGCCACAAGCACATGGAGGATAGAATGTAGTAGCTTGTGTAAGGAGATTTAGAAGGAACATACATAGCATCTGCCATGTGCTTTCCTATGGAGGGAAGAGGGCAAACAGTGAGGCCCAAGGAAGAATAAGCGGGACAATATCAAATCAGAGACCAAGAAATTCAGAGAAGAAATGAGTAATGAAGAGAGTTACACTCATGGTTACCCAGAACTTAAGGAAATTACACAGGTATCGGGCCTGGAGTTAGTGAGAGCACCAGGTGGTAGATTTAGAGTGTAAGGGAACTATGTATGTGGTAGATTCAGAGACCAGAGGAAAATCATGCATGTAATCAAGTGAGAAGTTACCCCAAACTATAAAGCAGAAGCAAGCAGAAAAGTCTCCCAGGCCAAGAATTACTGTTAGGCCCTCCTCCAACTACTATCCAGCCAGGCTGTGTGAGGGAAAAGCCAGACTCACATGTATTCTTATGGTCCTATCGAATACAGGCAAACAGAATAAAGCAGAGCCAGAAAAGCAGAACTAGAGCTGAGCAGAGCAGGGAGGAGCTTGTGACAGGAAGAAGACCACAGCCTTTATAGGCAAGGAGACTACCTGACTGGTTTGTAGATTTGGAGGGCCGATACCAGAGCCAGCCCATTTGGGTCGTCTATCCAGTAGTGAGCTGAATTATGGACAGCAGAGGACACTGTAGAGCTATCTGGATCTGACACAATCTATCTATTTATCTCTTTCTTTTTTCTTTCTTTCTTTCTTTCTTTCTTTCTTTCTTTCTTTCTTTCTTCTTTCTTTTGTTTTTTTCTAGGTAGGGTCTCACTCTAGCCCAGGCTGACCTGGAATTCACTATGTAGTCTCAAGGTACCCTCAAACTCATGGTGATCCTCCTAACTCTGCCTCCCAAGTGCTGGGATTAAAGGTGTGCACCACCACACCCGGCTAATGGTCTCCATTTCTGCCAAGAATTCCATTCTTTTGACAGGGCAAGGAGGCATGTTGGGTGGCAACTCATGGTTCTCTCTGGCCCTAAATTTCTAACTAAAATTGATTAAAAGAAGCTTTCTCTTCTCTACCACCTTCCCTCACAGTACAAGACTTCCTCTTTTCCTTCCTGAAACAAGATTATAATACCTCTCTTCATCTACTGGGTAATTGGTACTCCCTTTCTCTCTTGCTCTGAACCCTGCCACTCTCTCACATGACATTAAATAAACCTATGGGCCCATGAATCTGTCTCGACAAGTCCTCTATTACAAATCTCAAGCCTAGCAATCATTTTAAATAAAAGTAGTGTTTTTTCATTCCATGTGTATATGGGTGTGCATATACATGTGTGGGCATACATATATGTGTACATGTATATGGCAGCCAGAGTTGCATGTCTTGTATGCTGCTTTTTCAATTGATTGCCACTTTATTTTATTTTATTTTATTTTATTTTATTTTATTTTATTTTTTTTTTTTTTTTTGAGGTAGGGTCTCACTCTAACTCAGGCTGACCTGGAATTCAGTATGTAGTCTCAGGCTGGCCTTGAACTCACGGTGATCCTCCTACCTCTGCCTCCTGAGTTCTGGGATCAAAGGTGTGTGCCACCATGCCCAGCTTGCCACCATATTTTTTGTTACAATGTCTATCAGTGAACATATAACTCTCCCATTTGGCCAAATTAGCTAGCCAGTGAGTCCCAGGGATTCCCCTGTAGCCACCTCCTCAGTGTTAGGATAGTAGACTTCTATCACCATAACTTCTTGGCAGGGAGGTAGAACTAAGAAAATGTCAGATCTTTCAGACTTGTAGTCAAGTATAAGGCTGTGGAATTTTTTTCTTCCTACAGGCCCACAGAAAATTCCCACATTTGTCAAGGAAAAGACTATTTACATTGGGGATGTGGATTAGTAGTAGGGTACTTGCCTAGCATGTTTGAGGCCCAGAAGTTTGATTCCTAGCACCACAAAAACAGAGGGCAGGGGCAGGCATAGGAGTATTCATTCATACATTCTGAATGCAGATGATTTCATTTTGTACAATCTTCATGCCACTAATTAATTCATTATTCAGTACTGCCAATCAAAAATGAATAGGATAACGAAAGCATACTTGGCATCTTAATCCACTGAACTATTGGAATTCCTAGAAGAGTTTGTCTTAATTATCTTCAAGCTATTTTAAGAGTTTCAGTGGTAACTAGAAGTTGATATGCATATGTAATTTTCTAAATTCCTTCTATAAGAGGTTTTAGGGAAATTGATAGAAATAAGTAAAAATTCAGATTTGATAAGGACATTTTTTACATAAACAAAACCACTTTACATGGTGTGAAAGAGTCCAGTGCATGAGATGTGCATACTGACTTTAAGGCTATGTCCTCACAAATTCAGCAGTCCCACCTTTTATGAGGGACTTGGCCTCAAAGTTGGCAGAGTTTACATAACTAATTCTATATACAACAGTAAGAATACATTTCATCAGCGTTCTTGACATAGCTTCCCAGATCACCCTTGGATCCACCATGATGTACAAGATGGCTACTGTGGAACAGAAGTAGCCTGTGATGTCTATTGGCCTTGGGTAGCTCTCCTCTTTCTCTCTCCATTCTTCCTTCTCTCTCTCCCATTCTCTCTTCCTCCCTTCCACCAAAGTACTCTGAGGAACTACTCCTTGATATTTGAAGTTTTGAAACTAGAAAGTTGTTTTCACTTATTTATTTACTAAGTAGAAACTGTATGGATACATCATGTGTTGGTACATCATTTCCCTTCTCCCTGTTCCCACACCATTGAGGGCCCTCCTTAGTGGTATTGCTGGTGTTCACCATGGAGTTGTGAGCTGAGTCGTGAGAGCAGCACTCAGTCATTGTGGGAGGAGCAATGCCCATGGATATTCCCTCCTACTCTGAGGTTCTTACATTCTTTCTGCCCCCTCTTCCTCAAAATTGCCTGAGCCATGGTGGGTGTGCTTTAAATATACTGTAGTGTTGAGCTCTCAACAGCTTCTGGATTTCTGCTTTGATGCATTTTGAGTATCCTCAGTGTCTGTCTCCATCACCCTGGCACAGGTTGTCAGGCTTTCTGTGGAAGCAGCACCCTTGCTTATCTCACTAACTTCTATGTGGTTTTACCTGGGCCTTCACTGCTGTGCTAGGGGTGGGTCATCTTCTGACAGGGAGTCAGCTAACTATTCTTGTCTTGTTGATAGATTTTGCATATCCTTGGTTCTCACTGCTTTTGAAAAAAAAAAAGAAAAGCAGATTCTCCAACAGAGAGTGAGATCAAGATAGGTTAAAGGGGATGGATGATTTAGAGAAATTTTGATGGGTCTAGTATCACTTTTAGCCAAGGACTAGTGGTAGCTTATCATTGGAGTCATAATCTTGGTCTCCATAGGATTCTGACATGGCTCCCATTTCTAGCTATGGGTTCCTTCCCACTGAGCAGATCTCTTAGCCAATCAGAGAGCCACTGGTTACCCAACTAGGCTGTGTGCCACTATAGCACATGGGTGTACATCTTGTCAGGATGATTGCTTTAATATTGCAGGTAAATGATGGTACCAACATATGGTGTATCCACACAATGTTTCTACATAATAAAACAAAAAAAGGCATAAGGGTTGGGGACAGGGTTTAGTGTATGAAGCACTTTCCATGCATGCATACATGAGGCCCTGCTTGCAGAACTCCAGATCCCACATAAATGTGAACACAGTAGTGTTTGTCTATAATCTCATCATGCCTATGGAAAGATGGGAAACAGATACAGTAGAATCTCTCTGGAAGTTCCCAGACTAAATAGCCTGGCATACACAGTGGTGAACAACAAAGACTCTCTGCCTCAAACAAAGGAGAGAAATATTCCTGGAACAACAACAACAAAAAAAAACATACTAGTAATCTAGTAAAATGATTTTCAATGCATATCATTTAGAAATATTTCAATTTTGTTTTATTTTTATTTTTGTTTTGAAACAGGATCTCCTATAGCCCAAGCTGCCCTCAAACTCCCTTGTAGCCAAAACTGACCTTCTTTATATTCTGCCTACACTTCCCAAATGCTGCAATTATAAATGTATAATTGGACCATATATCTAGCTTGATTTTATTTCTATATTTATGCATTAAGATATTAGTGTATTTCAGAGAACTCGTGCTTGACATCCTCAAAATATCAAGAAAATGTTGGGCTGTGGAGTTGGTTCAGTGGTTAAAAAGACTTGCTTGCCAAGCCTTCTGGCCCTAGTTCAACTCCCAAGTACCCACATAAATCCACATTCACAAAGTGACCAGTACCCATGTAGAGCCAGATGCACCCAGTGGCACATGTATCTGAGGTTCCTTTGCAGGGGCAAGAGTCCCTGACACACCAATACTCTTTCTCTCCCAATTAAATATACATACTTTAAAAGAGAAACTGCCATAAGACAATTATATTAGGATTATTTATATATTACTTATAAATGTATTTCAAATAATCTACTTTGATTAACATGAAGTATTTATGTCCTTACACTTTTCTATTATCATTGAGCATTTTAAAAAATAAATAAAATTTAACTTCTTTTTACAATCGTTTTAGAAGAAAATGCTTATCAAAATTTATGCAGCCAATATAAAATTTCTTTTGCATAAAAAGAAACTTCCAGAAAAAAATAGTTTAGGGCTGGAGAGATGGCAAAGCAGTTAAGGCCTGCAAAACCAAAAGACCCAGGTTCAATTTCCCAGAACCTACGTAAGCCAGATGCACACGAGGAAGCATGCATCTGGAGTTCATTTGCAGTGGCTGGAGGCCTTGGTACACCATTCTCTTTCTCTCTCTCTCTGTACCGGCTTGTTTCCGTCTCTCTCTCTCTCAAATAAATAAATATTTTAAAAAAGTAGTTTAGATGCTTAATGTCACTCTAAGAAGAAGGACTATGGGGGAGGAGAGGGAGAAGGGAAGGGGAGGGGGAGGGAGTGGAAGAGGGAGGGGGAGGAAGAAGGACAAGGAGAAGAGGAGGAGAGGAGGAAAAGAAGAAAGAAAATTTGAGAATATATCCTGCAAGATATTAAGATTACAGTAAAGAGTCAGGAATTAAGAAAGATGCATGTGTTTTAGACCTGGTGTTTATGAAATCTGAGGGAAGAGAGACTTTAGAAGAAGAAAAAATTATATAAAATATGTAATTTTATGCAAGCTACTATCTATTTGAACTGAGAAGGGCCACAAGACCATACAAAATTCCAAAAGTTATACTCTGCAGCTACCTCTGAGCATTGACTTCGCCATGGGCTTTCCATCAGTTTGGTGGCTTTCACCTGGAGCCAGAGTGACTCGGTCCTGTCCCACACACGGGCTCTCACTCATTTCCAGCCCAGCCTTGGGCCCCGCAGCCCTTGGCCCTGTGCTTCCAGTGCAGGCCTCCAGCAAGCAGCGCCAGCTTCAAGCTCTTCTATCCCCTTTTCAAGTCCTCCTAGGGCAAGAATGGGGCATGAAACTCAAGAATGACCTGAGCATCTGTGGAAACCTGCATCTGTAGATGAGTGCCCTCACTGTCAAAGTAACTGAAGCCAGGGTCACAGACCCTGGGAAACAGCCTCAGCTTATCAGCCAGCAACTGCTTCAGGGAGACCCGGTGGTCGGCTGTGAGCAGTTGCCAGAGGACGGTGGGCACATAGCTGCTACAGGATGCAGCGAGGAAGGAAGCCCTGCCACAGACACAGGGATGGCTCTTGTTCCCTGTCTCCTCTCTAGTCCACTGGGGACCCCAAACCTCAAGTTCCTGATAAGGACGTTTGTCCCTCACCACACAGTACTTGACGTAGATGTGTGCACGCGTGCGCGCGCGCCTGTGCTTAATAGTGATGGAAATTTTTTCTAAATTCTGTCGATGAGAAGAGTAACATTGGGGAGCAGCTACCCTTTGTTGAAAAGAAGAAGACAGGGCCGAGCGTGATGGTGCACGCCTTTAATCCTAGCACTTGGGAGGTAGAGGTAGGAGGATCATCGCCATGAGTTCGAGGCCACCCTGAGATTACATAGTGAATTCCAGGTCAGCCTGGACTAGAGTGAGACCCTACCTCAAAAAACCAAAAAAAAAAAAAAAAAAAAAAAAAAAAAAAAAAGGAGATGAGAAAGCTGGGGAACTGCAATGTGTGTCTTTCTCACTGATTCCCTGGAAACACTGGGAGTTTCCTAGGTCATTCCAGGGCAACACGTGATACATTAGGGAATGGAAAGAGTTTATTTCCCATCTGGAATAAAATTTATAATGCATATTTGGGAGGAAAAGCTGGCATATCCACAGATATTATGAAAACAAAAGTAGTAATATCTTAATATATGCATGGCACAATGGTGTAATTCTTTCCTTATTTTTTTTGGTTACACATTCTTTGATCAAAGTATTTTATGACAATAATGTTTGAATGGTCACTTTCTGTACAGTATGGAAAGAGCATTTTTTGTGACTGATGGAAAATGTTTTTGTTAATTACTGATATTCTCGAAGTTTCCTTCCAGTTTTACATTCAAATGTACCAGCATTGTGTAAGTTTTATCACTTTCAAATTTAAGAAACCTTTGTAAAGTCTCATTTACATATAAACTGTGATAGTCTAGGAAATTTCAAGTTCTCTTGGACTATTCTTACTATTACTTGAACTTACAAAAATCAATTATACAAAACAATTAAAAAGACTTTGGAAGTGATTGCTCTATTGTATTAATCTTCATAATTAAGTTATCAAGCAAGCACCCTAACTACTTAGCCATTTCTCCAGGCTCCAAAATTTTGTAATAAAACCAAACTACCTATACACACTAATGATTGGTGAAAAGGAGTGTCTGTCACATGTAAATTTTTTCAATGGAATATTTGATAATTTAGATCATGTGCTGGCTTATCAGCTTATACTTAATCAAAACAGTATGTTGAAGTTAGAAGACAGGATCCAATATGTTAGGCAGAAAAATATATGATCCTTTTTAAAATTTATCTTAAGTTTTTTGAATTATTGTTACATGTTTGTGTTCTATAAGTACAAAAATTCTGGTAATTACATTTATTGAATTTTAAACAACTTCTGCCACTTTTTTTCATCTGGCTTACATGGGTGGCCTGGAAATGAACACAGGCCAGCAGGGTTTACAAGTAAGCAAGTTTTTAACTGGTGAGCCATCTTTCCCAGCCCCTCTGTTCAACAAGACAGTTGACAAGGACTCACAATTATCCTGCTTCTGTCTCCTCAGTGCTGGGATTATAGGCATACACCACCATGCCTGAACTAATTTTCTGTATTGCATTATTTCGTATATTCCTGACAGAAGAAAGATGTTGGTTTGAATATGTATCAATGACAACTTAATCCTCCACTTTGGATTTTATGCATATATAAATGAAATTATATTCCACAGATAAAATTCTGATTTTGTGCATTTTCAATATAGTTTCCCCTACATATCCCAAACATTAGCAGAAGCCAGAGAGCACATTAATATTGCAGTATAGTTTCTGGCTCACATATCCTTAAGATGCAAAATAAGTCAATGCAATAGATAATAAGGATGTTTTTACACATGACAGATGTATTCTTCTATTATTATATAATATTTACAATTCATGCATAAATAGAATTTGGAAAAATTAATATCCATTCATATTAAAACTATTTTTTTTGAGTTAGGGTCTCTCTCCAGCTGAGGCTCAGCTAGAATTCATTCTGTAGTCTCAGGCTGGCCTCAAAATCATGGCGATCCTCTTACCTTGGCCTCCCAAATGCTGGTATTAAAGGCATGTGCCACCATGACTGGCCTACATTAAAACTTTTTCAGCAACTGGCTAGTAGAGGAGTATTCCAAGTTTAGAAACTGAAGGAGCATCTATGAGGACATGTAGTTATCACTATATCTCTAAAATCAAGAACAAGGTAAAAAATGTTCTCTTAACAACATATTAGAAGTTCTATCCCCAGCACTAAGGCAATAAAAAGACGAAAAGCATGCCTGCAGCCAAGAGGAAACAAATCACTCCTCACTTGCACATGACAAGACTTCACAGAACAATCTCAAGAAATATACCCAAGAACATTTTCAGTATTATTAAATGCATTTATCAAGATCTCAAGATACAAGATTACCACACAAAACCAATCCTATTTTCTGAACTTTTATCAAACATGCACAAACAAAAGTCAAATATGTACTGTATTAAATTGCTATAAAAGTTAAATCTTGAGGGTTGGCGAGATGGCTTAGCAGTTAAGGCACTTGCCTGCAAAGCCAAAGGACATAGGTTCAGTTCCCCAGGACCTATGTAAGCCATATGCACAAGGTAGTGCATGCATCTGGAGTTTGTTGCTGAAGTCCCTGTCATGCAAATTCTCTGTATATATGCCTCTCTCTCTCTCTCTCTCTCTCAAATGAGTAAGTAAAAATAAAAATATTCAAATATTGAAGTATACCCTTACCAAAATATGGACAGGATCTATATGCAAAAATTGTGCAATGCTGATGAAAGAATTTTCAAGAGATAAAACATATAGTTGAGTGCTGCTCTCACCTTTAATTAGAGTAACTTCTTTGTACACACTCCCGAGGAGGCTCAGCATTCATTACAATGCTAAGAATATCTGATTGTGGAATGTCTAGTGCTAAACAGGTCATGCATCTATATCACTCCCTCCAAGCATAAGGTGCATTGCAGAAGGGAGAGGGAAGAACGTAAGAGCTAGAGGATGAGGAGGAGAGCTGTGGATGCTGTCTATAGGACATGACATGGCCACTGCAATTATGATCACACAGACTCTCATAAATAACTTGCACAAGACCCACTCAACTTTAGACCCATGAACATTCCATCATACATAATGGAGGAGGAAATGAGGACTCCATTCACCCCTGTGGAGTGCTTGGCAGGTAATGATTGCTGCAGGAGCCAGAGATATTTTTATTAGTGGTGTGGTAACTGGTAGGTTCCATGAGCTCTAGTCAATAATCCCCCACCTATGCTCATGCAAGCAACCCTAATTAACCTCATCGGGTCACACAGACATACATATACATAGACACACACACACACACATAAGAAAAAAGGCAACAACATAGAAGAGGAATTAGGAAGAAGGGGTTCAGTAGAATGAAGTTGGGAGGAGGGTCAACAGAATGTAATGAAAGGGGATTATGATCAAAATTTTGTACTTGGATCAAAATTGTCAAAAAAAATTAAGGAGGTTTAGAGATGGCTAAGCATTTAAGGCACTTACCTACAAAGCCTAATGATGTAGTTTCATTTCCCTAGTTCCCACGTAAGCCAGATGCACTAGGTGGCATATGCATCAGGAGTTCATTTGCACTGGCTAGAGGTCCTGGCATGCCCATTCTCTCTCTCTCCAATAAATAAATAATTTTTTAAAAAAGTTAAAGAAAAAATTTAAAAGAGTGAAACCTACTGGAGAAAGGAAGAAGAAAGGAAAGAAAGAAAAAAAGATTCAGCAGCAGATGAGACAGTATACAATCAATACATCATTCAAATCTCCAAAAAAGATTGATTTCTACATCTTTTTAAAACTTTAATTCTATTTGTTTGCTACTATTTTATTTTATTTTTTGGTTTTTCGAAGTATAGTCTTGTTCTAGTCTTGGATGACCTAGAATTCACTATGTAGTCTCAGAGAGGCCTCGAATTCATGTCAATCCTCCTTCATCTACTTCCTGAGTGCTGGGATTAAAAGCATGTGCCACCATGCCTGGCTCTGGTTGGTACTTTTTAAATTTTATTTTCCAGCAGAAAGGAGAAGAAAGAAAGTATGGGCATGTCAGGGCTTCTTGCCACTTGAAACAAACTCCAGACACATGTGCCACTTTGTTCATCTGGCTTTAAATGGGTACTGTGGAATTGAACCCTGGCTGGCAGGCTTTGCAAGCCAGAGCCATTAACCACTAAACCATCTCGCCAGCCCCTATTGTTTGTTTCATGCTTTTTTTCATTTAGTTGCCTTTGTTTTTACTTTTTCTTGTTTGTTTTATCATATTTTTGAGGCAGAATTTCAATGTAGCCCAGGCTGGCCTCAAATTCATGGAAATCCTCCTGTCTCAGCTTCTTAACATCTGGTATTACATGCACTTATCACTATACCCAGCAAAGATGGATTTCTGTCAATGTGTTTTTGGTGAACATGTGCATGTGTATGCATGCTAGTATGTGTGTGCACGTGTGGTTGAGGAATAATTAAAAATCACAAATATGATAGATGAATTGTTTCCAAAATATGTAAAAACAAATACTTAAAGATATATTCATGAGAAATTCAAGTCAAAACACAATAGAATACATGCTCAGACACAGATTGGAGTGTGTAAAATTTAAACACTGATCATATTAATTTATCACAAGGCTGTGGAACAATTGGAAGACCCATATACTCCTGACAGGAATGTAAAATGAAAGAACCACTATGAAAAAGAATTATCCATTTTAACTAGTAATTTAAATTTTTAATTTTTACTTATTTATTCATCTTAGATAGAGAGATAGATAGTGAGAATAGGTAGGCCAGTGCCTCTAGCCACTGCAACGGTATGCCAGACACATTCTCCACCTTGTGCATCTGGCCTATATGAGTCCTGGGGAATCTAACCTGGGTCCTTTGGGTTTGCAGGGAAGTGCCTTAACTGCTAAACCACCTCTCCAGCCCAGCCAACTTTTTTTTTCAAAAATTAAGCATATGCATGACATATAATAAATACATTAAACTCCAGAAAAAAATTAAAGGATATATCCACACTAAGTTCTGCACAATTTTTTACAACAGCTTCATTTGTCTTAGCCCGAGGTTGGAAGACACTAGGTCCTGTCAAATTGATCATCAATATAAGCCTGTGATCAATTCATTGGAAATCCTCTCAACTATTAATAATAGACTGTTAATTGGGACCCGTTTTGTGCATGTCTTAAGCATGTAAACTCATTTGTTGAGATTTCAAAGCCTTGTTATGTCTAGATGCCAAAGTTCTACAGCACTCCTCCAGATCCTCCAGTTCTGACATTCTTTCATTTCTGTTTTCCATAATGTTCTCTAAGCCATGAAGGAGCTGAAATGCATGTCTCATTAAAGGCCATTCACTCATCAGTTACCAATTTTCAGCACTTTAGCTGTTATGAATCTCTTAATTAACCACCCCTACTGCATTAAAAAAATAATAAAAGCTTTTCTGTTTGGAGAGGCTGGTAGAAGAACTGATTTGTAGATATAAATATGAATACACAGGAGACAGTTTGTCACCACAACTATTTAGCCATATACCAATAGTAGGTCCTTCCTAGGACCAACATTCTCTGCAGCAATATGTATTTCATATAGTTTTCAGTACTGTGCATATATTCTCTCCTGTGGAGCAAGCCTCTATGTCAATCATAGATCTGTCAGTTACCCCTGTAAACTTCATGTCATACTGCAACGGAGGCCACATCATGCCTGAGGATCAGTATTGTAGAATGCATCAGTCAAGTATTTCTGGTACACCTATGTTATGTTAGTGTTTGGATGTGGGTCTTGGCATCCTTCTATCTTAGTTTGTTTTTGCCCAACATTGCTTGAAGTTCAGTTGTGGAAGTAGTTGGTACTGATTCCTGGATGGGGTGTGTGAGGGGAACTCAGTTCAGCTTGGAAGGCAGGGTGTTTGTATTATGCAGGAGTCATGGGAGAGGAGACATCTGTATGGTGTAGGTAGCTGAGTCTAAAGTCACTTTTCAGAGGGCAGTGGCCAGCAACTGAGGGAGGGGTGTGCACAATAGGTGACTGCTCTCAGACTTACATTGCTGAACCAAGAGGAAGGCAGTACAAGTGGAGGGCAGAGTGTACTGAGCAGCAGACAGGAGTGCCTGACACAGGCAGCCCAGGCTGTGAGGGTTGTGAATGGGTGTGTGGAGCTGGCGAGTGTATGGGAATCAACCACGGGTGTCAGAGTTGACAGTGGGGCGTTGAGTGGGATAAGTGGACAGGTTGAGTAGCCCGATCTCACACAAACTGCTAGCATGGCCAGTGAAGGGCAAGAGGAGCAGAAGGGTGTGTGCAGATTTCCAGGTTGCAATGACAGCGGTTGGATGGTGGGATAACACAAGGAGCAGGAGGGTGCATCTTAGCTCATGGATGAGGGTAGCAGCAATGGTGGCATTGGAGGGAGGCAATGCCCCAGAGGATGGGAGTAGACAGAATGGAACGGAACACATACACTCAAATTTGGATCACATGGGGCTGTGGCACAGGGAGGATGAGCAGAGCAAAACAGAAGGGTCAGAACAGACCAGAACACTCAGGATTACATGACCACTTGGAGGGATGCCAAAAGGTGAATATTTAATAGTTGATACTCTATTTAATAAAACATAAATATTATAACAAGTATTTGTATATACTTATCAAACAAGGAACCTTTCAATATTTAGGTTTATGTTTAATTTATCATAAAAACATGATATAGCCTTACAAAGTCAAAAGGGGCTCCAGGATCACCAAATTAAATTCTTCATATTTATACTACATCATACAAAATCTACTGTAAAAGACACGTACATTGAAATTATATTTCACAAGGGCCTTTATCATGCGGAAAATCTTTAAACAAGCTCCTTGATGATTAAATATTTTCATAAACAGATTCAGGAAAAAAGGTTTTGAAATTCTTGATGAATAGCGGGTGGAATCTGCCAAATGAAGCCTTCATATATTTCATCCTGAAAAGGGTAAAGGAATCAAGTAAAAAAATCCTATCCCCATCTCAATGTCTGGTTTCACAGACCTTTTTCAAATTCTCAAGTTCATGGTAAAAATCTGCAGTTCAAAATCAGAGTACCTGGACAGTCCAAGGCAGCTTATTGTGATGTCAAGTCAGGTGGTTCCAAAGATGGTTTATATTCCGTCTTGAGAGAAGATTGAACACAGTTGAAGATGTCAGAAATGAAATGGATATGGAAACTGATGGATCTGGAATGGAGATGATGTGCAAAGTCCAAAATAGAAATGCTTCTTGAAAGAGTGGTAGGTGATGACACTAGTCAGTCAAACATTTCACTTTGAAGCAGGACTCCAGCAGATCTTGTAACCAGGAGCCTGTGTAAGACCAACTCCTAAGTAGCCTGGCCACCAAGTGAGACTGAGACTGGTCTCTCCTGATTGGTTGAGAGTCTGTTCAGGGATAATGAGGTGATTGTGATGTCATGAGGCATGAAAGTGCAGGTACATTAGAGTAATAAAGCAGACTGTAACTTAAAAATTTTTACAACGTATCAAGAAATATAAACAGAAAGTTTTAGTACATTATATGTACTAGGACACAGATATATGGAGGGTACTGTTGGAAGACATAGTAAGGGATAATTCACTCTGTATGTGTAGTTTTAGAAAGAGCCTCACAAGCAAAGCATTTTGCCAGTTGAGTCCTTAATTATGGGTAGAAGTTTGGCTGAATGGCAATAAGGCATTATTGTAAAACTGTATTATAATATACAGATGTTAAATACAAATTTTAAATACACACACATGGAGAAAGAAAGAGAGAGAGAACTTGAAAAATTGAAAGGAAAATGACACCTGAGTAATTACTATAGTTCCCTAAAACTTAAGCAACACAATCTAGTGACATCCTATAGACTTTGTTTCAGAAGGCTTGTAATCCTTGTAGGGCTTTTCCTTTGAAGTTGTGGAAGCTAAACCTATATACTTAGTATATCGGTAGCCAGTGTTAAGAATTTATAAGCCAACAGACCACTTTAGGGAGTTTTTTCATATTCTTTTATTTACTTTTTGAGTTTGGGCTAGTGATGGAACCTAGGACCACACACATGCTGGGGAGGCCATTTTATATTTTATATAGTTTTATTAGTGACTTCTCATTGTTGAGACAAAATACCCAACAAGAGGAAATTTATGGAAGGGAAAAGGTTTAATTAAGCTTATAGTTCAAGGGAGTAGAGTCCATTATGGCTGCGAAAACATGGCAAGAGCAGGAAACCAGTGTCACACCATCAAATAAGCATGGAGCAAATAGAGAGGGAGAGGGGCAAGCTGGGATAAGCTTTAACACTTCAAGGTGCCGGGGGTTTTTCCCTCCACCACCGGCAGGTAGAGCAGAAGAGAGAGAGAACCAGGCCAGCCGCTTCTCTCGAGGCTGAGCGAGAAGGCGGGTGTCGACGACTCAAAAAACCTCCCCAAACCACCGGGGAAAAGAAAACCACATTGAGCCGGGAGAAACGTCTAAGGCGGAACTCTCCGTTTATTGTCACGGGAAGTATTTATATATTTTGAGGAAGGGGGTGGGAAGAGGGGATGAGAGAAAGGTATAAGGGCCAATATTATTTCATCACGTCAGCAGCAGCTGGGTGGAGGCAGTTTCAGCTTAGGTGCTGAGTCAAGGACAGGTCACCAAACTCTACTCAGGCTCTGGAAGCTCGACTAGGCCTCACCGGGAGTAGGCCAAGATTGGCTGGGCTAACCACTCGGCTTCACACAGGGCAGGGCCCAACACAAGGCTCACCCCACCCTATTCCCAGTGACATACTTCCTAGATTAATGCTCTACCTCATATAGGTTCCACAATCTTCCAGAACACTGCCACCAACTGAAAATTAAGTGTTCAAACTTAATTTATGGAGGTAATTTTACATGTAATCCATTTCATTCCACCATTGACCCTCATAGACTCTATGAGAATCTCCTGATGTAAAATGCATTGAGTCCAACTTAAAATTCCCATAGTTGTTTTTTTTTGTTTTTTTGTTTTTGTTTTTGTTTTTGTTTTTCGAGGTAGGGACTCACTCTAGTTCAGGCTGACCTGGAAATCACTATGTAGTCTCAGGGTAGCCTCGAACTCATGGTGATCCTCCCAAGTGCTGGTATTAAAGGAGTGCACCCCCACACCCAGCTTAAATTCCCATAGTTTTTACCAATTCCAACACTGCTCTAAATCTAACATCTCATCTGACTCAAGCTGTCTCTTAACTGTAAGCCCCATAAGATCAAAACTTAAGTTACATACTTCCTACATATATTAGCACAGAATAACTCTCATTTCAAAACAGATGAATGGGTGCATAGCAAGGAACAATTACCTCAAAACAAGACTGGAACCCATAAAAGAAAACACCAAATCATGAATTTTCATGTTCAGTGTCTAGAACTCTTATTTTAGTTATTTATTGACAAATATACCATATGATCATAATCCTCTCTCACCACCCTCATTTTAACTTACCTGCATTAACCTGCACAAATACACACACACACACACACACACACACACACACAGAGAGAGAGAGAGAGAGAGAGAGAGAGAGAGAGAGAGAGAGAGAATGCAAAGGCATTAAATATGGAAAAGGAAAATCACTAAGGATTACACTGGAGTAAATATTGTAGTTCCCTAAAACCTTAGCAATACAATCTATAGTGACTTTCCTTTGATGTCATGAAAGATAAACCTATATGCTTAGTGTAACTTTACACATTGTTAGGAATGGAACCTAGAGTCGTTCATATATGGGAATTGCATGTTCATACATATGAGTTTATGAAAGTCATTTTACATTTCATTCACCTTATTCCACCACTGTCCCCCATAGACTATTTGACCATCTCATGATGCAAAATGCATTGAGTCCAACTTATCAGTTCCAACACTATTCAAAAGTTCAAAGTCTCATCTGAGACTCAGTGTAGTCTCTTAACTGTGAGCACAGTAAAATCAAAACACAAATTACATACTTTCCACATATAATGTGACAGAATAAGTATTCCTGTTCCAAAAGGGAGGAATGGAAGTCAGAGAAATGAAATATTGGGCCAGAGCAAGACCAAAACCCAATATGGCTAACCCATGTACATTATCCAGGACTCATGATGAAATCATCTGGGTTCCAAAAGGCTTGGATAACTCTAACCACTCAAACTGTTTCTGCCTGTAGCCTCTCTCATGGGCCAAATCAGCACTGAGTCTGCAGCTCCTATTGATAGATGTCCCATGATCCTGACATCTCTCACATCCTGGGTTCTCCATAATAAGTTATGGCTCACATTCACATTACTCAGATATCTATGTCATAGTATGTATGAGTAGTTAATTATTTTTACTGCCAAGTTGTCCCCCAGTATGGTTATTTCATAGTTTGTTTAGTCACACATATTTTTTTGTACAGAACATATGTTAGGTTATAGCATTTTCTTTCTCTTTGTTAAATATTTTATATTTATTTATTTATTTATTTGACAGAAAGAAAGAGAAAGAGGGAGAGAGAGAGAGAAGGAATGGGGACACCAGGGCCTCCAGCCACTGCAAACAAACTCCAGATGCATGCACCCTCTTGTACATCTGGCTAACATGGGTCCTGGGGAATCGAACCTGGGTCCTTTTGCTTTGCAGGCAAAGGCCTTAACCACTAAGCCATTACTCCAGCCCAGGTTATAGCATTTTCTATTATTGGTGACTCAACTGTTTCATTCAAAATTATTTCGGATATCACAGCTGGAAATGGAGCTTAATTTTTCTAAGTACTAGCATTGCATTATTGCAACAAAGTGTCTTACACTTCAAACTTTACAAAGAGAAAGAGTTAATTTAGCTTTTAGTTTGGGTGGCTGAAAAGTTCAAACAGCATAGTTCAGACTTGGATCTTCCCTTTAGTTTCATAATCTCACAGCCTAAATAGCAATGGAGACAGGACCATCTAGGACCAGGAGCAAAGATAGCTCAATGGGGCCAAATACAGGCTCTTATAACACTCCTTTTACAAGAGCTACCAAAGAGTCCCAGGGGAACTTGAACTACCTTCTGAGGTCATACCCCACCCCCAGTGACCTAAGACTCTTCCACTAGTCTCCACATCTTAAAAATTCCACCTTGGGCTGGAGAGATGGCTTAGCGGTTAAGGCACCTGCCTGCTAAGCCTAAGAACCGGGTTCCAATCTCCAGGTCCCACGTTTAGCCAGATGTAAAGTGACGCAAGGGTGCAATGTCGCACTTGCCCACAGGGCGCACACATCTGGATTTCGTTCACAGCAGCTGAGAGACTGCTGGCGCGCCCATATCTATCTGTCTCCCTCTCTGTCTCTCTCTGTGTCTCTCTCCAAAAATAAATAAAATAATAAAAAAAAATTAAAAAAAAAAATTCCACCTTGCCATTAGCAATATACTGCAGATTAAGCCTCTAACATGTGGACTTCATGGGGACACTCAACATCTAAGCCATAGCATGATACTCCTTTTGGTTGATTTTTTTTTCTCCACAAGGTCTTGCAATGTAGCCTAAATTGACTTCCCACTTGCCCGTCTCTACCTCCTCAGTGCTAGGATTGCAGGTGTGTGCAAGCTACCAAGCTTCTACTATGCCTTAGTAAGGAGAAATTTCAAAACCTACTATAAAGTAGTACTACCTTGCAATGAAACCACCATGTTGATTAGGAATTCTAATTGAAGCAGCTTTTGTCCTAAAGCCTTCAATTACAATCTCTGTATCATAAAAAATCATATTTTCACCTGGAGGGATGGCTGAATAGTTAAAGCGCTGGCCCACAAAGCCAAAGAACCCTGGTTCAATTCACCAGGACCCATGTAAGCCAGATGCACAAGGTGGCACATACACCTAGAGTTTGTTTGCAGTGGCTGAAGGCCCCATTGTACCTATTCTCTTTCTCTCTCTCTCAAATAAATAAATAAAAATAAAATGAAAATATTTTAAAAATCATTTTCTCAAGCTATTCCTGTTCTCACATCCTAGATAACCTATTAACTCTGAGGGACATATTCTTTCAGGAAATTACCAAATTGAACACAAAATATGCCTGTCACAGTCAGCTTCATGTTGCTTGGACAAACTTCCAAACCAGACAGTTATGGAGGAAGGGATTTATTAAAGCTTTGAGATGTTAAAGCTGAGCCCATTTTGCCACCTTCTCTTTCTACTTCCTCCATACATATTTGAAGATGTGATACTGGCTTCCTGCTCCTGCCATGTTTTCAGACATGATGGAATCTACTCCTTTGAAGTATAAGCCTAATTAAACCGTTTTCCTTCTGTACATTTCCTCTTGTTGGCTATTTTGTCTCATAATGAGAAAGTCACTGATACAATTATATAAAATGGTCATCCTGACATGTGTGAGACCCTGAGTTCCATCCCTAGCCTGAGCAAACACACAAAGAAAATAAAAGATTACATTTTTAACACATGCATCTGGATTTCATTTGTAGTGGTTAGAGGCCCTTCATGCCAATTCTCTCTCTTTCTGTCTCTCCAATAAATAAATAAATAAAAATTTAAGAAATATTTTAGAAAAAGTAGAAGTAAATAGTGGCAAGATCATATAGCAACTCTGAACTTGAAGGTTTTGACCAAAGGGCCAAGAACTGATTTTTTAAGATGATGCTTGGTGGTATGTTGATTAGAATGTGTGGAGGCACAGTAGAAATTGGATGTCAGTTCAGGGCTCCTGTAATAGTTCAATGGTAGTGAGAAATGGCTGGATTTAGAACATATTTTGCAAGGTTGATACAAAAGGATTTGTTGGCAGATTGGATATCATGTATGAGTACAGGGTAAGTGAAGAATACTTCTAAATTTGATGAACCAAGTGAATAGTTTTGCATTTTATGGAGTTTAAGAACACATCTAGAATTATAGAAAAACAAATCAATTATTCCACTGGAATGTTCTATGTACATATGTATACAACTATACAAATGTCCACATATATACAAATGTACATTTATGTATTTATTTATTACTTTTTTAAGGCAGGGTCTAACTCTAACCTAAACTGACCTGGAACTTACTCTATAGCCTAGGCTGCCCTCAACCTCACGGTGATTCTCCTACTTCAGCATCCCAAATGCTGGGATTAAAGGCATACACCACCATGACTGGCTTCAAATATACATATATTTATATACACATATGATAAAATCTCTAATTTTATGTTTTGTTCTTCACAAAACTTTGGAAAACTCTTCACATTAATACATAAATATAAATTTTATTGATGTAAATTCATCTTGATGTTCCATGGTAGGAATAAGCTATATTTTAAGCATTTGCTAATTGTTAAGCATATAAGTTGTTTACTATTTTTTTGTTAAAGCAATTCTTCAGTGTGCATACTTTTACATGCATCCTCAGAATGTACAGGAGTACTTTTTATTATTTATTTATAAATTAATTTACAAAGTAACACATTTCCTTATGGCATTTTAAAAAAATGTTTTATTTTATTTTTATTTATTTAAGAGAGCGAGAGAGAAAGAGGCAGAGAGAGAGAGGAGGGGGAGAATGGGCATGCCAGGGCTTCCAGCTACTGCCAATGAAGTCCAGATGCAGGTGCCCCCTCGTGCATCTGGCTTACGTGGGTCCTGGAGAATCAAACCAGGATCCTTTGGCTTTGCAGGCAAATGCCTTGATCACTAAGCCATCTCTCCATCCCTCCTTATGGCATTTTGATACATTGTTTTGGTTAAATCATCTCCACCCTCTATCTTCCTACAGCTCCTTTCCTTGCTATACCTTTTAATTCCTCATAATCCCCTTTCCACCTTAATATCTGATGTGTTCTATTGTCTTTCATACCCTCCTTCATGAAAGCTTCAGTCTCATAGGACCTTTTCTAATTGCCTGTCCTAGATAACATGTTTCTAGTTGGAAGGTTGGAATCACATATGAGAAAGAACATGAGGTATTAATTTTGTCTTTCTGGACCAAGATTACTTCATTTAATATGTTTGGCTTCCACAACCATTTAGTCAGGATTCTCATTATTAGTAACAATTATATTGAGAGAAAGAATTCATTGTTTTCTAGTATCAACTAAGGAGCAGTATAACTGGCTATATCATAGTATAACCATGATAAAGGGACTCCATGTGATCTTCCAAATGTAGGAAATTTATTATTGCCTTTTGTTGTGGTTTGAATGAATATTGCCCACACCTCCTTAAGTGTTCATTATTAGGCCTCATTCTCCAGCTGCTGGAGCTTTTGGGAGGTGGAGCCTTGCTATAGGAGGTGTGTTGCTGGTATCAAGCCTTGTGGTTCACTAGTCCAGCCCCACTGGTTGTAGATAGGTTAACTTACTTTTGTTGTTCCCCCTAGCTGATATGACAAAATATTATGCTTAGTTGTCTAATCTGCCATGCTTTCTCCACCATGACATTTTCACTGGAAACTGGAAACTGAAATAAAACCTCTTCTTTCCATAAGTTGCTTCTGATCATTTTTTTTTTTTTGGATTTTTCAAGGTAGGGTTTCACTCTAGCCCAGCTGACCTGGAATTAACTATGTAGGCTCAGGATGGCCTTGAACTCACGACAATCCTCCTACCTCTGCCTCCCGAGTGCTGGGATTAAAGGTGTGCGCCACCGCACCCAGCCTGATCATGTATTTTTTCCCCAGATATAAGAAGGAACTACTACATCCCTTAATTAAAAGATGCTGAACATCTAAATAAGAAAAAGTGGAGTAACTGAGTGATTAGCAGTGGGCAGAAGCCATGCTGACTCCAATGGAAGATTGACAGGGAGTTAAGTGCTATTGTCAGAGCCCAGAAGCTAAGACAATGATTTAAAACCTAGAGTCAAGGCTGGAGCAGGAACCCTGGAAGCTCATTCAGTCTAAGGAGAAGCCAGGCAGAGAGTTAGCCATTGTTGGGCATGCTTACAGAAGCAGAGAGAGGGAGAAGCATAGCGTGTCTTCTCATCTCCTCATAGTATTCAATATTTTAATGTCTCAAACTTGCCCAATCTGCTCAGAAAGGAAATGACAAATGACAAAGATATCTTGAAAAGGCAACTTGTTTTGCTACAGAGTACAGCAAGGAAATAGGTTCCAGGCCAAACATATAATTCACTGGAGCATAGATCAAAGTAAATATTCCAAAAAGTAGGTAGTTGTGCTGAAATATAGTGAATAAAGAAATCATTTTTTGTTTCATGATTAGTTTTCACCTCATGTTTATACATCATGTTTATAATAAGTATTTGATTTCTCACATTTTTTTCAGTACTGGGGCTGGAACTCGAGTTTTTTAATCATATTTTGCAAGTACTCTATTACTCAACTATGTCCCAGCCCAATTTCTAAGATTCGTGATACCAGAAAGACTATCTTAAAGAAGCTAATTTGTCTATTCCAATATTATAAATTTCTTCTAAAATTATAGATTAAAAAATTTGTCTATTGAATTTTTAATTCAAAACCAGAAACTAAGAAGGGCAGGGTAAAAGAAAAAAAAATAGCTGAAGCCAAATATGTCAGCATGAAAAATTTATTTTTTTGGTTAGATTTTTTAGGGTAATTATTTTGATACTCAGATTACTATACTCTCCAATATGAACCAACCTCACTCCCCCAAAAGAAATGACCATGAATAATTCAGCAATGGATTTCTCTGAAGCATTAGTTTAGACTGGCTTAGTACTTGCCAAAACTATTTGACAAAAATCTTGTTTTGTCTGTAGAATAGCTTGGAAAGACAGCTCAGAAGTGTTTATTGTCAGGGATTATGTCGAATAGGAGCTTGCCCGAACAATGTATTTCTAGGCTCTATACTTTAAATAGTTTGCTTACTACATAAGTCAAATTTTCCCCACAGCTCACCTACCTTTTTACTACTGTTTAATGATAAGAAAAGGCTTCTCTTACTAGTTGTAAGACTGAATTATTTCTTTATTATGTGAATAGATATCCCATTAAGTAGAAATTGATGAAGGTCGTAAAGGAGATATGTACTTGCTTCCCTTTTTTATCCAAAAGAATTCTGGGCAAACTGCATGTTTCAGCAGAACTCCCTTGGCAATGGAGTTACCAACAATGAGAAAAACAATTGATATAATCCAAAGGAGTGAAACTCAAATGTTTGTGCACAGCCTGTGCTGGATCGATGGTTCATAGCTACAGGGGAAGTTATTTGAAAAAGCCCAGCAAACTTGCATTCCTGTGCCTTAAGCTAATCATTCAATTACTAAGGCCTATTACAAGAAACATTCAGTTTCTTGTAATAGGCCACACATGGTGTCATGATTTGACAGCAAAATGCCACTCCCACCCTAGACTGATGTGTTTGCCTGCTTAATCCCCACTTGGTGGCACTGTTTGGGAATGTTGTGGAACCTTTAAGAGGTGGGGCTTTGCTGAAGGAAGTGTGTCAAGGGGGCAGATCTTGAGGTATTAGAGCACAGTACCACTGGCTTTCTCTGCTGCCTGCTTGCAGATGCAAAGATTTGACACAAGCTTCCTGCTTAGGCCCACCATGCTTTCCCTGCCATGATGAAACTGCCTCTTGAAACTGAAAGCTAAAATAAACCCTTTCCTTCTATGAATTGCTTCGGGCTGGGTATTTTGTTTCAGCACTGGGAAAGTAACCTATACATTTTGGACACAATGTTCCAGTAGATTTCATACAGTAGTCAGATTATGCTGCTTTATTTCAAAAACATTTCCAGTGCCAAACTAAAGTTAAACTTCCAGGTGTATTATAATGTCATAAAATCTAAATAGGTATAGTGAAGAGGAGCATATAGAAACATGATGACTAAATGGTGAATATATATATATATATATATATATATATATATATATATGTATGTATATTTAGAGATAGAAAGTAAAATATAATAATATGGGTTTGCTTATTTGTTTCATGGTAGGGTCTCACTCTAATCCAGGCTGACTTGGAACTCACTCTATAATTCCAGGTTGGCCTTGAACTCACAGTAACCCTCCTACCTCTGCCTCCCAAATGCTAGGATTAAACAAATACCCCACCAGGCCTGCCTTATAATATGTTACTTTTTTTTAGGGCATGGAAGTTCAAGGTAGGGTTTTGCTTTATCCCAGGCCGACCTGAAATTCACTCTGCAATCTCAGGGTGACCTCAAACTCACTATGATCCTCCTACATCTGCCTCCTGAGTGCTGGGATTAAAGGCATGCACCACCAGGCCCAGCATATAATATGGTATTTTTGATGGCATCTTGGGATAGAAAAGGACATTAGATAAAAACTAAGAGAAATTTGAATACAGTATAAAACTTGTTCAATGACAAAGTACAGATATTGGTTCATAAACTATAACAAATGCATCATACTTACCTATGATGTTAATAATGCAGGAAACTAGGTGTGGCTATTAAGTAAGACTACAATATTTGAAAACTTTCTATAAATTCAAAACTGTTCTAAAATAAGTTTTTTAATAAAGCAGTTCTATATGTATAGTAACACACAACGTACAAAGTATCTAAACCAATGTTATCAGTTTTCAATTCTGCAACACTTATAAAATATAAAATATACAGAACTGTTACACATATGAGAAAACTAAAGATTAGAGAAATAAAAGGACTTGCCTGGTCCCATAGTGAATAAATTATAGAGCAGACTTTGTCAAGATTTCTCAAACCCCAATCTACTCCCCCCATTATTATTATTTTTTATTAGTTATGTACATAGTGTGTATACAGCCATGTTGGTACCATTGTTAATCTCCTCCCTGTCCTCCCCGACTCTGAAGGGACCCTCCTCTTTGGGTAATGTGGGTTGTGCATTGTGGGGGTAGCCATCAGTAATGGGGAAGAGGCAATGTCTCTGTGCATAACGTCCCTACTTGTGGCTCTGACAATCTTTCCACCTTTCTACTGAGAATTTCCCTGAGCCATGTTGGGTTCATTTTAGGTCTACTTCAGTGATGAGGTTTTAGGGAGCCTCTGTGTCTCTGGATATCTGGTTTGGTAGGAATTGAGTGTTCTCTGTGTCTATCTCCTTCACCTTTGTGCTGGTATCAGGTTCACTAAGAAAGCAGCCCTCTTGCTCATTTCCTCCATTACTCTATGGTTTCAGCTGGGGCCCTGGTGAGGTACGATGGGCTGATTCTCTCCTCAGGTTCTTCATCCATCTGAATAAAAGAAGCAAATTCTCCAACAGAGAGTGAAGTTAGCACCAGATAATGGGATAATCATTATTATTTTAGAGAGATTTTCATAGGTGTAGGCCGTCTTATAGCCCACAATTGGTGGGAGCTTGATATTGGAGAGCAGACTCATTTTCTGGATATGGTTTTGACTTGTTTGCCAGTTCCAGCTATGAGTGCCATTCCACCATGGCTGTGTGCCACTATTGCACTTGGGTGAGCATCATGTCAGGTTGTTTGCTATTGAGTAGCTTAGACCAAGAGTTGCTTGGACAGATTTTGGTCATTTTCCCCCAGTTGCTCCTATAGTACCATCTGGCACTAGACAAGCTAACCGTCTGGGGACTGACTCTCTTCCAGATTCCAGCCAGGTCTCTCCATGTTCTGTCCCAACAGCATATGGTGTCTTTGGCAGTAGGGTCTTACCATTAAATTTTGGTGGATCATCAAGTACTCTGACAGAAATTTGTCTTCTTTTGGGAAACCTTGTAGGTCTTTCTGATCAATAGCTCATTGTGGATGTTAACCACATGCTGGTACTGGGAGTTACAGGCGAGCGCCAAGGGAAAAGAAGGAAGAAAAAGATAGGTAATATAAAAGAGAAAGAGAGAAAAGGGTGAGAGAGAGAAAAACAGGAGAAGATTAAGGTTAGTTCTCATCATATCCTCTCCAGGGCCCTGTGATACAGGTGATGTTTTATTTATTTTTGGTATTTTCATATACATAAGTATTACATTTGGATAGTATGTACATATCCCACATTGTCCTCCTTCTCAATATATTCCTTGTTCCCCTCTTCACCTAAAGTGGCTCTGCTGTGAAAGAGAATGCCTCCCCCTCTCTGGCAACCTTATGCCATTATGTCATTCGGTAGGGGAGTGGTCTTCCAAGTTCCTATCCTATCTATACCAAAATGTTGACTGGTGCCATAATGCTCAGATTTTGTGTAGGTAACCACAGCTGCTATCATTTCAGCAGTGGCATTACAGTAATTAGGGGAGACATAGACCAGAGGAATTCTCCCAGGCTCACATGCAACAGCAGGACCCATATTTTCCTATTATTAACATATTAAGTCAGCATAGTATATTTAATTCAATTAATGCATTAATATTCATATATAATTAACTATTATTTACTTTTTAATTAATTGATTAATTAATGTTATTTTTTTACAAAGGTTGTAGCCTTCCCTCTCCCCTTGTCCCACTTTCCCTAAGCATTCTCCTCAGTGAAATTGTTGGTGTTCACTGCTAGGTAATTAAGGTCTCAGTCAGCCTCTGAGTTTGAAAGAAGTGCTATGCCTCAGGATATTTCTACCATCCTATAGCTCTTATAAACTTCTTGCCCCCTCTTCCGTAATGGTTCCTGAGCCTTGGCAGGTCTGTTAGCAGTCTGTTTTTAGTGTTGAGTTCTCTGTAGCCTCTGGATTTCTGATTTGATGTGTTTTAATTGGCCACAGGGTCTGTTGCCACTCCCCTGGAGTTGGTGGTGAGCTAGAAGTGGGAGCCATATTTCTATTACTGCTTCCTCTGTAATTTCTCATGGCCTGCAGCTGATATGGAAGAGGTGGCATGTCTTATGGCAGACAATTGGCTAGATTTTCTTATCATATTTATGGAACTTGGATCTCCTGAGTTTCTGCAAGGTCCACTTTTTTGTGTGATGATTTCAATCAGATATCCTCCATAAATTCATGCTTGATCCCTAGTTGGTGGCAGTTTGGATAGTAGAGGTTTGTTGTAGGATGTGTGTTCATGGGGATGGGCTTTGGGGTGTTGTAGCCAGCTCCCCATTGCCAGAGCTCTGCTCCCTCTCTTGCTTCTGTTTTCTATTTGCTGGGTCAAGAAGTGTTGCCTGGCATCTGCTCATGCCATGCTTTCCCCTGCCATCAAGAAGCTTCCCCTCAAGACAATAAGCCAAAATATACCCTTTCTTCCTATCAGCTTCTTTTAACAGGGTGTTTTGTCCCAGCAATGTGAAGAAGGTAACTACAATTTGATTCAGATTTCCATCTTGTTTACTTCATATCCTTTTTCTCTTCCAGTCAAAATGTCTGTTATAACCTCATTTTAACTTGATTACATCTCTAAAGATGCAATTTGTAATTACGGCCACATTCATAAGTCCTGGCTGGACATGAATTTGGGGACAATATTCACTTCATTACAAAGTCTGTTTTGTCTAGTAGTAAAATAGCCATGCTAGCACATTTTTCACTCTATGTGTTACTTTTCCAATCTATTTGTGCCTATGACTCTTATAAGTGTCTATTAAAGACATATCAAATCATATTTTGTTATCCATTCTGTCAATCTCAGCCATTTGATTGAATTTTTAAAATTAATTACAGACATACTTAGTATGGATGCATCACATGTTGGTACCATCCTTTCCCTCATCCTTGCCGACTTTCCGAAGGGGGCCCTCCTCAGTGGGGTTGCAGGCTATCCCCTTGGGGGATATGGGCTATGTGTTGTGGGAGCAGCAGTCAGTTATTGGGGAAAGGCAGTGCCTCTGAGCAAAACGTCCCAACTTGTGGCTCTAACAATCTTTCTACCCCTCTTCCACAAAATCCCCTAAGCCATGTTGGGTGTGTTTTAACTCTACTTCAGTGATGGGCTCTTAGGAGCCTCTTAGGATCTCTGCTTTGGTAGGTGTTGAATGAGTACCCTCAGCATCTGTCTCCTTCACCTTGATGCTGATTATCAGGTTCAACATAGAAGTAGCACCTTTGTCCGTCTCCGCAGTTCCTCTGTGGTTTCAGCTGGGATTTGGCTGAAGTGCATTGGGAAGTTTAAATCCTTGGGTCTCAGTCCCATATGCAAAAGAAAAGCAGATTGTCCAATGAAGAGTGGAATCAGCACAGGTTAAATGGAATAAGTGTTATTAATATAGAGATAATTTGATGGATGTAATCCCTCTTTTAGACCAGGATTAGTAGGAGCTTGACATTGGAGAACAAAATCATTATCTGTATAGGATGCTGACCTGTTTCCCTGTCTTATTTTTTCTCTCTCTCTATTCCTCAAGTATTATCTATTCAGTCTGCTAACAAAGCATATTCTTGAATGCCATTTTAATGCACTTGCTTCTTTGACTATAACTTATTTCAGTTATTTTCTTCATGATGATCAAGCAAGGTGTTGGGAAAGTTAAATGTCTAGTATGAGTTTTGGGATTGTTATATGATCCCATCATGTTCCCCTAAAATTTGAAGACTACTAATGCAAATCATGAATTGGTGAAAATCAGAGTTTATTTTGAACTAAGCATCATGTTAGGCACATCCTTGCAACATTATTAGCACATATGTTCTGGAGGACATTTGAAAACTGAAATATCATAGTTATATTTGCAAAGCTACTGTGTGATACACCACTTTGCATATCACCTTGATCACTCAACCATCTCATCTCAGTTTCCTATTAGAACTTGTCAGGCCTGAACTGTATAAGGTAAAGTCTATTTTGTCTAAATATAGAAGTGATGACATTTTTAAGTTATCCACAGCCCACTGATCAAAGGTAAACAGAATCGTCTCAGGTCATGATTAGCCTTTTATACTTGGGTCCTAATAAATGTTTCATAGCCTTTTTATGTTAAAAAATAAGCCAAAACAGAGATTTTAAAAGCACATTTCATGAAAATAAGTCTTTCAACTTTAGTTTACAGGTTCAATTTAATTCACAGGCTGACCAGTGAGGAGGCAGATAACATGTCATCTCCATCTATCATCATTATCTTCATCACCACCACCCATCACAAGTCAGTTTCCCCAACTTCATTGCCCTCTGCTATACTACAATGAAAAATAAAATTTCCCTTATAAAATTAGTAGAACAGAGAGATAAGAGGCTATAAAAATCTCAGTTATGCCTGATTTTACCTTTGACTTTAGTCCTAAAGTCCTCCACATGAACAGAGGCCCAACCTAATCTATGTTGAATATGATAAACATATTACCTGATTACTCTGGGAAGGTGACAGGACAGGGATTCAAGAGATGGCAATAGAAGGGAATTAAGATAAAAATACATTATATACATGCATAAAATCTGTCAATAAATAAAAATGCAATAATTTATTTTTCTGCTATAACCATCCTAAATCTCACTGGACCCATCTGACTCAGAACAAAAGACAAATCAGTACAAAGAAAAATATCATACTAATATGCTAGAAAGTACTCTTGTTCTCATAGTAATGCATGATTAAATATCATAACATTTTGTCTACATTCTGTATAATTATACTACTTTATCCATTCAGGTCACAATACATTTTACATGCTATACTTTGCAAATAAAAATCTCTTAATGTCTGTTGCCTTTCTCCTTTCCCCTTTCTCCTTTCTGTCCCAGAATCCTCTACACTGTTTTTACAGTGATGCTTTTCTCACACTAGTCACTTAATTCTAGAGCCAAATCTCGCTGAATGGTTCCATTTGCATAAGTCATATTGGCAAGTTTAAGCATCACTTATTATGCTTATGAACTCCAAATCTTCAGCTCAAATTTTTATTCTGTATTTCAGACTTGTACCCAACTGACTCCTAAATAACTTTGAAAGTACACCAAGATCCTCACATCCGTTAACACTAACCACTGATATTTTTCACCCGCCATGGTAAACAAATTTTAAACATTTATTTATTTATTTATTTATTTATTTATTTATTTATTTATTTATTTATTTAAAAGAGAGAGATACAGAAATAGGAAGGTACAGAGAGAGAATGGGCATGCCAGGGCCTCCAGCCATTGCAAAAGAACTCCAGATGCGCACGTCCCCTTCTGCATCTTGCTTACGTGGGTCCTGGAGAATCGACCCTCGAACTGGGGTCCTTAGGCTTCACAAGCAAGTGTTTAACCACTAAGCTATCTCTCCAGCCCATAAACAATTTTGAATTTTCAAACTGCATGCATATATTTCCGAATGCTTTCTACTCTTGGACTCTCAACCCTGTGACTATCCACTCTTATTTTCTAACTCCATAGTAGCCCTCACAGCAAATGTGGGTTAATCAATAACATTCTTTACAACTTAATCAATGTTTTGTGCCCAATGCTTCATACTGATTCATCACTTCATTTTTTCTTAATATTTTATTTATTTATTGGAGAGAGAGAAGGATGCAGATAGAGGGGGCATGGCAGGGCCTCCAGCCACTGCAAACAAACTCAAGATGCATTTGCCACCTTGTGCATCTGGCTTATGTCGGTCCTGGAGAATCGAACTTGTGTCTTTTGGAGTTGTAGGCAAGCGCCTTAACCACTAAGCTATCTCTCTAGCCCTCATTTCATTAAAGAAAACCCTGCAAGATGGATGCTATTATCATATGTTATTGCTCATATGAAGAAATTAAGACTAAGAAAGAATAAGTACTTTTGCTCATATCTTATAGCAATTAAAACAGGGGATGAGAATCTAAACAGGCAGACACCACAGCCAGAGCACTCAATCCCAATAGTGTACTGTCTCATCTTTATATTGCACATTTGAGAAGCCGGCTGCAGTGGGATATGCTTGTAGTCTCAGCTACTCCAGATACCTAAGCTAAGCATTACTTGAGCCTAGGAAATCAAGAACAGCTTGCACAACAAAGTGAGCTACTATTTAAAAAAAAAAAAAAACACCAAAACACATATCCAATAACATGACCTCTGTAACTGTGGCTTTCCTTATGTCTTCCCAACTCATCCCTGAACAATCTAAAAGAAAAGAAGATGCTCTTTGTCCTCTGTACATGAACATTCCTTACACACAGTCAGCAGAGTCAGCAGTCATTCAAACTCAAATTGAGTATATAACTATAGCGTTGAGTCAATGAATGGCTTTTTCAATGTGTTTTCTGAACAATTGTACTCAATCTAGCATACAGGTGACTTGAATAACAAAAATCAAATCCAAGTTGAACATGGTGACTGACTCCTATAATCCCAGTGCTTGGGAGGCTGAAGTAGGAGTATCACAATAAATTCAAGGACAGTCTCGGCTACCCAATGAGTTCCAGGTCAGCATGAAAAGAGTAGGACAAACAAAAACAGCAAAACACAATGTTGCAAGCTATAAATTGTTTATGCTTTTTGAAAATCTTGAGAGTTTTGATGCTTTGTTATTGAAATGTAAGTATTATTTTTGTTTTACAATATTGTCATGATTATGAGGCAGTATTAGTCAGAGAATAAAAGTAACTAAGACATAGCCAAAGATTAGTTTAATAAAAGTGTATCCCAGTAAATACTAGCCAAAAGAGCCAACCTTTAGGTTTAGAACTATCATACCACTTTACTTAGAGATCATGGATTGAAAGTCACACAATGCTAACCCCCAGTGGAAAGCAGATATAACGCAAGTTTTATGCAGTGATTTTTTTTTCTTTTCTTTTTTGGTTTTTTGAAGTAGGGTCTCACTCTGGCCCAGGCTGACCTGGAATTCACTACGT
Organism: Orientallactaga sibirica; assembly: GCA_036365145.1. Classification (NCBI taxonomy): domain Eukaryota; kingdom Metazoa; phylum Chordata; class Mammalia; order Rodentia; family Dipodidae; genus Orientallactaga; species Orientallactaga sibirica. The sequence continues at coordinate 5,352,855 of JAEOAD010000057.1, read as the reverse complement.
ATTCTCAGGGTGGCCTCCAACTCATGGTGATCCTCCTACCTCTGTCTCCCGAGTGCTGGAATTAAAGGCGTGCACCACCATGCCTGGCTTAACTTTATTTCAAACTACAAGGTAGTATTGCTACCTTTATTTTCACCTGGTTTCATCATATCCTTTACAATTGTATGCTTTATATATAACACTCATTTAAAGATTTTTTTTGGAAAGTCTAGAAAAGTTTAAGAATATACTAAGTACTCATTAATCTATCCTCAAGAAGCATCAGGGTTTGATACCCAAAGCTCAACTCTGACACTCAGTGCAAATTTTAAACATAACTGAGCTCATAACAGTACTGCTTTGGATTGAGTATCAAAACACACTGCTTGGTTTTTTTGCCTTCCATATGAAAAGTAGTATTAAAGTATCAAAGACGCAAACAGGTGGAGGAAGTAATTTTTGCATGAGTTTCAATATTTTCCATTTCTCTCATGGCGAGAATTTTAAACATCTGATCAGAAATTTAATGTAGCACAAGCTCTCCTCGTCTTTTAAAAGAATTAGCACACAAGCAGTAACAACAGAATTTATATTCTTGGGCCTTACTAAATGCACAGTAAGTTGTTTCGCTGCTTTTGAAGTACATGCAAACCCCTGAGTGACAACTGGAGGTCACTGACACCATCATCATGAATCTTCTTCTCGCCAATGGTTTGTGCTAAGTCTTTCGCTTGTTTCATGTCAAAGTGGCAGCTGCTCTGGGAAATTTGCCAACTGAAAACCAAAACCATGTCACAAGACAGCTGGAGGAGATGTGCACTTGCACTGGCTGTGAGCCAAAGGAGATGAGAACTCTGGCTTTGATGTTTCAGCTTCAAATGAATGGCAGAGTGATCATAGGCTTTAGCACAGACATTCTTGAAACACTAGAATTTCACAGAACAGTATTTTTTTTTAAAAAATAAGAGTTATGACATAGGGGTGGAACAATAAATTTTTTTTCCAAGTACAAATGGTTCCTGTTTTATTATTTGACTGAGTTTTTACTTTTGGTACAATAGTCAATAAATTACTTGGAATATTCAACATTCTGTTATGAAATAGGTTTGATTTATTTTATTCAATTACAGCCTAATGTAAGTGTTCTGAGTGCATTTAAGGTAGGCCATGATGTTTGGGAGATTAAGTGTAATAAATATGATATTTTCAACTTAAGGTTAACAGAAATGACCTCCCCACCCAAACACATTGTGCAAAAGGTGGCACATAAGTCTAGTGTTCGTTTGCAGTGACAAGAGACCCTGGCACCTTAATAAACTTCACACATGCTCACACACAAATATATTAATTAAATTAAAATTATTGTAACATCTGTATGGAAAACTTTTAAACCTTCCATAAACATTTAAATCATCCATGAGTCCAGTATGTTATTTCTTTTTTTAATTTTCAGTTTGCTTGCATATTTATTTTGGTTTGTGAGATGGGGGTCTACTTAAGTATGTCAAGCTTAACATGTAATGTTCCTTGTATGCCTTTTCAGTTAGAGTTACAGGCATGGGCTACTGGATCCATCATATAATTCCTGATGAGAAGGTGTTTTTTTTTTTGTTTGTTTTGTTTTTTCCGAGGTAGGGTTTCACTCTGGTCTAGGCTGACCTGGAATTAACTATGTAGTCTCAGGGTGGCCTCGAACTCATGGCGATCCTCCTACCTCTGCCTCCCGAGTGCTGGGATTAAAGCCGTGCGCCACCACACTGGACGAGAAGGTGTTTTAACCCAAAAATATAGAAATAAAATAATCAGTACATAAAATACAATCCTTCACAAGAAATGACAATCGACAATCATACCATCTTATTTTCCCACTTTTCACAGACTAGTGACAATACAATCAATTACCAGGAAACTTCTCTACAAATCTTAATTTCTGTCACTATGTGGGAAATATTGCTTCAATACGAAAAGTTATGTAACTCACCAAAGTGCATATTGTAGGGAATCTGATGAGAACTCTATGTAAACTGGAGCATACTTATGTAGAAATTTCTTTTTTAATTATAAGAAGATATACAAATAGCAAATCTCATTTGTGAAGAACTGAGTACATGAAATTTAGTAACTCATTTCATTCTCACACACTGTAGGAAAAACCAATATTAGCCAGTGTATTATGCTTGAGAAAACTGAGTCACAATGAGAATTGAGTCACAGAGAGGCTGAGTAACTTGTCTAAGGGCCTAAGGTTACATGATGGGCAAACAGCCATGAAATATTTGAACACAAGGAACATGAACACAGAGTCTGCACTGTTAACCAAAACACTATAACCTTGGATTCAAATAGTTCATTTGCTTTGCTTACACCAATGAAAACTCCAGAAAAGAATATTTAAAGTTCTTTGAATGGTTCATATCAATCCAAGTTGTTAAGTTTGGATTCTGACACCATTCAAGAAAATGTTAAGCAAAGAGGAGGACCTTCGTTCCATCTCCAGCACAGTATAAAAAACAGCATAGATGCCTACCTCTCTAGCGACTTTCTAAATGGATTCAAGGGGGTCAGGAATTTAAGAATGGTTGACTTGTTTCTCTGTCATTGGACAGCAGTATGACTGATATAAATTAAGTCATCATCATGGCACAGCAGAAAGTCACCTTCCATTTTGAACCAAAGAATCCACCTGCTCCCCCTTAACTGAATCATTAAAAGAACACTCAGCAGTTTCTGGATTTCTGCTGGGGCATTTTGAGTATCCTCTGTGTCTGTCTCCATCACCCTGGCTCAGGTTGTCAGGCTCGCCATGGAAGCAGCATTCTTGCTCATCTCACCAATTACTTTGCGTTTTCACCTGAGCCCTAGCTATTGTGCTTGGGGAGGTTCACCTGCTGACATAGAGTCAGCTATCCTTGTCCTGTTGCTAGATTTTGGTTGTCCTCAGTTCTTGCTACTAAAGTAGACTTAAAGCACACCCACCATAGCTCAGGAAATTTTGTGGAAGTGGGGGAAGAAAGAATGCAAGAGCCACAGGGTGGGAGGGAATATCCAGAGGCATTGCATCCCCCCCCAACACACACACTGCTGGTCTCACAACTCATAACCCACAACTCCATGGTGAATACCAGCAATCCCACTAAGGGGTCTGTCAGTGGAGTGGGGGCAGGGAGGAGGGGAACGATGGTACTAACACTTGGTGTAGCCATGGAAAGTTTCAACTTAATAAAAAAAAGAAAAGAAAACAGTTTTGCTTTGTGAAAGCACATGGCTACTGATTTGGGGCCAGTCATTAAAAAAGTAAATGACATCAGGTCTCTGCTCTCAACAAACATAGATGGAAAGAAAAATATACTGTGGATTCTAAAGTTCATTCCTTTACTGGTATCACCAGGAGATCCTATTGAAACAATTATATTCCTGACTCCATCCCACATTTGCTGTACCAGAAACTCCAGGAGTGCTGCCCAGGGATGATTTGTTAGTAGCCCTTCTTCCAGGTGAGTTTGTATCTGATGTTAAAGAGTAGTAGCCTTTCTTTTTTTTTTTTTGTAGTGACTGAAACTTTGTCAATTGCAACTCTTTCTCTTTTCTAGAGACCATGTGGTTCCTCAAATTTCTGTTTCAAGTGTTTTCTCTGCTATTACAGCAGAAAGCCAAGAATACAAAGACCAATCGTGTAAAACCTTGAATGCTGTGCTAGGGAATATGAATATGGTCTTCTAAATGAACAGTATTGGCTCAGTAGTACAAGATTACCTAACATCATGCCTGAGTTCCTGGTTTAAATCCCCACTAATATAAAAAATCAATAAGCCATTCCTAAATATGATGGTAATATATATATATGTGATGGTAATATATATATGATGGTAATATATATATGATTTCTTGAGGCAAGGTCACCCCAGTAAGTGAAAATAGGTAGGCCTTCCTCTAGAAGGATGAATAGAGGATAAAGAGGATAAATATTTATCATAAGCTAGTTAGATGACCATGGTTCCTACTAAGAACTTAAGGAGGGAGAAAGCATAAAACATCTGTTGTAGGTCATGAAGAAAATAGAATATTACATAGTAGAAAAGTTCATTTGAATTTGAATATCTATTAAATCCTTAGAGGAGAATTTGTCTTCCTTCCTTTCAAAGTCCATTTTGTACTGTGGTGACAGAATATTATAGACTGGGTAATTACAGCCTACAGAAACTTATTGACTCACAGTTTTATAGGTTGGAATGGCAGATGCTGGTATCTAGAACCTGGCAAGAGATTTTTTTTCTTTACTCTGTCATCACATGACAGAAGATAAATGAACAAGAGGGGGTGAACTTACCTGTTTATAATGGTATAAGTCCCACCTATCTAAGGGTGGGGCCTTATTGCTTAACCAGCTAACTTTTAATATTGTTACAAAGTTGTTTACAATTCAACATGAGGTTTAGAGAAGACAAACATTTATTTATGTTTAAGCATTTTTATATTTTTACCAATTTATGAGAGAGAGATAAAAGACAGAACATGGGCACAGCAGGGCCTCTTGCTACTGCAAACAAACTCCTAATGCATATGCCAATTTGTGCATCTGGCTTTATGTGGGTACTGGGAAATTAACCCCAGACCGACAGGCTTTTTAAGCAAATGCCTTTAACTCCTGAGCCATCTCCCCACCTCAGTAAATAAGCATTTAAACCTTAGCTCTGCCTGCAAAATGTTATTTTCTCCCATAAGTGTAACATATAAAACTGGAGTTACCCAGTATAGTATAGTACACAAAGGCATGAATTCTGGTATCAAGGTTCTTGGGTTCATATTTACATATAAACATGTGACCCTGAGCAACACAATCTCTGTGTGCTTCAATTTTCTTATCTGTAAAACAGACATAGTAATAGTAATAATAACCTACCTCTTAGTTATAAAGATTAAATAATATAATACAAGTAAAGTTTTGTGACCAGGTCCAGGTAAACAGAGCATACTATATGTGAAAACATTGCTACCAACTAATTTTATCCCTTTAGCTTTCACAGGCATATTGTTTCAATTAAAGAAGACAGCTTTAATGGTCAACAAATCAGTAGTTGGTATCATAAAGTCACCATACAAAATTTAGATAATTAGATACTTTACAGTAGTGCTATGACTATTGTGGGGGTAACTGACTGCTCTTCTCATTAGATCTAAGGTTTGCTCCACAAGAGGGAATTAATGCCTGGTACTGAAAACATAGTCAAACCCTATGGCACAGAAGAGTATAGTCAAGCTACTGTTTGACTAAATGGATATGTTGTGCTCATAAAATTTTCTTCTATTTCTACTATGATTATGCCCATAGATTACTGCTGCTCTCAGCGTTGATCAGAGATGCTTCCTTTGCACATGGCAGTAGATACTGGGAAGATTCAAAACTCATCAAAACACTCAGACTGAGTGACTATGGAATGCTCTGTACTAAATGAGACATCTCTGTTAAGCACTCCATGGCTCAGGAAATATTGAAGAACAAGGAAAAGAAAGAATGGACTAGCCAGAGGATGGAGAGGAATATCATGGGGCACTATCCGCTGAATATAAAGTGAACATCACATTCATGACTTCATAACAGCTGTAATTACACCCATACGACCCACACAATGTTGAACCCATACACAATTCGACATGGGTAATGGAGGAGGGCACAAAAGATATCAAAATAGAAGAGGGATTCATTGGAAAGAAGGAGTTTAGTGAAATGGGGACAATACAGGGGAACAAATGAAAGCAATGGGAGAGGATAACAAATTACATTATGTTCATGTGTGAAATTTCTCAGGAAAACTTTTTAAAAACACAAGCCAATTAAGTGTGTTAATGCAAGAATTCTCCTTAATGAAGACTTAGGAATTTTTGCACTATAGTATTAACTTTTCAGGTTATTTTTGTTCCATCTAGACCCAATTGTTTGACCTTAAGTGACTGCTAATGACATTTATAAATTTTTACCTTATTGTTTAAAAAGGACAAAAGCATTTTTGAAACATATTTTATTATTATTATTTATTTATTTAAGAGAGAGAGGAGGGAGGGATAAAATGGGTGTGCCAGGGCTTCTAGCTACTGCAAACTAACTCCAGACACATGCGCCACCTTGTGCATCTGGCTTACGTGGGTTCTGGGGAATCGAACCAGGGTCCTTTGGCTTTCCAGGCAAACATTTTAAACACTAAGCCATCTCTCCAGCTCCATATTTTATTTTTACTTATGAGAGAGAGAGAGAGGGAAAGAGAGAAAGAGAGAAGAAGGGAGGGAATGGGCATGCCAGGGCCTCTAGCCACTACAAACAAACTCTAGACACATGCACCACTTTGTGCATCTGGCTTATGTGGGTACTGGGAAATCGAACCTGGGTCCTTTGGCTTTGCAGGCAAGTTCCTTGAACACAAAGCCATATCTCCAGCCCAGGAATAAAGCATTTTAAACACAATTTCTACTTATTTTAAGACTTCCAATTATTGTAATCAGTTTGCTACAGATGTGGATAAATAGAAGCAGCATGCTTGGATATATGATATAATATCTGCATATTACAAACTCCAAAAGGCCTCCAGAGAGTCAGTATAAAAATGAAGCTATTACTGCTCAATAGATCTAGTGAGTGGGATTTTCAATGTGAGAAAACATTTAAGTTTATTTTCCATTTGGCAGGTCCACTTAAATTTCTGTCCTTAGGATTTTCTCTCTAAAGAATCTGTCATGAATCTGATGCACTGTGATGGGTCTGGGGACACCTTACCATCAGAGTGAGCTCACTCTTGAGAAAGCTAAGCGTATTAGGGAGGTTTACTAAAGAAAGAAATTTGGAGTAGGCTCGTTTAAACAAGTTCCATTTTAGATTTCCAGGGGAAGCATTGGTATTTAACAGGAACATGTTCCTTGGGGTTATTTTGTGGTATATTTAGGGATCATTACTTTGTAATCCAAAATAAAATCTTACCGCGGGTCTGGAGAGATGGCTTAGTAGTTAAATGTTCTTCCTTGCAGAAGCCTGCTGGCCTGGGTTCAGTTCCTCAGTAGACAGGTAAATCCAGATGCATAAAGTGTCACCTGCATCTGGAGTACTTTCTCATAAATAAATAAATAAATAAATAAATAAATAAATAAATAAACAAACATTTAAACAATCTACCTGTTACTAAATCATGTGATCATGAGTAACTAACTTTACAAGATTTGAGCTTCATAATTTAAAAGTTTAAAGGTAAAATGTACATATATCTAATATGGGTGTTTTGAGCATTAAATTATATAATTTAACTACTTTGAATATGTTGGACACATATTAATAGCTCAATATAGAATAGCTATAATTATCCATGAGAGAATAGTGAGGATTCAGAGGCAAAAATCAAGGTCCAGTATTAGGAGAAAGAAAATTTAGATGAGTGGACAAAGCTCAATATAACCAGGGTAATTTTAAAACCCAAAATGAACTTTTTTTCAAGTATATACCTTAAGAATACATACCCTAATTTGAATAATTATCATATTACTCAGATCATGACTGGAATTAATCATTTAATATTTTCCTCAGAACATATTAACTGAAAGCACAGTTAAAGGAATTTTGCTGATAAACACAATTTATTTATTTTTTCTCTTAACCAGCCTAAATAGGCAGTTATATCAGCCCTAGCCACAAGTTCTTTTTGGAAGATTTCCTAATTCTGAAGACAGTGTTTTCCCACTTGGAGATTGTTAAAAATTACAACTTTAAGCCAATTGCCACCCCCTCGTTATTACATTTCTCTCTGCCAAATTTTCAAAGCATTCTTAGGTGAATTCTCTTTCAAAGAAATTCCTCTATTCATTTTGACATATTTTAAGAATAAGCAATTTGGTAGAGGAAAACAGAAGAGTACATGATGTGATCTGCTTTAGAGCCAGGATATCTTGCATATCCCTGAGGATAGTTGTTATTCTGCTATTGCCAAATATACTAATGATTGCAGTCAGGTTTGCACTGCTGGTAGAAATCACCCGACCAAGTGCAGCTTGTGGGAAAAAAGGTTTATTTTGGCTTATAGGCTCAAGGGGGAAGCTCCAAAATGGCAGGGAAAATGATGGCATAATCAGAGGGTGAATATCACCCCCTGCCCAACATCAGGTGGACAACAGGAACAGGAGGGTTTGCCAAATACTGGCATGGGAAGCTGGCTATAACACCCATAAGCCCATCCCCAACAATATACCACCTCCAGGAGGCCTTAATTTCCAATTGCCATCAGCTGGGGAACCTAGCATCCAGAACACCTAAGTTTATGGGGGGTACCTCAATCAAACCACTACATTCTGCCCCTGGCCCCCATAAAATGATAACCATCCATGATATAAAATGCAATGCATTTAGTCCAACTATAAAAGTTCCCATAGTTTTTATCAATCCTAATGATGTTCAAACATCCCATAATCCATAATACCAAAAAATCCTCCCAAATCCATAATGGCACAGAATAAACATTCACACTGCAAAAGATGACATTGGGCATAGCAATGAAATATTCAAATAATACAAGATTTAAACCAACCAGGGCAAACATCCAACACTGTAGATCCAAGTCCAACAACTCTAGTCAATGACGAATCTCCAAGTCTGGTAATTATAACCAGCAACAAGTCTCTGGACACCCCTCCAGCTAGGCTACTCACAGTCCTGGAAAACTCCATCTGTCCTCAGCAGCCATCTCCTGGCCCCAGCATCTCCACTGGGTGTCCACTGTAATCCACGGTTCATCCTCACTGCTCCATCAGGTCTCCATGCAGGCAATCCTGCTTCAAACTGCCCATAGCCATTTCCAAAACACAAGACCATGTTGGAAACTCAATGACCCTCTCTTTACTGCATTTATTCTACTCCACAATACCAGGTAGGGTGCCAATTTGTTAATCCAGAGGGGAATAAAGCAGACTTTGAAGAACAGGACACTCCCTGAGCACTCAGGTCCCTTCAAAAAAGTCTACATTTTTCCTGTTGCCCCAGTGCAGGTCATCTGACTCAATCTCAAAGGTTGTAATCTCTCAATTGCAGCTGAACAGGCAGCAGTTCACCCAAAGATTTCATTTTTTCTGTGCCATATCCCTCTACTCACATCAGTCTGTTTCTATGCAAAACACCCTGCACATATTCTCAGGACACAGGCATAAGAGCAAGCCTCTCACACAAACTGCTTCTAGCCCAGTCCAAACAAACCTCCTTTGAACCCTCATAAGCCAAACCTCATAGTCCATAGTTCATAATGCATTCTGGTCTTTCAACTCTGACCAGAATAATCCATCAAGCTGTACTTACAGCACTGCAAGGAGTCTCTCAGGCCAAGGTTTCAAATCCTTCCAAATTCCTCTTGAAAATCAGCTCCAAAAAGCCAAAGCCACATAGTCAGGTGTCTAGCAGCAAATGACACCACTCCTCAGTACAAACATTACTGTTGCAGTCAGGTTTGCATTGCTGGCAGAAATCACCTGACCAAGAGTAGCTTTTGGGGAAAAAAAGGGTTTAGTTTGGTTTACAAGCTTGAAGGGAAAGATCCACAATGGTAGGGAAAATGATGGCATGAGCAGAGGTGGGACATCACCCTCTGGCCAACATCAGGTGGACAACAGGAACAGGAGGGTATGCCAAACACTGGCATGGGGAAACTGGCTATAATACCCATAAGCCCAACCCCAACAAGACAACACCTCCAGGAGCTTTAATTTCCAATTGCCATCAGCTGGGAAAGCTAGCGTCCAGAACACCTAAGTTTATGGGGGACACCTGAATCAAACCACCATACCAATTTACTATTAGTTGCTTAGAAAGGGCGAAAAGTACCAAAGGAAACAATAAAAAAAGAATATATAGCACATGTATAGAAAATAATAATTGATCCAGTTTGAATAAAACAATGTTTCTGCTAAATAGATTGGGCTGAGATCATATTATGGAAGGCTTTGAATGGAAGGCTGAGGGATTATAGCTGATTTACTAAGAAATATGGAACTTAAACATTTTGAGCAGATAATAACATTATTTAATGAGTCTTTAGAAAACTTAACCTGATGCAATGCACTTTGCTACTGAACCACACCCATAGTTCTTAAATCTTCTTATTATTTATACTAGAATAGAAAAAAAGAGACAGTTTATTTTTTCCCATTGATGTCCATGCTTATTGCAACACTAATCACAATAGCCAACATATGGAAGCAACATAATTTTCTATAGGTAGATGAATGGTTAAAGAACATGTGATATATGCATACCACAGAATATTATTCAGCATTAAAAAAGAAGAAAATACTGTCACATGCTACAACATGGGCGATCCATGAGGATATATAATGTAAGTGATACAAGTCAGTCACAGAAGGATGAATACTACCTCACTATATTTATATAATGCACCAAAAACTGTCAAGCTCAAAGAAGCAAAATTTAGAATGGTAATTGTCACAAGCTAGGGAAATGCAGTTTCTAAATAAAACCAGAAGCTATTAATTATGCAAAGTGAATAAATTCTAGAGATATATTATACAACATTGTACCTATAATTAACAGCTCTGTGTAGTATACTTTAACATTTGTTTTAAAAGGCTAGGAATGGTGACATATGCCTATTATCTTAGCACTTGTGAGAGAGAGCCAGGGACATCAGGAGTTCAAGCTCATTTTCAGTTACACAGCAAGTTCAAGGCTAGCCTTGCTACATAAGACAATGTGAAGACCATTTAGAGAAAGTCCAGCTCAAAAACTGCTAAATTAGTCCAAGAGAAAAGATCTGTTAATTTACTGTGGTAATATAAAGACAGAGGAGAGGGGAGACAATGTGGGCAATGAATATTCTAGAGGTCTTGCGATCTATTGTGTTTTGTGCTTAAGAGATAAGAGTCAAAGGCAAGAGATGTAAGCCTGGATATGTATGTTGATGCCATTAAGAACTGAAATCAGATAGTTAACATCCGTCAGAAAAATAATATTTGTGGTAAGGTATGTGGTATGGTAGCTGTTGTTTGAATCTGAAACGTCCTTACAGATATGTTTAGCGCTTGGTCACTAGTTTGTTGTACTATTTTGCAGGCTTCTAACACTTTAGGAGATAGGGCTTGGCTGCCAAAAGTAGATCACAATAGGCAGGACTTTGAAGGTTATATCTGCTCCTAGTGCCAGCCTCATGTTGTGCTTCCTGGCCTATGTTAGGTGAATAAGCTTTGTTACGTGCTCCTGCTGCCATAGATGGACCCACTCAAGCAATGTGCTTTCCCTGTCATGATCAAAGAAATACTTCTGGGCTGGAGAGATTGCTCAGCAGTTAAGGCACTTGCCTATGAATCCTAAGAACCCAGGATCAATTTCCCAGTACCCACGTAAACCAGATGTGCATGGTGACACATGCGTCTAGAGTTCGTTTGCAGTGGCTAGAGGCCCTGGTGCACTCATTCTCTCTCTCTCTCTCTCCCTCCCTCCCTCTTTCCTCCCTCCCTCCTTCCCTCCCTCTCTTTCAAATAACTAAATAAAAATAAAATATTTTTAAGAAGAAATATTTCTGACATCATGAGCTAAAATGAACCTTTCTTCCCTTAAATTGTTTCTGTCAAGTATCACAGTGGCACAAAAGTAGCTAATGCAGGACATTGGTACTAGGAGTGGGGAAGTTGCTGTGACAAACATGATCATTTAATTCTTAGGCTTCTAAAACTATTGAAGAGTTTGGAGATAAGAGATAGTGAAGCTCCAAAATGCTATAAGCTCCACTAGGTTGGCCAATCTTCTGTGAGTTCAGAAGACCAGAATGCTGATAGAAACACAGGTTCATGATGTTGGAGATGGGAATAAGGACTTTTTATTTGTCACCAGCAGGCTCTCTCTGAGTCAATACTCTTCTCTCCAACCCATTAACCATCAACCAATCAAAGTCCTCTATATACATTTAAGCTTAACCAGTATAATTTATAGCAGCTTGGTACCCAATTTCCATACAGGTCAAGGACAGGCTCAGTACATAAGTGCCCTAACCCAGAATGCTTGAAGGCAACCTGTCTTTGGTTTCCTCTTTATAGGAGCTTCCCATGCAAGAGCTCTGTTTGCTTTCTTCTGTTTTTCTGCCTATACTATAAAGTTTGCTTCCTCTCTATAATAAGATTTTTCTCTAAACTTCCATTCTCTGTTTAATAAAGATTCTCCTTTTTAAAGTTTATTTTATTTATTTATTTATTTATTTATTTATTTGGAAAGGAAAGATAGAGAGAGAAGAAAGAAAAAGAATGGGTGCAATAGGGCCTCTAACCACTGCAAATGTACTCCAGACACATGTGCCATGCTTGTGCATCTGGCTTACATGGGTACTGAGGAATTGAACCTGGGTCCTTAGGCTTCACACACAAGCACCTTAACCACTAAACAATCCGTCCAGCCCAAGATTCTCCTTTTAAACATATCCTTCGTTGTCCATAATATTCATTCTTCATGTTCCCAAGAAAATGAATCTAGAGTCACTGATTCAGTAGAGCTTTGGTGATCATTGAGAATCCATTATCCTAGTTTCTGAATTGAGCCCACCTAAGATTCCAGATAAGGCTCTGTGGCTCTCAATGAAACGCACTACAATACTAATGATTTGGGGAAAACCTAGTGTTAGATTGTCCTCTGGTGCTGAGATAATGACCACATACCAACAGAAGACCCCTAATAAACCCAGGCTTAAGTTTCCATCTAGTGCTGAAATAGCAGATGTGTCTACTGGCTCTTAAGATTAAAGTTGCCATCATTTCAACATAGCTTATTACAGTCAAGCTGTTTTTCTAAGCTTCATGGTAAACACCAAACAAAAAAAAAATCCATATTGCATACCAAACATGATAAACAAGGAAGAACACATCACCAGAGTAAATCACAAAATAACAAAGGAAGTCTGGAAGAGTGATGGAAAAAGAAACTATAAGAAAACTAGAACAAAACTAAAACAAGTGAACCACAACCACAATGCATTCTATGAATTTTCCATTGATTTTTTTTTACATTGACAGTTCAAAAACATTCTTGATTGTTTAATGCCTCTTCACAGTTAAGAAAAAGTTTATATATGAAGTGTGCTAGTGAAAACCAAAAAAAGATCTCTTTGCAAGCTTGATTAATTAAAATTAAATAAGGTAACTGTCTAGGCTTAGACCATGACTGAAATAGTTGATTTTTATCAAAAAAAATTTAAATATTTTTATTCATTTATTTGAAAGCAGAGACAAACAGAGAGAGAGATACAGACAGAGAGACAGACAGAGACGATGACAAAGGGCACACCAGGGCCTCCAGCCACTGAAAACAAACTCCAGATTCATGTACCACTTTGTGCATCTAGCTTTATGTAGGTACTGGGGAATCAAAGCAGGTTGTTAGGTTTTGCAGGTAAATGCTTTAACTGCTGAGCCATCTCGTTAGCCCTCAAAATGGTTTTGAAATGGAATATATGCTTTGATCTTTATGTGAGAAATGTTTTAAAATTATTTATGTGTGTAGATCAGAGGAGAATTTTGTGGTCACAAATGTCAGACTTAGCCAGCCCTCAAACTTTGGATTCTCCTGGATTTGCCTCCCATGGTTGTAAGCATGTTGGAATCACAGATGCATGTGCCACTTTGTATCCACCTTTATGTGAGTGTTGGGAAGTTGAATCCAAGCCACCAGTCTTTGAAATCAAGTGTCTTTAACTGCTAAGCCCTCTCCCCAGCCCCTAGAAATGGTTCTTGAATCATACAAAGAGTTTTTTTTGTTTGTTTGTTTTATTTTTGTTTTGTTTTTTTGAGGTAGAGTCTCACACTAGCCCAGACTGACCTGGAATTCACTATGTAGTCTCACAGTTGCCTCGAACTCATAGCCATCTGCCTCCTGAGTGCTGGGATTAAAGGTGTGTGCCACCACGACTGGCCAAGAGTTGTAAAAACATTAATGTCCTTGAATCAAATTATCTCCAGTGGAAGTATATTATTAAGGTCATGGATATCGAGGCCAATTTCTGTCTGGGCAGTTGCATTGTAAGAGGTCATACCCTTCCTTTGGCTCTTCCATTCTATCCGCCCCCTCTTCTGCAATGGGCCCTGAGCCTTGGAGGGTGTGACAGAAGTGTTTCAGTGCTGGGCACTCCTCCATCCCTTCTTCTCAGCACTATGTGCCTAGCAATACCTCCACAAGACCCTCAAAATAGAAGAAAAAGATGATGACATCAAATTAAGACAGAGACTAATGGAGAGAGGGAGGGGATATGATGGAGATTGGACTTCTAAAATGGAATGGGGGGAGGGGAGGGAAATATCAGATGTTTTCTTGTATGTCAGTATAAAAGTTGTAAATAAAAAATAATAATTAAAAAAAGAAATCTTTATGTAGAGATTTTCCAAAAATTGTTGTGGAATGTAGAGTCTTATTATCTAACTTACATATTTAAGTTAAACTCATAATTTAAGAAGTTCACTGAAAAATAATTTATTGCATAGGAGAGTAACTAGCAAAGTTTACAGATAAGTTTCATATGCATAAGTGTTCAGCAACAGATAATTTTGCATAGGCCTAAGTTGCATATGCATAAGTGTTCAGCACCCAAATTATCAGTTCAAACTTGTGAACAATCTTCAATTAAGATTTAGAATGTTATGCCTTTGTTGCAATCTCCCTCTAGCTTCTAAAGAAAATATGTATTTCTTTGTTTTAAGTGCTGCTATTATAAGGCTACCATTTTTAATGGTTATTAGTACTAACAAGATGTTTCATGTGGATACATGTGTTGGTATACTCCTTTCTCTCATCCCCTCTCTCTCCATTGGGGACACTTCTCAGTGGGGTTGCAGATATTCCCCATGGGGTTGTGGTTTATGCTTTGTGGGAGCAGTAGTCAGTTATTTTTTTTTTGGGAGGGGGGCAGTAAGGAATGCCTCTGCGCATGTCTCAACCTGTGGCTCTTACAATCTTCCCGCTCCCTCTTCACAAAATTCCCTGAGCTGTGCTGGGTGAGTTTTAAGTCTACTGTAGTGGTGAGCTCTTAGGAGCCTCTGGAGCTCTGCTTTGGTAGGTGTTGAGTATCCTCAGGGTCTGTCTCCTTCACCCTGGCACTGATTATCAGGTTCAGCATGGAAGAAGCACTCTTGCTCATCTCCCCACTTCCTCTTTGGTTTCATCTGTGGCTTGGCTGAAGTGCAAGAGGTAGTTTATCTCCTCCGGTCTCACTACCTTCTGAAAAAAAGAACAGATTCTCCAATGGAGAGTGAAGTCAGCATAGTTTAAATGGGATAAGCATTATTAATTTAGGGAGAATTTTATATATGTAACCCCTCTTTTAGCCAAAGAGTAGTGAGAACTTGACACTAGAAAACATAATCTGATCTGGTTCCCAATTCCAGATATGGGTTCCTTTACACTGAGTGGATCGCTTAGCCAATCAAAAAGCTATTGAGTACTCACCAAGGATGTGTGCCACAATTGCACTGGTGTTTACATAAGACTACCATTTTTAATACTAGCTGAGCATCATCCCATGTGTTTCTCAGCACAATTCCATTGACTTCTGTAAAACCATAGAAAGATATTGGGATACATGGACAAGTGAGTGAATAGAAAGAAATGATTTATTTTGAGGGAATCAGAGGGTATATGCAGTTTCAGATAATACAGGTCCACTCCACACTCACTTGAATTACATAAAAGACAATGAAACTAAGTTTAAACAGAGTGTGAGAGGGAGGAGAAGAGAAAATCTAGCTAGATAAGGAGAGGAGAAGCAAGCAGACAACATAAGAGGATAGATAATAAGAGGAAGGAAATGTGAAAAATTTTTTAACAGCAATTTTTTTTGTTTTGAATTTTTCAAGGTAGGGTCTCACTGTAGCCCAGAATGACCTGAAATCCACTATGTAGTCTCAGGCTGTCCTCAAACTCACAATACTCCTACTTCTGCCTCCCAAGTTCTGGGATTAAAGGTTGCACTACCACACTGGGGCAAAGAGAGAATGGGCATGCTAGGGCCTCCAGCCACTGCAAAGTACTGCAGATGCATGCACCCCTTTGTGCATGTGGCTTTATGTGCTACAGCGGAATCAAACTCAGGTCATTAGGCTTTGTGGGCAAGTGCTTTAACCACTGAGCAATCTCTCCAGCCTGACAGTAATTTTTAAATTGCCTATTTCAATTGGAAATCTATTGACTCCCCTTACTTCATATCTTCTCATGTGATGATGCACGTCATAATTTTTACACTGCTCTATAGAATTCACCTTATATTTTGGGAAATCAGGCCATGTTTATAGTTTAAATTTTATTTTAATTATATATTTACATCTTCATATATGTATATAATATATTTTGATCATATTCACTCACACTATTCACTACCTCTAAACCTCTTCTTCTCAATTAATCCTCTTCCTACTTCTTGTTTTGTTTTATTTTTGTTTTATTCTTGTTTTGTGACTAATTAAATTAGGGTGGCTTGCAACAGCATGTGCAGGGGGTTATTTACTGGGGTATGGCAACTTACCAGTGACTACACCACTAAAAAACATCATTTATTTTTAATTAATAGTTCTGTGTAAAACTTTTTCATCATTTATTTCTAATTAATAGTTCTGTGTAAAACTGGATTAAATGATTTTCAGTCCAATTTTCCTTCTAATATTTCTAGATTGTGTATTTTAATGAAATGGTGGAATTTTAATTCTCAATTTTTGTTTAGAACACTTTAATGGCCATTTTAATTTTTTTTTTGTTTTTGTTTTTCAAGGTAGTGTTTCACTGTAGTCCAGGCTGACTTGGAATTTACTATGTAGTCTCAGGGTGGCCTCACACTCATGGTGATCCTCCTACTTATGCCTCCCGAGTGCTGGGATTAAAGGCATGTGCCACCGTGCTTGGACCATTTTAATTTTATAGTTGTTTCATTTAATCTTTGCACTCACTTTTTGTAACTCTTATTCTCATTGTTATTTTACAATATGAATAAATATGAGGAATTGTATTTTGTTAAGTCATGATTTAGTTTTCTTTTGTGATAGGCATTTAACCTTTTCTTTTGTCTTTCTTTTATTCTTTTTTGTCATGTTAGCAGCTGTTCTGTTTGCTCTAGTTAAATATGGGTGACATTCTTGCTTTCTTCCCCAGTTTCTGAGATAGGTCAAGTTTTCTTTCAAAACTGATATTTTAGTTGCACAAGTGTGAGCTATTCTTGTGTATCTGTCTTTTATTGTCTCAAGGTATTTTTCTTGCTTGTGTTTGGATTAGCCTTTTTTCTTTTCCTGATTTTTTAGGCAATATTTTCCCCCATTTTGATTATATTTGTTGCTCATTTTATGAGGTAAGGAAAATTATGCCATTATGACCATGTTTTAGATGTCTTAACCCAGAAGGCCTGTACATACATTGTGACAATGACTCTCCAGTATCGTACATGAATTTTAATGAATATTATATTTCTGAGACAATTATTCTGCATGATTTATGCCATTTAATAACACACTTTTAATTTACAATTTCATTATGGCTGGATATGGTAGTACACAACTGTAATCCCAGCACTTATGAGGGCT
Source organism: Orientallactaga sibirica (assembly GCA_036365145.1). Taxonomy (NCBI): domain Eukaryota; kingdom Metazoa; phylum Chordata; class Mammalia; order Rodentia; family Dipodidae; genus Orientallactaga; species Orientallactaga sibirica. The sequence continues at coordinate 5,335,305 of JAEOAD010000057.1, read as the reverse complement.
GAAGCAGGAGGATTTGAAGTTCAAGGTTACATTGGATCACAGAATGAGTCCCTTCATCAAAAATTAAAATTTATTTCATTAGTTATAGAAAATATACCATATTGCATTGGGATCATCTTTCAGTTTACTCTAGTCATTTTTCTTTCATTACTTTTGAAAAGTTTCAGTACAATTATTAGAAGTCGCAATAAACATGTGGGTTTCAGATATAATTTAATCTTCTGATATTGTTGACTTCATAATAAAACATAATTTATTTACAAAAGACCCACAATTCAATATCACTTCACTTCAATAAGAATGGATACTATGAAAAAAGACAAAATTATTGGTAAGGATGTAATAAATAAAGATGGCCTGTATGCTGATGGAGTGGAATGTAAGCTAGTATCGTCAATGTCAAAAAGAATAAAGAGTAACAAGGCACCGCAAAAAGTAAAAAATGTAAATTCTTTATGATCCCGCAACCCCACTAGTGGGTGTATTACCAAAAAAAGGAAATCAGTTTGTTGAATATACATTTGCAGGGCCATGTTCACTATAGCACTATTCACTGGATGAAATGGAAACAACCTAAGTGTCCAACAGATGAATGGTAGGACAACGTGGCACATGTACACAGTGAAATAATATTCAACCATAAAGAAGAATGAAATCATTTCATTTTCAACATGGATGGAGCTGGAGATAATTATTGTAAGTGAAACAAATCATAGAAAGACAAGTACTTCATAATACCACTCATGTACACTGTAAAATAGTTCAATTCATAGAGGTTGAGAGTAGAAGAGTGGTTATCAGAAGATGAGAGGAATGATGTAAAGATGGTAATATCAATGGGTACTAAGTTACAATCAGATAGAAGCAAAAAGCAAATTTATTATACATTGATAATAAATAACAATAACATATTGTATATTTCATGACAAGATAGAAGATAAGATTTTGGTTGTTCTTAACATAAAGAAATGGCAGATGGCTGGGCATGGTGGCACATGCCTTTAATCCCAGTAAGTTAGAAGCAGAGGTAGGAGGATCTCTGTGAGTTTGAGGCCAGCCTGAGACTACATAGTGAATTTTAGGTTACCTTGGCCCAGAGCAAGACCCTACCATGAACTCTTCAAAAAAAGAAATGACAAATATTTAAGAACATAGATATGTTTACCCAGATTTGAACATTACACGATGTGTATAGATAACAAAACATTACATGGTTCCCCTTAAATATGTTTTATATTATACTTAAAAATAAATTTACCTAGGTTTAGTGGCAGACACCTATAATCACAACACTAAGAAGGTAGAGATAGGAGGATCACTAGAAATTTGAAGGTATTCTGGTTTACATAGCAATTTCCAGGCCAGTCAAGACTTCATAGTAAGACCCTGTGTCAAAAGACCAAAAAACTAAAAGATAATAATTAATTTATTAAAATTTATAAAATAATAAATTAAATAAGAATATGGAAACCAGAACAATGATTTAATTTCAAATATCTGAAAAAGAAAGTGATGAGACTGTAATTTTATAGTCAATAAACATATCTATTAAAAAAAGAAAGATGTCTGCTGTTAGCTCTGAAACTGGTTTTCACTACCATACTATTTTATAAAAAAAATACTCCCAGGCTGGAGAGATTGCTTAGAAGTTAAGCGCTTGCCTGTGAAGCCTAAGAACCCTGGTTCCAGGCTCAATTCCCCAGTACCCACATAAGCCAGATGCACAAGGTGGCACTTGCATCTGGAACTTGTTTGCAGTGGCTGGAGGCTCTGGTGTGCCCATTCTCTCTTTCCCTGCCTTTTCTCTCTCTGTCTGTTGCTCTCAAATAAATAAATAAAAATAAACAAAAAAATTTAAAAAACATTAAAAAATACTCCCTCTATTTTCTTATCACTTTCTGTTTATGAAGCACATTTGCACATTATTTCACACAGAAATTGCCAATCTAAGCTGGAGAGATGGCTTAGTGGTTAAGGCGTTTGCCTGCAAAGCCAAAGGATCCCAGTTTGATTATCCAGGACCCACGTAATCCAGAGGCGCAAGGGGGCACATGTGTCTGGAGTTCGTTTGCAGTGGCTGGAGGCCCTGGGGTGCCTATTCTCTCTCTCTCTCTCTCTTTCCCTGCTTTTCTCTCTCAAATAAATCAATAAATAAAATATATTTTAACAAAAAATTGCACATCCATGAAATGTACTGTGACTTCCACAGTTGGGAAACTGAGACTCATAGTGCTTAAAGTGGGGAGAGAGTAATAATAAACATGTTGAGTTTATTCCAGGATATTTGGTTGGTTTACCATATTAAATACTAATTAATAAAACTCACCAAATTAATAAAAATATAGGAAACAAGCATGATCATCTCAGATGCAAAAAAAAAAAAACCTGAAAAGACTCAGTTCATATTGATAGTGAAGTGCTCAGAAAATGTATTAGTTACATTCTTTCCACTGCAAAATAATACATAACAGCAACCACAAGGCAAAAAAAAGATGTATTTTGGCTCACAGTTTCAGGATATCATCGAAAAGGCATGTCAGCTCAGTTCATGATGGTGGAAGCATATGCCTGGGGGTGGACATGCTCTGCACGTGGTGGTGGACCAGGGGTGGGTATGGCGTCCAAAAGCTCAACTAACTGATTATTGGCTCCACTGCCTTCAAAAATATTACCACAAGCCGAGGACCGAGATTTCAATACATGAGTCTCTGGAGAACATGCTAAATTCAAACCTAACAGAAAACTAGAAATAAAAGGGAAATGGTTAATCTTGTAAATGATATCCACCAGAAGAAATATACACACAGCTGTTGTTGAAATTATCTTTTCATTGCTGGGACAAAGTATCTGACCAAAGGCAGCTAAAGGGAAGAAAGGTTTTACTTTGGCTTACAGTGTTGAGAGGAAGCTCCATGATGACAGGGGAAAGCATAGCATGAGCTGGACATCACCTCTAACACAGAAGGCAGAAACAGCAGCAGGAGAGTAAGCTGAGCTCTAGCAATGGGGGAGCTGGCAATAACACCCCAAAGATGGTGGGTGACTCCTGATTCCTGTAGAGGAGATGACTGTCTTGTTTTTCTTCTGTGGGCTGCCAGAAATCTAAACTGTTCTCATCTAGGGTAAGCCTGGTCCTTTTAGCTATGGGAATCCTAACCAACTTATAGGAAGATGAGGAGGATAACTTGTGCAACTTCACAGACCTTTCTGGTGTTGTAAGTTAAGGCAAAAGATAATGGAACATAATGTCAGTCCTTATACCACAGTCAGACCCCAGGTAAATCATAAAAAAAAAAATATTGTGGTGCTGAAGAGATGGCATAGCAATTAAGGAGCTTGCCTGTGAAGCCTAAGGACCCATTCCCCAGTACCCACATAAGCCAGATGCACAAGGTGGCACATGCGTCTAGATTTCACAGTGGCTGGAAGGCCTGGAATGCCCATTCTTCTCTACCTGTGTCTTCCCCCCTTAAATAAATAAAAAATAAATTAAATATTAAAAAAAATTATTGTATTTATGTGCGAGTATCCTTGTGTCTAAGCTCACTTTTGCCCTGAGGTACATGTGGAGGTCAGAGGACAACTTTTGGTTCAATGCTGCTTTCCACCTCATTTGATGTTCAGTGCTCCCTTAGAAACTTCTTAGGAAAATTTCCTGTCTCTGCCTCCCTTTTTGCCTTAGACTTAATGGCAAATCAGAATCCTGCCATACCTTCCTTCTTTTATGTGGGGACATGGGACAGGAGATTCCAACATAGGTATTCATAGTTGTATGGTAAGCACTGTATCCACTGAGCCTTCTCCCCTGTCCTAAGATCAAACTTTTAAAAATGCATTTCTACATATCGGCAGCAAACTAAAATGAAAATGTAAAATACCTAACATTTCCAATAAATGTTAAGGGTTAGCCAATCTCTATTAATAAGCATAATAAACAATGTACAAAAATTATATTTAGGAAACTAAAAACATTTTGAAAGGAATGAAAGGAAAGGTAAGAAATGACATAGTGGGGGATGAGGTGATAGCTCTGTGGGGAAGTGCTTGCTGTGCAAGCATAAAGGCTTGAGTATGGATATCCAGCACCCAAGTAAAATGCCAAGTGTGGTTATACATGACTGTAAACTCAGCACGGATGAGGCAGAGACCAGAAGATCCCAGGAGCTTGCTGGCTAGCTTGTCTAGCATAATCTGTGAGAAATAGGTTCAATGGGAGACCACGTAAGAAAAAGTAAGATGGAGAGTGATGAAACATCTAATATGGACCTATGGCCTTCACACAAACATGCACACACATGTGTGCCACTCAGCACAAACACAAAGAAATGGCATGGCGGTATGCTCCTATAATTTCAGCATTATAGTGTGTGAGGCAAAAAGAATGGGAATTTGAAGCCAGCATGAGCTGAATAGCAAATTCAATGCCAGCCCAGGCTACAGAGTGAAGACATTGTCTTAAAAAAATGAATGAATTAATGAATTGTTGCCATACTAATTAATTGAAAATTTTAATAGTATAGTAATGACACTGCCACAGAGTGATTTACTTATTCAGTGTAATCTCAATAAAAAATACCAGAAAATATTTTTGTGAAAGTTGACAAATCATCAGTAAAGTATATGGACCACATTTTCATCATGCATTTTCAAAATGCATAAGTGGAGTCCAAATCATGTTCATAATCATGAATCATTCATAAAAATCAATGATACATGACTTAAAAAGCATAAAACTGGATAGAAGCTTTAAACATCTATTCTGCACAAAGAATATGGTTAATAAACATATAAAAAGTTCTAAATATTGGTCTGGAGAGATGGCTTAGTGGTTAAATGCTTGCCTGTGAAGCCTAAAGACCCTGGTTCAAGGCTTGATTCTCCAGGACCCACGTAAGCCAGATGCACAAGGAGGTGCACACATCTGGTGTTCGTTTGCAGTGGCTGGAGGTCCTGGAGCGCCCATTCCCTCTCTGCCTGCCCATTTCTGTATCTCTCTCTCTCTCTCAAATAAATAAAAAATAAAATATTTTTAAAAAAGTTCTAAATCTTATTACTAACAAGAGAATTATAATATACAGATACAATTACAAAAAATGGAAAAGACTGATAATGTCAAACATGATTATCTATGAACAGTAACAAGAATTTTCATAAATAAATGGAAAATGTTCCAAACACTTTGAGAAAGTAAATAGCTGAATAAATAAAAGTAAGCATAGACTTACCATGTGATTCAGTTACTTTCTTGTTGCTGGAAATATATCCAATCAGAAGCAACCTAGGGAAACAAAAGTTTATTTTGGATTACAGTTCCAGAGGGTAGAGTCCATTAAGGAGGGGAAAGGAACAGGAAGCCAGTGTTACATCATCTCATCAGCAGGGGGGAAGCATAGAGAGATGAATGTGGAATAGTCAGCTAGCTTTCTCCATTTTTATTTATTTATTTGTTTGTTCGTTTTTTATTTTTTTTAGATAGTCTCACTCTAGCCCAGGCTGACTTGGAACACACCCTGTATAACCAGGCTGGTCTTGAACTCAAAACAATCCTCCTACCTTAACCTCCTGAGTGCTGGAACTAAAGGTGTGTGCCACTACACATGGCTTAGTTTTTTATTACTTTTTCTTTTTTTTTTTTTTGGTTTTGCAAGGTAGGGTCTCACTCTGGTCCAGGCTGACCTGGAATTAACTATGTAGTCTCAGGGTGGCCTTGAACTCTTGGCAATCCTCCTACCTCTGCCTCCCGAGTGCTGGGATTAAAGGCGTGTACCACCATGCCCAGCTTTATTTCTTAATTTATTATTTATTTATTTATTTGAGAGAGAGAATAGGATTTGCAGGATCTCTAGCCTCTGCAAACAAACTCCAGATGCATGTGCCACCTTGTGCATCTGGCTTAGGTGGGTACTGGGGAATTGAACATGGATCTCTAGGCTTCACAGGCAAGAGCTCTAACCTCTGAGCCATCTCTCCAGCCCTATTTTTAAAATTTATTTTTAACGTATTACTATTTTTGAAGCAGGATCTCACTCTAGCCCTGACTGATCTGGATCTCACTCTGTAGGCCAGGTTGGCCCCAAACTCATCCTCCTACCTCAGCCTCCTGGGTACTAGAATTAAAGGTGTGAGTCACCATGCACTTCTTCATTATTTTATTTTTTGGTGTATGTGTTATGTGTATGTGGGTATGCATATATGTGTGCAAATGCATGAGCATATGTACATATGCATGCTGAGGCCAGGGAAGATGTCATTTGTCCTTCTCTATCACTCTTCTGCCTCATTTTTCTGAGACATAGTTTCTTACTGAACCTGGAGCTCATGTCATTTTTTGGATACATTGGCTAACCACTGAGCCCCAGCAAGTTTCTTGTCCTCCTCTGTGCTAGGGGTACAGGTCTGTATGGCCATGCCTGGCTTTTGACATGGGTACCAGGGCTTGGACTCTGGTTATTATGCTGCACAGCAAGTGCTCATACACAAATGAGTTAGCTCCCCTGCCCTAATAAATTTAATTTTAATGAAAGAAAAAAATAAGTAGGGCTGGAGAGATTGCTCAGTAACTAAGACACTTGCCTGCAAAGCCCAAGGATCTAGGTTTGATTCACCAGTACCCATGTAAAGCCAGATGCACAAGGGGGCACATGTGTCTGGTGTTCCTTTGCAGTGGCTAGAGGCCCTGGTGTGCCCATTCTCTCACTCTCTCTTCCTCTCCTACATAAGTAAATAAAATATTTTTTAAAATAAGTAAATAAAGTCTGGCCTGGTGGTGACCTATAATCTCAGCTACTCAGGTGTCTGAAGCAGGAAGATTGAAACTCCATGGCATGCCTGGACTACAGAGTGAGTTCATGGGCATTCTGGGCAATTTAAACCCCTTTATCTTTTTTTATACAGCCCAGGAACCCAGCCCATGGGGTAAAGCAACCCACAGTTATAGGGGTCTTCCCACAATAATTAATCTATTCTAGAAAACTTCTAACAGACATGCCAGGATATTTGTCTTATGGTGATACTAAATCCTAATAAGTTGACAACCAGAGATTAATCATAACACCATATTACCATGAAATCCAATCCAGTGTATTTACCTGAAAAAAAGCAAAAGCATATTGCACACTATGAATGTTCAATGCATCTCTACTCTTTAAAGCCCAATGCACAAACATGTAAATGTCACTAATCAATGAATGAACAAATAAGGACAATGTGTCTGTTGCAGTTTTAATTTGGAATATCCTGAAAGGCCCATGTGTTAAAGTTGGTCCCCAGCTTGGCACTGATGGAAATGGTGGAAATAATAAGTGTTGGAAATTTTAAGAGATGAAATTTAGGGCTGGTCATAGTAGAATTAGTATTGAAGGGGATGTGGGGATTCTGGAATCTTACTCATTTTTTTGTTTATTTTGAACCCAGCCAGGAAGTGAACTGATGGCCTCCACAGTGTGCTACTGCCATGATGATTACCCCAGGTCTAAAGTAATGGGGGCAGTCATGGACTGAGACCTCAACAACGGTGAGCCAAAGTAAACATTCCCTCCTTATAAGTTGATCACTATCATACTTGGCTTTACATTGCTGGTATGAACTTCCTAACCAGACACAGTTTATAGGGAGAAGGGTTTATTTTAGCTTACAGATCCAAAGGGAAATTTTATGAATGGCAGAAGCTGGCTCCCTTTCACAGATCCAAGTAGAGATAGTCACAACCACAAGCAAGCATGCAGGAACCTGCAGCAGCAGGACCCCCAGAGCTCAGTTGGTATACCTTTAGCCTAGAAAAAATAAGACACCGGAAAAGGAAGTATTGGAATAGAATATAGATTTGCAGATGCCATAGGTTAGTTTGAAAAGACTCATGAGGGGCTGAAGAAATGGCATTTACCTGAGAAGCCTAAGGAGCCTGGTTTGATTCCCCGGGACCCACATAAGTCAGATGCAGAAAGGGGCACATGCATCTGGAGTTCGTTTGCGGTGGCTGGAGGCCCTGGCACACCTATTCTCTCTTTGTCTCTATCTCCTTGTTCCTCTCTCTCTCTCAAATAAATAAATAATAAAATTTAAAAAAGAAATAAAAGGGTCATGAGGAAAGTTTTGGACATAATGAAAATAAACTCCATTTTATTTGTGATGATAATTATATGGATGGAATATTTTTTGGTTTCTTGATGGGGCCTCACTGTGTATCCTAAGCTGACCTCCTACTCACAGCAATCATCCTGCTCTCAATCTCTCAAGGGTGGAGAGTGCAGGAATACAGAATCATGGATAGACATAGTTTTTGTATGTGTTTACTTCATTTTTATATTAATTACCTTTCTCTTTTCTTTTTCCCTCGCATTACATCAATTTGTCCTTTTCCCTGATTTGCCTTCCACTAAACCCCTTCTTTTTTTGGGGGGTGCAGCATTATTTGGTGGAAATATTCTTAAGTCGTGTCTAAATATACACTATAGATGAGTGTAAATTAAATAAATTAAATTTTAATAAAGACGATTTTTAAATCCTAATTAAAGGTGCTAAAGATAAAAATAACTAATGAAATTCTTCATATTAAATGTTATTTAATCTGCAATAAAATATTCAGCATCAGTGAATAAAGGTGTGTTCCCAATGAGAATAATATATTCAGCACTGTTCATCAAAGACACAATTAAGTACAATAGTGCATGCCTGCCCTTAGGCTACTCAGGAAACTGAGTCAGAAGGATCACTTGAGGCCAGGAGTTTGGAGCTAGCTTAGGCAGCAGTATGACACCAGCTCTTTAAAACAAATGCAATGAAGAAATAAGAAGGCAAGGGATCAGAGAGAGTAGGAGGGGGACACAAAAGGGTGACTGTGATCAGTTTATTATATACATGAGGAACAGTGTGGGACAAAATAAGTACAAAAATAAAACCAGCAAGGGACATCATGAAAAATTATTGCCTTAATAAAAACAACTAGAAAACAGGACAAAAAAGGTCAGAAATAAAATTTTCAGAACTTTTTGAAAGAACAGGCTTACAGCTGCCTAGGGAGGTTTTTTGTTGTTGTTGTTGTTTGTTTTGTTTTCTTTTTTTTTTTTTTTAAGTTGAATCTTGAGAACAGTGAGTTCCGGGGTATTTTCACTTGCAATGTTTCTATTCCCCTCTGTCCAACACTATGATACCCTTGAAAATTAATAGCTAGCTGTCATGGTGAAAAGCAGCAGCCTGGCAATCACCAAAGGGGCAGAACAAGCATTGGAAGTACTTCAAAGCCTTGTTTTGAGCCACGCCGTTATTTTACTTGACGGGTAGTTCTCCAGAACACTCAATCGAAGACTATATCCATTGGCTCAGATTCAGGGCTTGTCCAAAGCTAAAAAGTCTTTTCCCTAGGGAAGTTTAATGAAAGCATTAAAAGGTAGTTGAATTTACAGCTGCCTGAGGAGGTCGGTAAGAGTAGGGGCAGATGTTAGGCTGTGAACCACAAACCTAAAAAAGGAAAAGCTGGGGGATGAGATATCCATAGGGGATTTGAAAAGCTCGCACATATTCCTGAGAATTCCGAAGACCATAAGCCTATGGAGACCTATGAACACAACCAGACACGTATACATGCTCGGGAACAGTGGGAAAAGGCCCTCAGCTGACCATGTCTGGCTGATCTTAATACTGTCCAACAAGAAGGAAAAGCTCAAGCTGTGTTCTCAATGATCTGCCTGAGTGATGTATGTGTTTCCCCAAATACATTCAAAGACTCTCAGCAATGATTGGTAGAATAATTGGTTCCAAGCACTTAAGGAAATTTATGTCACTTGGTCCTGTTGTAAGTTCGCTAAGGGAGCAGAAACTTCAGTGCTTAGGCACAGTAAATATAGACTTTTCAGGAACAATCAGCCACAGCATTAAAAATAACAATGAAGCCAAAGCTGGAAATGAGCTAGAATCTAATTTTCAGGGTTGACACATTAATTGATATTAATTAAAATGTCCACTTTTGATTTAATTATATATGAGACATACAAAGAAACAAACAATTACAGCTCCTACAATGGGAAATAAAGCATGGGAATTATTTCTGAGGAAGTTATACATTGGAAAATCAGATAAAATTTTAAACAGGGGCTAGAGAGGTGGCCCAGTAGGTAAAGCACTTGTCAAACAAGCATGAGGACCTCAGTTTAGATCCTCAGAACTCACTTAAAGCAAGACACAGTCTCATACATCTGTAATCCAAGTGGGAGGTGGAGAGAGGAGAATCTCCAGAAGCTTGCAGTCCAGCCACCCTGCTATACCCAGTGGGGAACACCAAAAGTAACCCTTTCTCAGACAAGGTGGAAGGAGAGGACAGACACCGAAGTTTTCCCTGTGTTTCCTGCACATGTACCATGCATCCTCATTCAGACACACTCATACAAATCCTAAATCACTTGTTTTAAATATGATAAATTTAACAGATATTATGGTCCAAAGCTAGATATTAAAAGACTTTATAGAAATTAAGCAGGAAAATGGCGGTATAGGAGACATGCCACAAACAACAAGAGAACATAGAAACAAGATTCCATACAACGATCCCTTCTCTCAAACCATGAGGATTTATGGCAGAGAAAACTCAGGAGAGTCAAGATCCATCAACGCAACAGAAAAAGATAGCCAACTGCCTACCATAAGATGTGCCACCTCTACCACATCTGCCATGGCCCAAGATAAATTGCAAAAGAAGCAGCAACACAAGTATTACTCCCACTGCTAGGCTGAAAACCAGCTCCAGGGAAAGGTAACAGACACTATGGTCCATCAAAACACATCAAATCAGCAACCAAGAGGCTACAGAGTACTCAACACTAAACCAGACTACTAACAGACCCAACAAGGCTCAGGGATCATTGTGAATGGAGGAGTTAGAAGATTGCAAGAGCTACTAGGTGAGTAGAAATGTCCTGAGGCACAGTCCCCTAGCCACATGTGCGAAAGATTGACCAAGACCTTATTTACCCAATAATGAACACCAAAAACACTCTTAAGGAGAACCTTCAGGGAAACTGGGACAGAGGGAGAGATTATACAAGACTACAACCTTTGTAAAAAATAATAAAAAAAGAACATAAATAAATCTAAAATTAAAAAAAAGAGAGAAGAAAAATATAACTGAAATGGAACTTGACACAACAGCAAAATTTGGTATACCAAAGAATCAACACAATTGAAAAACAAAGTTGGAAAATTCATACTTATCTTCAAAACTTGCTAAAAACCTACACAAATTAAAACATTGTGGCACCAGTATAGGATTCACTGATTCACAAAATAGAATTGAGAAAATAGAAATAAATTTTACATTTAAGATCAACTAATTTTCAATAGAGTCAAGATAACTTATAGGGGGAAATAGTCATCAACAATGATGTGATAAAGTCAATTTCAATAACAAAGAATAAAGTTGTATTTTCTTTTTTTTTGAGAGAGAGAGACAGAGAGAGAGGGAGAGGAAGACAGATAGAGAATGGGCGCGCCAGCAGCCTCTCAGCAGCTGCAAATGAAATCCAGATGCGTGCGCCCCTTTGTGGTCAAGTACGCATTGCGCCCTTGCTTCACTTTGCATCTGGCTAAACGTGGGACCTGGAGATTGGAACCGACCTTCTTAGGCTTAGTGGGCAGGCGCCTTAACCACTAAGCCATCTCTCCAGCCCTAAAGTTGTATTTTCATATATAAAATTAAGTTTAAATCAATCATAAATCTAAGCACAAGTGCTAAAATTATAAAACTCTTAGAAGAAACTATTAAATTTTATTTTATTTTATTTTATTTGCAAGCAGATAGAGACACACAGAGACAGAGAGGGAGGAGAGAGAAAGAGAAATGGGTGTGACAGGGCCTCTAGCAACTGCAAATGAATTCCAGATACATGTGCCACTTTGTGCATTTGGCTTTAAAAGGGTACTGGGGAATTGAACCTGGGTTCTTAGACTTTTCTGACAAGTACCTGAATAGCACATCCATCTCTTCAGCCATGAATCTGTTAAATTTAATTTGGTAACCAAATATGACACCAAAATCACTAGTATTATGTGAATGGTGACAATTTGACATTGTCAGCAGTAAAGAGTTCTGTGCCTCAAAGGCTCTTTTGAGAAACTGAAGTGAAAACCCATAGCAACAAAATGTTTGAAAAGAAGATGTGACTTTTATTTGAACCTTTACCTTCAGTTCCCTTGGGTGTGTATTCAGAGGCAAATACTATAATGTATAATGAAAATTTATAACTCTATAGAAAAAGAGAAATTGATGATTTATTGTTTAGGCTTTGGAGTTGTTTGTAGATTCTAGAAATTAGGCCTCTGTCAGTTGTATAGCTGGTGAAAATTTTCTCCCATTCTGTGGGTAATCTGCTGGCTTTGGTTAGAGTATATTTGTCAGTGAAAAAGCTTTTCAGCTTCATGAGATCCCAATGGTTGAGTGATTGTTTAGTTTCCTGGGCTGCTGGGGTTTTGTTCAGGAAGTCTTTTCCCACTCCTATGTTGTGGAAGATTCCTCCTATTTTTTCTTCCAGTAGTAGCAGAGTTTCTGGTTTTATATGAAGGTCTTTGATCCATTTGGACTTGATTTTTGTGCATGGAGAGATGTGTGGGTCAAGTTTCATTTTCTTGCATATGGTTATCCAGTTTGTCCAGTACCATTTGTTGAAGATGCTGTCTTTTTTCCAGTCTGCATTGGTAGGGCCTTTGTCAAATATCAAGTAGATGTAGTTACTTGACACAAAGTCCGGGTCTTCTATTCTGTTCCATTGGTCTATATTCCTGTTTTTATGCCAGTACCATGTTGTTTTTATTACAATGGCTTTGTAATAGATCAGGTATGATGAAGCCTCCAGAGATGTTTCTTTTGCTGAGGATATGCTTGGATATCCAAGGCCTTCTGCTTTTCCATATGAATTTTGAGATAGTTTTCTTTCTATCTCATTGAAGAAGGAAGTTGGGACTCACAAAATAGGGCAGAGAACTGCACAGGGAGTTCTCAGAGGAAGAAAAACAAATAGCAAATGCACAATTAATCAACATCCCTAATCATCAAGGAAATGCAAATTAAAACAACTATGAGATTCCACCTTACCCCAGTAAGGATGGCTAACATTAAAAAACACAATGAAAACAAATGCTGGCGAGGCTGTGGAGAAATAGGAACAAGCTTTCACTGCTGGTGGGAATGTAAAATGGTTCAACCATTATGGACAGCTATATGGAGACTCCTGAAAAGGATGACCATAGACCTACCAATGGATTCAGTTATTCCCTTACTGGGCATTTACCCTAAAGGCTCCAAGCCTCAGATCAGAGACATTTGCTCAACCATGTTCATAGCTGCTCAATTCATAATAGCAAAGAGCTGGAATCAACCCAGGTGTCCATCACTAGATGAATGGATAACAAAGATGTGGCATATCTATACTATGGAATTCTATGCAGCAGTAAGGAAAGATGAAATAAGGAAATTTGAAAAAAAATGGTCAAACATGGAACAGATCATCCTCAGTGAGCTCACCCAATCACAAAAAGATAATTGTCTCATGGTCTCATTTATCTGTCACTCCTAACCTGAATCCACCCGAGATGCTGCCAAACCTAATAAGCACTCTAAGGACCAGACAATAGGGAGGATGGCATGGAGGGATGGTAAGGGTGGGAGGGAATAAGAGGGTGGGAGGGAGGACAAGGGTGGGGGGATACAAATTTGGACCCCAAAGGAAATGATACTATAAAACCCTTTATTCTAAACAACAGGCTAAAACATTGATCCTCCAGCAGGCCCACAGAGGGAACACCTGAACCACAGGAATCTGGAGAGAACATCATGAAGACCAACCTTCATCTTTTCCTGCTTCTCTTTCTCTTCTCTCTCTCTCTCTCCCTCTCCTCTCTATACTCACTTTCTCTTTTATATTATCTTTTTTTTCCTCCCTCACCTTCCTAGGCGCTGACTTATAAGCTCCCAGTGCCAGCATGGGGTTAACATCCTCAATAAGTTGTTGATCCGAGACACCTACAAGGTTTCCCAAAAAAAGACAGACTTCTGTCAGAGTTCTTGATGAACCACCAAAGGTTAAGGGTAAGACACTACTGTTGTAGACAGCATATGCATATGAGACCAAACATGGAGAGACCTGGTCAGAATCTGTAAGAAGGTCAGTCCCCATACAGTTAGCTAGTCTAGTGCCAGAGGTTGCTACACGAGCAACTGGGGGAAAATGTCCAACATCAGTCCAAACGGCTTGCAGTCTAAGATACCCAGTAGGTAAACAACCTGAAGTATTGCTCAAACAAGTACAGTAGTGGCACACAGCCATGGTGGATAACCAACTGCTCTTGATTTGGCTAATAGATCCACTCAGTGGAATGGAACTCATTGCTGGAACTGGGAAATAAGTCAAAACCAGGTACAAAACATGAGCTCAGTCTCCAAGATCAAGATACCACCAAATGTGGGCCAGAAGAGATCCTACGCATATAAAAATCCCTCCAAAACATCTATTATGACCATCCCTTCTATCTAGTACTAACTTCTCTCTCCGTTGGAGAATTTGCTTATCTTTTTTCAGATGGACAACGAACCTGGAGGGAGGGTCAGCCAATTACACCTCACCAGGGCCCCAGCTGAAATCATAGAGTAATGCAGGGGAAGGGCAAGAATACAGCGTTCTTGGTGAACATGACACCAGAAAAAGGCTGAAGGAGATAATCATAGAGAACATCCAACTCCAACGAAGCCAGATATCCAGAGACACAGAGGCTCCCAAAACCTCATCACTGAAGTAGAACTAAAATGACCCCAATATGGCTCAGGGAAATTCACGGAAGAGGGGATGGAAAGAATGTTAGAGTCACAAGTTGGGGCATTATGCACAGAAACTTGGGCCTATCCCCCAGAACTCTTGACTACCCCCACAATGCATGACCCACATTCCTCATTGATGAGGGTCCCTTTGGAAGAGGGAGGACAGGGAGGAGGATAATGGAGCCAACACTATGAATGTAAAATCCGAATAATATAAATAAAATTAAAATTAAAAAAGAGAAATTATCTCAATTTAAAAATAGGCAAATCAATCAAATAGGTAATTCTCAAAAGATGGTATACCAATGGCCAGAAAGAACTTGAAGAAACATACAATATCATTAGGCATTAAGGAAATAAAAATAAAAACACAAACAATACTCCACACCTACTAGGATATCTACACTCAAAAAGACAGAATATAACAATTGCTCTTAAGCATGTGGTGAAATCGAAACCTTTTGACATTGTAGATGACAATGTAAAGTGGTACAGTCAATTTGGAAAGGAATTTGATAGTTTCTTGAAAAAAAATAAACATAGCTATAACATAGCCTTATTGTAGTCTCATATGTGTATACATATGAACATTGAAAGCAGGCATTCACATGAAAACTTGATCACACAAAGCATAACAAATGAAGGATGGGAACCATCCAAATGCTCATGGGCTGATGAGTAAACAAAATGCAACATGGAATAGGTGTGGGAAGATGATGAGTCAGCAGTTAAAGATGCTTATTTGCACATCCTGCAGACCCAGCTTCAATTTCCAAGCCACTCACATAAGCCAGATGCAAAAAGTAAAATATAATACAGTATTACACACCTATAAAAAGGCATGAAATACTTAATACAACTTAGAAAGAACTTGAAAATATTATGTTAAATGAAAGAACACAGACCCCAAAGGCCACATGCTGTATGACAACATTTATAATAGGCAAATGTTTAGGCACAGAATGTACATTAATGTTTGCATAGGCTGTGAGGGGATGTTGAGAGAATAGGGATTGGTTGTAAATGGGCAAAAATTATCTTGGAGTGATTGAAATATTCTAAAATTATGGGAAAGATATGTACTGAGTACACATGCTCATTTGAATTATACACTTAATATAAGTGATCTTAATTCATGAAAAGTTTATTAGTATAACTTAAGGGTTTAAAATAAATTTTCTTTTAAATATAGCTGTGTATTAGCTATAGAAACAATAGACACTTAAAAGATAATAATATAAACAATCTTATTCCACTAATCTCAACATTGTATACCATATGGTTAATTAAGCACAAAAATTTAACCTACCAAAATTAATTAAATGTGGTCCAGAAAGTCTCAATAGTCCTAACATCATGAACGATTTGCAAGAGTAGTTTGTTTTCCCTATAAAGTACATACTACACATAGATGATTTGTGGGTGCATTATATCACACTAACAAAGGAGAGCTTCATCAAATATGATTCAAATTCTTCCAGAGATCAAAAGACAAGCAATCACAGCATTGCTTTATTTCTGGCTTTAAAAATAAGTACAGGGTGCTAAGACATTTTATGGACAAATTTTGGTGATAATCACATATCAAAGACATGTTTTAAAAATAGCAAACAGAAGCTAGTCATGCATAATAATGCCTTCCTACAGCCAAGTTTATGTTAATAAAACAAAGCTTATTAATTATGACCAAATACATAAATATAATTTACTGTTGTACTATATTTAAAGGTAAAATTATATTACCACATAATCTCAACAGAAACAATGTTGTTTTTATTAAGAGCTTACCACAGTGGAGGGGAAACAAAAAAATATTTGAAAACACCATCATGAAACTCAATTCTTTGTATGCTAATAAAAATAAATTAATTTAATTTCAAAAGTTACCAAGTGAGGAATAGAACAAATTTTGCTAACTTGATAAAATTACCTATTAACCTACATAAGACCAGTATAATATGAGGGTCAAAAAAATAATGGCATCAAAATAAAGAGGGTCTAGTTGGAACGCAGAAGGGGTTCAGTGAAGGGTGGATAAGGAAAGGGGGAAACGGAGGGTGTTATGAGGAAATTATGAGCAGGGTACATTATTTTATATATCGAGAGGTTGTCAATAAAATCTTAACATAAAGCTATGATAAATACCATCCTTAATCGTTAACTTTGAAGTATATGCTTTAAAGTTGGGAAGAAAATAATGATACTATTATTGCTGTTTTCATGGAACAGTACAGTCAACTAGCCAGATTAATGAAACAAGAGAAAGAAATAAAAGACACAAGTTCAAAAAGAAAAAAGGAAAAACAGTGCTGATGGTACTCACCGTAACATACAGCTATCTCTTGACAAAGATCTATGCCTCTTTTCCATAGTGTAAATCACCCCAGTCTCCTAGTTAGGTGGGACCATGTGACTAAGTCTTGGTGAGTGTAAATGATATGTGTCATTTCTTAGTCACAGTAGCTAAGAAGTAGGTGTGCTTGCACACTCATTTAGTTGGAAGCAAATGACTCCAAAAGCCCAGAAGTTAAAACTACAGTTAAAAAAAAACCCACCACGTACTTGACTAATCCCTGAATGTGCATGTTAGTCTTTACATTAATAACAAATTACTATTGTTGTAAAACACTCAGATTATGGGTATTTCTGTCAAGTGAACAACTCTTTTTAATGTTTTAATCTGCTTGCATATATGCATGTATGTATGTTGTATGTGTGTATGATGCATACACACCATGGTGTGCATGTGGAGGTGAGAGGACAACTGCAAGGTGTCTGTGCTTTTTCCACCTAGTTTAAAACAAGGTCTCTGTTACTGCAAATGACTGGCCTGTGAGCTCTGGATTTCCCTGTCTAAGCCAATGTACCTGGCTCACAACCTTTGGATTTCTCTGAATCCACATCCAATTATAGGTCCTGCTTTACATGGGTGCTGGTCAATTGAACTCTCATTGGAAGGTTTTGCAAAAATGCACCTTTAACCATGAAGTCATCTCTCTCTCTCTATCATCTATCTATCTATCTATCTATCTATCTATCTATCTATCTATCTAGATACATATAGAATATGTAATTTTTAAATATTTATTTGAGACAGAAGGAGAGAGAGAGAGAAGGGGAATGCCAGGGCCTCTAGCAACTGCAAATGAACTCCAGAGGCATGTGCCACCTTGTGCATCTGGCTTTATGTGGGTACTGGGGAATCAAACCTGGGTCCTTAAACCATGCAGGAAAGCACCTGAGCTATTTCTCCAGCCCCAGAATAGGTAATATTTTTAAAATTTTATTTTAATAATAAAAACTAGGGAAACCTAAAATAAATATGGTAAAAAAGCTTCATATAGAAATTTATGGCTTTATTTAAAGACAATGTACAATGGACTTAAGAAAATGGAGAAATTTACCTGTTTGGACATAGACTATAGCAACCAGAAATATATCAATTCTACCAAAACTGATACGTAGATTTAAAGACATCCTCATTTTTTTGCTTGTGTGTATCTAATATGGTGTGTGGTGGGGGGGGGATGGTATATGCATATGTATGTGATGTTGTGACACCTCATGTAGTCACCTGCAGCATCAATTCCTTTTCTTGAAATTGTACTATATCTAGTTTTACATGTAATTGTAACTACTTCATTATCTACTCTATTGTATTGTATTTGTATTGTATTGTATTGTCCACTGTTTGTGGACAGAGATTGTATTCTGTTTATTTTATCTTCCTCTTACCCTAGAAATTCACCTAGGATCATGCAAGAGAGGAGAGGCTTTCAGAAAGTAGGTAAATTTTACATGCCCCTTTATTTAATACTCTAATGTTCTTGTTCCTTGATAGACAGTTAATGATTAGTAGTGGGGAAGGCCTCATAAAGCCTCATCTCTCTGTGAAGACCCCAAATATTTTTCTCCCTATTAAGTGTGGGAAATAATTTTCAATATTTACAGCATCATTAGTCTCATCCAAGCCATGGTTTTCATTATCTGCCCTTAGTTACCTTCTCTATTTTATTTTGTTTATATTTATTGACTGATTTATTGATTTGAGAGAGAGAAAGAGGCAGAGAGAGAGAGAGAGAGAGAGAAAGGGCATGTCAGGGCCTCCATCACTGCAAACTAAGTCTGTACACATGTACCACCTTGTGGACCTGGGTTACATGGGTCCTGGGGAATAGAACCTGAGCCCTTTGGTTTGGCAGGCAAGCACCTTAACCATTAAAAGCAATCTCTCCAGCCCACCTTCCCCATTTAAAAATAATCCTGTGTACCTCTCCTTCATGACCTGAATTTCTGAGCAGAAAAGGGAGCAGTAATTGAAAAAAATAAGACTCTATTAATAAGAAAACTACATAGAACACCCATAGAACCCCAGTGTTATATGTTCATGTTTTCTTTTATACTAGCATATATGAATTATACATAATTATGAGTCTCATTGTGACATTTTCATACATGTATATAGTATACTAAGATCATATTTATCCTTCCATTATCTTCTCTTGTTCCCCTCACATTCACATTGACCCCCTTCTTCTTAACTGGTCCCTGTTTTACTTTCTTGTCTTATTTATTTTTGGTGGTCCAATAAATTCAGTTACTGTTTCTTATAGGAGTACAAGTGAGGGGTTATTTAAAGGAGTATGAACAACTTACCAGTGGCTATAGCACTGAGGAAGATGTCTTTCCCTTCCTCGAAATCATTAACTGTCAATAGGCCCTCACAAAGAGGTGGGCTTTATGAACCATTCCCCACTAATAATCATTAAGTGCCTATCAACGCTCAGGGAAGGGTGGGGTCTCCATGATGGAATGTTGCCAGGACCAATCTTATGCTTGTCATGTGCAGTTATCATAGATGTTGCAAGTTTATGAGTACAAGACAGCATTTCACAATACTCCACCCATTCCTCAGGCTCTTACATTCTTTCAATCTACTCTTTCTCAAGGTTTCCCTAACCTTGGAGGGGGGGACATAGATGAACTATTTAGGGTTGAGCACCCAACAGTCAATTATTCTCATCACTTCAACCAATTATGAGTCTGTGCTAACTGCCACCCTCCACAAAAAGAAACTTCTCTAACTAAAGCTGAGAGCAGTACTAATCTATGGGTACAAATATTAATTTTAGAAGGGGATTTGAAAGGCATTTAGCGAAATAATAGCAATAGTTTCCCTTCTAGAGCCTATGACCTCTCCAGCCATGGACTTTTGACAAGTTTTATAGTACTAGAAGTGAATTCCCTGCTGAGAAGTGGGTCTCAATCCAATCAGAAAGTGATTAGCTATCCCTATCACAGTCATGCAACTCTTGCACCAATAGGCATGTCTTGCCTGGCAATGCAGTATAAGACTTTTCTCCCCCATAGAATCTTCAAACAGTATGAAAAGGCCAGCCAGCAAGAAAGGAGTTTCCATGTCAGTTCCAGTTTGATTTCTCTATTTTGTTTTTCCCTAGCTAATCCTTCCATAAATGAGGTCTGGAGAAACTCAAAGTGTGCAATTATAGGTCAGAATGAAAGGACTAGGTCACCATGTGCTATTCTTAGTCCTTAAGTGACCTTCCCAAGATAATTGGGTCTCATTCTCTTTCCAATGTGAAACATTGTTTTCTACCACACTCCTGACATTTACTGAGCTTGCTCAGCTATAATCCTTCAAACCTACCTCTTCTGGTGACAAGGAACTTGCTGTTTCAGACAGAAGCCTGCCCTGTTTTGTTTTTCCCTAGCAATCCTTCTCTACCTAGAAAAGGGAAGAGAGCCTTTAGGCAATGGGAGTTCATATGCATTTTTAAGATTTTCATATTTCTGTAGGTGGTTTCCCAACGTGTTTTTGTCAGAAACTTTTCAACAGGAACTACTACATTGCATAATTAATTAGAAACACAGAAGCAACTAGTTGAAGCTAGTCACTCTCCTCTAAATTCTGCATTCCAGAAATATGGAGTCATTTGGAAGGACACAAATAGTTGAACTTTAAAAGTTGTATGCCAGTAGATTTATAAGGTGTCAATAGAATCATCACTGAATTAGAATTAAATGCTTAAGGTGGCATTACAAAAGAGTCAAAACAAGACATTCTTTAAAAGAATAAAAGAATGCTAGAATTGAAGAGTTCCCCTTAGAGACAACTTAGTTCAGCTACATTAAAGCAGAATTATAGACTGGGGTTATTTCTTAGCAGCAGAATATGTGCTTAGTATGTGCAAGATCCCCATCACCAAAAAAATAAAATTAAAAACTAGTCCTACAAGAGATTCAGAATCAGAGGGTTGTGGTGGCTAACACAAGATGGAGGTAATACCAGGGATGGAAAGGTTTATGGAGGAGGGTTAAACAAAACTAGGGATGCATGAACAAGCACTATGAAAACTACTACTTTGAAAACTAGATAGATAGATATAGATAGATAGATAGATAGATAGATAGATAGATAGATAGATGATAGATAGATAATTGATAGATAGATAGATGATAGATAGATATAGATAGATGATAGATAGATGATAGATAGATATAGATAGATGATAGATAGATAGATAGATAGATGGATAGATAGATAGATAGATAGATAGATAGATAGATAGATAGATAGATAGATAGATGATAGATGGAATGAGTTTTGGTCAGAAGCACCCTGCATGGTGAATAACACTCCTCTCAGAAGCCATAGTTGTTACAGGAAATCTCAGTGCAGGGTGTGGGATACCTCCCTATGAGTTGTTGACACAGGAGGTCACAGAGTCGCCCAAAATAATACAGGCCATTGCTATAACCCATGGTTACTGTTGCAGTCAGGTTCACATTGCTGGCAGAAAACACCTGACCAAGACCTGCTTGTGAGAAAAAAAAGTATTTTGGCTTATAGACTCAAGGGGAAGCTCCATGATGGTGGGGCGGGGGAACGATGGCATGAACAGAGGGTGGACATCACCTCTTTGTCAACATCAGGTGGACAACAGGAACAGGAGAGTGTGCCAAACACTGGCAAAGGGAAACTGGCTGTAATACCCATAAGCCCGCCTCCAACAATACACTGCCTTCAGGAGGCGTTAATTCCCAAATCACCATCAGCTGGGAACACAGCATTCAAAATACCTAAGTTTATGGGGGACACCTGAGTCACACCATGAAAGTTGCCCACTGCAAATATGCAATAAAACCCTATTGCTGAAGACACCACCCATTTCAATTGGAGGATGCAGAGAAATTAATCTGGAACTAAGTTAGAAGCTTTCTGCATCCTGGCTAGTTGTCATGGTGTCCAAAGGTGCTGGGCAGGCTGCTGGAAGAGAAAAATGTCATCAATAGTCTTAGCCAACTGAAGACCCTGCATGCTATACAACTGACCAGTAAGGTAAGATGTGCCCAGTAGTGCAATAGTTGCATGATTATTTTAAGGTCACCAGCTGTTATCTGATTAGATTTGAGGCAGCTCAACAGGAGGGAATTCATGCCTGATATTGTAAACCTGGGGGAAAACACATGGCCAAGGAGTTCATATGGTCGTAGGAGGAACCTGTTACTTCTGTTTTGCTAAATGCACATGTTGTCAAACTGCCTTCTAAATGTTTACATTTATGCGCATAGATTAGTGCCTACCTCAGCTTTGGTCGAAGAAGCTTCCTTGTGCTGTGGGTGGCCATTAATGCACAGTCTCATAACTGGTCAAAGTGCCAAGAATAAGTAACTGTTGAGTGCTTAGTCCTAGATGGCATACCTATATCACTCCCTCCAACTCTCAGGGAACATCACCAGTAAGCTGAAAGATGGGGAGGGGGTACTGTGAAATCCTGTCTTCTGGATATGACTTGGCCATTGGAATCATGATCTCACAGCACTTATGTTTACCTTCTCAAGATTTGCAAAATATGGGGACCATCAACTTCTATCATGGATTGCAGAAGGGTTCATGAGGGCCTACCCTCTCCTAAGGAGCTATTGGCAATTAATGGTGCTAGGGGAGGAAGAGACATTTTTTTTTTCCCATGCTACAGCCACTGGTAGTTGCCCATACTCTGGTAAATAACCCCTCACTCATATTCATGCAAGCAACCCTAAATAAACTCAGTGAGTTACAAAGAAAATGACCTTAAAATTGAAGGAAGACTATGATGTTTTGATTCGGGTGTCCCCCATAAACTTGGGTGTTCTGAATGCTAGGTTCCCAGCTGATGGAGATTTGGGAACTAATGCCTCCTGGAGGCAGTGTTTTGTTGGGGTCCGGCTTATGGGTGTTATAACCAGTCTCCCCTTGCCAGTGTTTGGCACACTCTCCTGTTCCTGTTGCCCACCTGATGTTGGCCAGTAGGTGATTTCCATCCTCTGCTCATGCCATCATTTTACCCTGCCATAATGGAGTTTCCCCTCAAGTCTGTAAGCCAAAATAAACCCTTTTGTCCCAAAAGCTGCTCTTGGTAAGGTGAGTTCTGCCAGCAATACAAACCTGACTACAACAGGGACTATTTGGGAAGATACAGCGGGTCAGTATAAGTGAGAGGGGGATAAGAAAGTATAATGGGATGAATATTATCAAAATACCTTATGTGCATAATGAAATCTTCAAAAATAACTAAAAATATTTTAAAAGCATTTAACAAAAATTCTCCTCATGGCATTTGCAGGTTACAGGATGTGTGGAAGAAACCTATTGAACATTGCTTGAGTTAGTCTACTCTAAACACATAATCACCAATTTTAGTAGCATGTAGTAACTATTAGTGCATCTCAAATATAATTTACGAAATACTGAAATAGTTGAATTTTCTTATGTGAAAGATGAATGGAGTAGTCAGGTGTGGTGGTGCACACCTTTAATCCCAGCACCCATGGGGCAGAGGTAAGAGAAGCTCCATGAGTTCAAAGCCACCCTGAAAATACAGAGTGAATTTCAGGTCAGCCAGAAAAAATCATGAAACATCTGAATAACAAAATCACTTAGTGGAAGAACCAGGACTTTAACAATTCAGGTATCACATCAGTTTCTAAGTCCGGATCTTTTTCTTCTGCCTTTAGTGTCTCTGAATCCTTGGTGAAAGATGCAATGCCAAATATAACTAACACATGGTTTCTCGATGTTTTATTTCACTCCTTCTTTCAGGAAAATCTACCCTCCTAGGGAAGTGATTTGCAATCAGACTGGTGCGATGGTAAGGAACAACAGGAAAGTATGTCAATAGAATTTCTAGATTGAGCAAGGGTTTATTTTATTAAATACATCAAACGGTATGGTCCATATAGAAAGACAAAGGGCACAATATTCTTTATTACTTTAAATTACAAAGAGAAAAGAATATTGTTCATCTAAAAGAGCACAGAAACTTTAGAAAGTTGGAAGTACTGACAATAAAACCGTATATGAAAGTGAACATAACTTACCCTTACCTAAGGCTTTCTAAAGGAAACTGCATTTAGTCCTACAAAGAAAAGACAATAGTAGTAAGCCAGCCATGCTAAAGCAGGTGTGGTTAAAGGATGTTCCAGGTAGAAGTATTAGTAAAAATTAAGAACTAGGAGCACGAGAGCCTATGTCATAACCAATGAACTTCAGGTAGTTCAGTGCGGCAGAAAGATGGTGGTGGTCGGAGAGACAGACAGGAAGGAAGCAAAAAGAGACATGCAGACAGAGATAGACAAGGACAAAGGAGAGAGGTGAAAGCTCCCACAAGCAATATAGTGAAAACCTAATGAGGGGCTACATTATGAAGGGTCTTGTATCCTATGCAGTGGAACTGAACTGAATCATGACAGCAATAGTAATGCATGGAAAGGTTTAATCCAGGGAATCAAAGAACAAGACATCATTATAGAAAAATTAAACTGGGGAAAACTACATACTTCTTTATGGAAGAACATTTTTATTGTGCTTAAATTTTTCTGTTGCTTAGTTTCCATCATCTTTACCAGTGTGGCCTTTATTATTATTGCTTAATGATTAATGCTCATGGTCTAGTGGAAGATGCTGACGATCTAAAATCCCTTGGGTCCTAAGGCACAAGAGTTTATACACCAAAATGGCACAGTGACTCATAAGCAGTCAAATAAATTGCTGAAGTCAATATTTCAGTTGGGGGGGTCATAGAGAGCACAGTTCACAATGAAACTCACACTTGCTATTTCTGTAAGATAGTAAGTTCCATGGGAATGCTTTATTTTTAAACCATCTTTAACTTTGTGAGCTCCCAATTAAAGAAAATTTGAATTTTCTTCCATAATTTATCTTGCTTGGTCCTTGTCTTAGAATCAATTTTGTTCACCAAGAAATTAGGGTAATTGCCCCTCTTGCTTATAAGGCATACACTGAAGAAATTCATTATGAAAACATTTAAAAAATATTTTGCCGGGCGTGGTGGTGCACGCCTTTAATCCCAGCACTCGGGAGGCAGAGGTAGGAGGATCGCCGAGAGTTCGAGGCCACCCTGAGACTACATAGTTAATTCCAGGTCAGCCTGGACCAGAGTGAGACCCTACCTTGCAAAAATAAATAAATAAAATAAAAATAAAAATATTTTATTTATTTGCAAGCAGATAGAGTGAAAGAAGGGAGAGAGGAAAAGAGAGTGAGAGAGATAAAGAGAGATAGGAGGGGTGTACCAGGGCTTCTTGTCACTGCATTCCAGATGCATGTGTCACTTTGTGCATCTGGCTTTATGTGGGTAGTGGGAAATTGAACCTATCCATTAGGCTTTGCAAGCAAGCACCCATAATTGCTGAGTAATCTCTCCAGTCCCTCCGTTTTGACAACATTTTTGAAGGTATGAAAATTGCTCTAATACAGTGACCCTTATGATTAATCTACCTGAACAGCATTTGTTTTATAAGATATTTCAATGGAAATGTGAAGTTCTAACTTATTGTCATGGGAACTACATTCCTTCAATACCATATGCCCATACTTTGGTGTCTTTAATTCCTTGTCATCAAGTTCCTACAGAAGCATAATTAACAGCTATAGTAGAAACAGAAAACTACTTTCTACTTCTAGAAAAAGTACTAGATGGTATGTGTATAAACTCTTGAGTATACAGAATCCTATATGCATGTCCATGAGATGGATACTATTAATATCTGTGTTTGACAGATGAGGAACCTACCTTTTTAGAGATCAAATAAACTGCACATGATTACACTGTTATTATGTAGTACCTACTATATGTTTAGAAGTATACATTTAATGTATATATGTACTGTATCATTTAACTTTCCAACTAACCTACCAAAAGGAAACATTATTCGTGTTCTCTGGATGAAGACTGTCCAGTCAGTTCCACATTGCTGGCACGAACTTCCAAACAGACACAGTTTCTGGGAGGAAGAGATTTATATCAAGCTTACAGATCCAGGGCAAGTTCTATCAATGATGGAAGAAGCTGGCTCCCTTTCACAGATCCAAGCAGAGAGAAACAACCAAAACGCCAATAAACACCCGAAACAGCAAACATGACTCATCAGAGCTCAAATTATTCTCTCCACACCTTTGGGCTAGAATCAGATCAGCCTCCAGTGACACACCCCTCCAGCAGGTTGCTGGAGGTTTAAGCAGGAAGCTTAACTTTAATTAAAGTACCTGAGGTTTGGGGGACATGCATTCACATTCCATCTACCATAAGACTGAAGCTGAAAAAAAATAACTGAATTTCCCCATGGTTATTAGAAGTAAAAAGAAACATAGGCAAGGTTGAGGTTTAGATTTGCCCAATTCTAGATCTATGTAACAGTTGGTAGTTCTCAGCAATTCCCTATAGAATTTCATGGCTCTGTATGAAAATGCTATAATGAACCCCATTGCTCCATATGCAATATAGTTTTTTAAGCATCATCTCACTGTAGCACACAATGACCAGGAACTGACTCTATAGTCCAGGCTGGGCTCAAACTCTAACTTTCCAACTAATCTACCCAAAGTAACATTATGCATATTTTCTGGATGAAGACTGTCACAGTCAGTTCCATGTTGCTGTGACCTACATAGCTCAGCCTCTCCAGCACTGGGGTTATAGGCGTAAGCCACCATGTTTGGCTATATGCAAGTTTAAAAAAAATTTTTAAAGCACTCTATTACTCTGAATGTGTGGATCAAGAATCACCAAATAGAGAAGAGATAATGGGGGCATCAGCGTGGAGGCTGTAATGGTTTGATTCTGAAATGTCCCACAAAGGCCTATGTGTTAAAGACTTGGTTGCCAGCTGATGAGCCCTTTAAAGGCAATTGAATGATGACAGCACTAAAGACAGCTATGAATTAATCCACTGATGAGTTCTTAACTGAGTGAACTGTTAGGAAGTAAGGCCTCGCCGAAAGAAGTAGGTCACTGAGGTCATGCCCTTGAAGGATATAGCTTGTCCTCCCTTCATTCCCTCTTATCTACCATGAGGTAGGCTACTTGGCTCCACTACAAGCTCCCTGCCATGATGTTCTCTTTCTCCACACTCAGGCCCAGGACCAATATAGCCAAGTGACCATGTATGGAAACCTCTGATGCTATAAGCCAAAATAAATCTTTCCTCCTTTTAAGTTGTTTTCTCAGGGGTTTGTCACAACAGTGAGAAACTGATTAATTCAGAGGCTAAGAAGGCATGTGTTCTTTCCCATTCCTCTTATAGCTCAACTAGTGCAATTACACTTTTATCTCTTTTACATTTTGCTGCTTAAGATTTCAAAAGAGAAAAGCATCTCACCATGTTTTAAAAGTCATAAATATAGCACTTCACATTTTTAATCCATTGTCAGAGATTACTTGACAAAGATTCCTTCAGAAACTGGGACTTCAGAGTCATATTGAGATGAATGCAGCTGTGAAGACCTGGAACAGAATACAGCAAGGAAATCTAGAGAGTGGGTGTAGCAGACAGCTTCAGGTTCGCTGAGATGAACTTCCAGACCAGGCACAGTTATGGAGGAAGGGATATTATTTATTGAAGCTTACAGATCCAGGGGAAGTTCCATAAAGGCAGGAGAAGCAGCCTGCTCTTCACAGGACCAGGCAAGAGAGAGAAAAAGCCAACCAGCCACCACAGCACACAGAGCAAAACTACAGCCAAAAGGTCACACAGCACACCTCAGGAACTCCTGCTAGGCACATTTGCATATCTTTACAATGGAATCTCAAACCCACCATTAACATCTTAAGACTG
This sequence comes from Orientallactaga sibirica, assembly GCA_036365145.1. NCBI lineage: Eukaryota > Metazoa > Chordata > Mammalia > Rodentia > Dipodidae > Orientallactaga > Orientallactaga sibirica. The sequence goes on along the minus strand of JAEOAD010000057.1, from coordinate 5,307,371 downwards.
GCCCCCAGTGACATTGCCTCTAGTAATGTGATTGCAGATGCAAACTATGACTAATAAAACACTGAATGTATTGGGGGACATATATTCAAACTACCACAGTGGGGATCTTGAATATCTGTCTTTCCCTTCTCTTCCTTCTCCTTCCAGCTTGTTTTCCCTTTCCTTTCCTCCCTTCATTCACTTCCCCGCTTTTCCCTTTACCTTTCACATGGCCCAGTAAGGCATCTCCTGCTAAGCTACATCCCTATCATAGAAACGGGGACTTTGTATAATGTATACAGATCTCCTTTGCTTTCGCTCTTTCTGTCCTGATCATAGTCTCTGATTCCATGAGTAGAGAGAGAAACTGGAATCAACCTAGAGTTCACAGATGCAGTCAAATTTCCTGCCTACTAATGTTACTGAGAAAAAGCCCAAATAAGCCCTCTAGCTTCACATTGTCACACAGCCAGGATTACACTATCAGTCTCCTACTAGCTTTGCTATACATGATACCTCTGACTGAAGGTCTAATAGGTTAGAAACTGTTTTCCAGAGACTTTTCTCTCCCTCTGTCCTCTGGTGAAGTGGCTTTTCTCTATCTACCCTGTACTCTGGGAAAAGTAGTCTTTTGCTATTTTCCCATGTTCCCTGGGAATGGTGCTGTTTGCATCTTAATAACTATCTTCACAGTTAATGATTCCTGGCAAAAAGGAACTGAAAGAGAAATGAGATATAACACATTCTAATTAGTAATTTTTCTTTGGATTTACAGAACTCACAATATTCAGTGGTTACAGATACCATGTATCAGAATATCAAACCACCTGAAATTTCTAGCTAATTGAAATTTGTCACTACCCTAATGCCAGCCTATCTGACATGCCTTTCAGAACTCCCTGCATAATCCTTGTGGCATCAACTCCAAAGCACCATGGTTATTGTCACTAATAGACTCCATGATTCTTTGGTTTGCTAGCTTTCCAAAAAAAATCTTTCTTCTTACCCCAACAACTTGTCCTTGAGCTATGTTTGAGTAGTTTAACTGATCAGATGATTTATTTCTAACATCAACACACTGACAAAAAGGCTTAACGATAGAGCACTTGCCTATGACATGCAAGAACCTGGGTTTGATTCCTAGCAAGACAATAAATAAATACAAACAGGGACAAAAAAAAACATCTCATAGGAAAACAGAAACCATATTCAGTATTTCAACATAGAATCTAATTCAAGGAATTGCTTAAGCAGGCAATAAAAAATTGGAAAGAAAAATAGGGGAACACAAAGAAAATGCAGAGGCCTGGCAGAGCTACAATTCAGACCTCTGAGGTGGAGGTGCTTCCCAAATCATTCTGGTATAGGTGAGGCACTTAGCAAGGCTGGCTCTAGAAGACTCAAGAAATGAAGTCTGTAAACAACTGCTGTACCTTTGGTAAAATGCCATTCCTGCAGTCTCGTTTATAGGATCAGCAGACTACCCAGAAAGTCCCCTGTCCTTGCCTTCCACTTCAGAAAAACATGAACTTTTAAAAGCTTTATGTGAAGGCCAGTGTAGAGACCGTTTTGGACTCTAAGGAATGTGAAGAAGCCAAGCACGAAGCTCGGTATCCTCGTATTTTTCTAGCATATTCTGAAGGTGGAAGAACACTGAGGAGATAGGGCAGAAAATACATAGGGATACATGAAGCCATTGGCCTGAAAGCTTCACTAAGCATGAGGTCACTGCCTTCCACCCAGAGATCAGTATGGGAAGCCTGGGTATGAGAAAGAGGACTTAATTTGCCATCACTTTCCTCTTGTGAATGGAATTGCAAAAGACCAATTGTTATCAGTTTGAGTAAATGAAGGTGATTTGCTAAATGCCAGAACAAGGAAATATGAGTTCCTGGGTTTTCTCTTTAAACTTGACTACCTTTCTACATTGATACATTTTTAAAGAACAATATACATAGAAAATGAGAATGTTTAAGGCACAAATGGATACTGAAAACTTCTCTTTGAGATAGGATCTCACATAACTCAGACTGGCCTTGAACTTGCTATGTAGGAAAGGATGACCTTGAACTTCTGATCCTCCTGCTTCCACCTCCTGAGTGCTGGGATTATAAGTGTGTGCCACCATGATAGGTTTTATGTAGTAGTGGAGATCAAATTCAGGGCTTCATGTGTGCTAGGCAGGAACTCTACCAACTAAGCTGTTTCTCCAGCCCCTTTTTCTAATTAATAATATATATTGATGCTTTATATATATATAAAGATTTATATGCCTTTTATTCACAAAATATGGCAAATAAACCATAATGTAATAACTACTGGATTTTTTAATATCACTACCGATATCCTAGTATCTAGATCACCAGCCTAGTAACCATACTCTTGACAAGCATACTGCCCAAGCTTATTGTTACCTTTTCCAAAGTTGCTATGGAAGAAGGAAAGAAAAAGATAAAGGAATACCTATACCCTGGACAAGGAAGACACATTGTAGTGCATCAAAAAGCAAGAAGAATAAAATGGGTTTCAAAATTAAAGGCACTGGATGACATTATAAAATAATAAAATTAACACATTGAGAGAGGTTCTCTACTTTAATAATCATAGATACTTGTGCATTGCAAAGAAAGGTAAATATTTTGTCTTCCTCATGACTTAGTTATTGATTTTCTTTATCTTTTTAGTCTCAGTTTTTCTAATTGTAAAATGGTCCAATACATATGTTAGCAGTAACTACACACAATCTCTTGTGTGCTCTTGCCCAAGTATAAAAAGGGCTGTGGAACTTCCTTGCATTCTCTAAACATAAGCCTCTTGCACCAAAAGCATATGATGATGAAATTTTTTGAGGCAAGATGGAATAGGTATACAAAATAAAGCATTTTTCTCTAAAAATACCCAGCAAATATCCCTCACCCTTACCTCTCATAGCCAGCACGTCTTCGTTTCCACTCTTACTCCTTTGACACTGAGCCTTCACTATTTTTCTTCTCTTGTATCACTTTCTTTCACAGTGAGAGGTCTATCCAGTGCCTTCCAAATTCACATACCTACACTAAGCAATCCAAGACAGATGCTCTACATTCTGACAGAATGAATACTGTAAGAGAACAACAGCTCCAAGAAGAGCTGGTAAGGATGTGTGGGGAAATGAACCCCCATACACTGTAGCGGGGAATGTACACTAGTATAGTCACTATGGAAATCAGTATAGAGGCTCCTCAAAAAACAAAAATTAAGGGTTGGAGAAATTTCTTAGTGGTTAAGGTGTTTGCTGGCAAAGCCAAAGGACCCAGGTTCAATTCCCCAGTACTCACATAAAGCCTGATGCACAAGGTTGTGTATGAATCTGGAGTTCTTTTACAGTAGCTAGAGGTTCTGGCATGCCAGTTCTCTCTCCACCCTGCACCTCTCTCCTCTCTCTCTCTCTCTCTCTCTCTCTCTCAAGAAAGGTAATGGAAAGACTGTGTTAAAAGTACATTATCCCATCCCAGGAACTGAAAATTTTCTAGTAACAGTCTATAGCTTCTGGATGTGCCATTATTCAAAAAAGTAGGTTTACATAAGTCTTATTCACATTATCTTGAATTTAATTGATCCTCCCCCTACCCTTCTTTTATGCATTCTTTTCCCATGGCCTCGCATAGGCCATTCCCCTCCCTGTAATCTGTTCTTCTCCTTACATATGTGCAATACCATACACTTAACTCCTTCCCTCTCCTCCCTCCCTTATAGCCTTTTACCAGCTTACTGGTATCTGGTACCGATTTTGGGTTCCAATTCACACACAAGTCTATACATTTGTAGCTAGGATCCACATATGAGAGAGAACATGTGATGTTCGGCTTTCTGAGCCTGGGTTACCTCACTTGGTCCCAGTAGCCTCCAAAACATTAAAGGCTATTGCCAAGGCCCTTGGTTTCCCTTGATAAACAGATGCTAAGACCCCATTGCTGAAGACATCTCTTGCCTGAGAGGCAAGGTCACTGAGAAAGCAAGCTGGTGCTGAGCAGAAAACCTTCTCCCTGTAGACCAACCAACTGAAAGCTGGAAAAAGCTGCATTGCATGCAGCCGTATGGGAGACAGAAGTCATCAGCAGTGAAAACAGTGGACACTGGAAAAATCAAGTTTGGCCATACAGGCCCAATGACTGAACGGGTGCAATAGTGGCATGTCTGCTCTTGGGGTAACCAATGGCTCCATAATTGAACTGAAGGCCCTCTCTATGGGAGGGAATACATGCCTGGTACTGAAAAATGTAAGCAAAAGCCTATGGCAGGGGAGGTCATGAGCCTTAGGGGTATAAAGCCTGCTCTTGTCTGGCTGAATGTATATATTATTCCCACCAAGCTGCCCTGAAAGCACTACACTTAATGTTCATATTCACATATTAATGCTACTCTCACTTCTGGTTAGAGAAGCTTCTCTTTTCAGATGGTGATCAGCACTGGGATGACCCAAAAGGCAACATAGTGCTGAGAAGAAGGGATGGAGGAGTGCCCAGCACTGAAACATCTCTGTTACACCCTCCAAGGCTCAGGGCCCATTGCGGAAGAGGGGGCAGAAAGAATATGAGAGCCAAAGGAAGGGTACGACTCCTTACAATGCAACTGTCCAGACAGAAATTGGCCTTGATATCCATGACCTTGCAGTGCCTAGTAATACCTTCACAAGACCCTCATAATAGAAGAAAAAGATGATGACATCAAATTAAAAGACAGACTAATGGAGAAAGGGAGGGGATATGATGGAGATTGGAGTTCTAAAGGGGAATGGGGGAGGGAAGGGAAATATCATGCGTTTTTGTATGTAAGTACAGAAGTTGTCAATGATTTTTTTTAAAAATACATTATATGCGTGTATTGAAAATATGAAGCACACTAGTTTGTATAATTAATACACACTGATTTAAAAACCAACTGAGCAAACAACTCATTAGTTTGTAATATGTTCCTTCATCAAAGGACAGCAAAAGATGACAATACTTTTGCTTTCACTGTGTATAATTACAGTAGCTACTGAATGGACTGACTATGGGGTTAAATGAAATATTTGATATACAATAATTTACATATTTGTATATAAGTGTTAACCTAATGTTAGCAATAGCCATGGTTATTATTTTGATGATTATTATGGATTCCTTCACTGAGCACATTTCTCCAGTGTCAGTTCAAATATTGTGTCATAAATTTGTCTAGTACAGTTCCTAAGTATGTATCCATTTTTAGACCTGACATAAGTTTGAAACCCAGTCACCTTTGACCTAGTTAAAACTTCTCCCAGAGTAGTTTTTGCCTTGTGATCTGCTTGTTCTTCATTTACCCACCCAAAACCTGACATCCCATAGCTGCTGATATGGTAAAACACAATGATCTACAGCAGAGTCAGGCAAATAAGCCACTTGTTTCATGAGAGTTTTCTAGACAATCATCAATGCCCTCAGAAAATCCCAAGGATATCACCTATAGACATAAATAAAGCATAGCCCCACAGTACCCAGTTCCAGTCACCAGCCACTGATCAAGCTCCCTGTAGCCTCTCATCATCCCTTTCATTTCCTAGAGGCCCCTCTAACATCTCTGGGGCTTGTGAGTAATAAATTTGTGCCATAGGTTTTGGTTTCATTTTGTCATTGTGTCCCAAAAGACAGCCACCCGTAGACCTCATACCTCCTGCCTCTACCATCATGGCTTAGGGCCACTCCCAAGAGAACGAGAGCTTGTATTAGTTGCTTTTGCATCATTGTGACAAAGAACCAGACACAATTAAGGAAAGAACGATTTGTTTTGGATTACTGTTTTCAGAGGATCTCAGTTTCTCATAGTAGGAAAGGTATGATGGAGTTCATGGTGGTAGAAGCCTATGAGGAGGCTCCTCTCACCTTGGTGGATCAAGAAGCAGAAAGCAACTAGAATCAGGACCAGTATACAGCCTTTAAAGGCCTATCCCTAGTGACCGACTTACACTATGCAGACACTACCTCCTGAAGGTTCACAGCCTCTGAAAATAGATGGAGAACAAGTGGTGAAATCATTAGTCTGTAGGAGAAATTTCAGATTCAAACCATAACAAACTTCAAGACCAAATATGAGGGGAAAATGCTAAAAAATACAGTAAAAGAAAGTACTTAAGATTTCAGTGTGAAAACATTTTTAGGAGAGCAACGAGAAATTCAGGATAGCAGATCCTGTATCTTTAATGAATTTCTACTTTGCCTCATGTTACGGTTTGAATCTGAATTGCATCCCATATGCTTATATGCTGGGGGTTTGATTACCCTCTGATGCACTTTTAGGAAGTCATCAGACTCTGAGGGCTATGACCTTACCAATGGATTAATCCCTTGATGGATTCACAATATGATGGCATTATTTGGAAGTGATAAATGGTAAAAAGTAGGGCCTAGGTAGAGAAAGTAGGTCACTGGGGGTATATGCTAAAAAGATGCATATTGCAAGCCCAGGCGTGGTGGCGCACACCTTTAATCCTAGCACTTGGGAGGCAGAGGTAGGAGGATCACTGAGAGTTCGAGGCCATCCTGAGACTACATAGTGAATTCCAGGTCAGCCTGAGCCAGAGTGAGACCCTACCTCAAAAGACCAAAACCAAAAAAAAAAGGTGCATATTGCCCACTGCTCCTTTCTGTCTTTCTTTTCCTATTTATCATGAGATGAATTGTTTTGCTCTATCACCTCATTGCCACCTTCATGCTCAGCAATACCTCAGGTTTCAAGCAATGCAGCTAGCTTACCATGGGCTGAAATCATGAACCAAAATAAATCTTTTCTCCTAAGTATTTATCACAGCAGCAAGGAATCAGACTAAAACATCTAAGCACTTGAGTTCTCCTTCCCCAGTATATGGCTCAAGACCCACTTACTACCTTGTATTCTAAAGGAAATATATATAGTGGTATCATCCTTTCATTTATAATCTCGGTCCCAGATCTGAATCCTAACTTTATTTCTTGGTTCAGATAGAACAGCACCAAACCAATATTAGCTCAAAATGTCTCCACCAAAACTAATTTTTAAAAAATAGAGTAGATAGTAAAAATTGAAACTTTTCAAGGGAATGTACAGTGTTTTAAAACATTTTGAGATCCAAAGACTAATCAGGAATGGTGGTGCATGCCTTTAATCCTAGCATTTGGGAGGCAGAGCTAGGAAGATTGCAATGAGTTCAGGGCTATGCTGAAACTACTGAGTGAATTCCAGGTCAGCCTGGGCTTGAGAGAGACCCTACCTTGAAAAACCAACAAAAAAGTCTATTGTTAGAGGCCCAGAGTTCTCTACCTATCCCCCCCTCTCTCACCATACCACTTGGCCATGCTATAGGCCTAGTAGTATGAAACCACCTCCTGGTATGGTAACTGAGGATACCTTGAAGCTAAGAAGAGGGAAGTCCACCACCTCTCTCCCCATCTTCCACAGCCCCTACCTCTGTATACCACACAAGGCCCATCCCTCACAGGACAGTTTCTCTCCTCTTCATAAAACCCTCTTCCTGGCTCTCACTTGCTCATTTTCTGGCTTACCTGCTCCAGATACATGCACCCCCTTTCTTTCTGTCTCCCTTTTCCTTCACAATCCCTCCCTGTCTCTCTCCTTGGTACATGTACCCTCTTCCCTCCTCTCCCTTTCCCCCTTATCTCTCTTGTTGCAACAAAAAAAAAAGTCTTGAAACTAAGTAACTATCTCAATTCTCTAATCCAAAGCTTCCTTCCCTTTTCACTTTGGATCATTCCAGTCTACCCTGGCTTGAAATAAGACCTTGGGCCCAAGTGACTTCTGTCTCAGTCTTCTATGGGATTACTGAACCTGACAACTATAAGGATAGTCCTCACATGTTCCAATGGCTTTTGTGAGTCACAGAAGCTTTGCCATCGCTGTTACATTATCACAATTAATCAAAGGATGTAATTGCTTTTATTTTTGCCTTCTCTGATCCCCATCTCTTTACAGGTAAGAGAATAGAAGGGCTAAGTGCCCCATCCTCCTCTTACCAAAAAGTGTTCATCCATTAACGAAACCTGTGTGTGTATCTCAGCTAGAATTCTTAACTTACTGTTTTTTCTCTCCACCTACTTCTACAAGACAGATAGTCACAAGATCTTGGACTCTGTGCTACCTCTGGTCAGTGAATTCCAATTTTCAATTTTTCCTTAAGATGAGGATTTGAGAATGGGCTTAGGAGATGCTGGTTTTTGTACACATACTCACTCATGTCATGTGCACTGTACTGACTCATTTCACCTTCTGTTGTGGTTTGAATGTGAAGTGCCCCATAGGGCTTGTGTGTTTTAACATTTGGTCTCAAGTTAGTGGTTCTACTTAGAAAGGTCTTAGAACCTTTAGTAGGTTGCTGGAGGAAGTGTGTCACTGTGGATGGACCATGAAGTTTCATACTCCGACCTAACTTCCTATTCATCCTCTGTTTCTTGACTGTGGATGCAATGTGATGAGCTGGCCTCCTGTTCTTGCTGACATGCTTTCTCCACCATGATGGAATATATTCCCTAGAAATGTAACCTAGAATAAAATCTTTCCTTCCTTAAAGTGCTTCTTGTCAGATATTTGGTCATAGCAATGAGTAAAGTAAATGATGCATCTTCTATCCAGTAATATCCCTTTCATACAACTCAAAGCAGAAATTGAAGGAAAAGGTTTGAAATACTAAAGGGAGTGACTAGATTATCAATTAATTAATTTATGTATTTATTTACTTCTTTGTTTCTTTTGAGTTAGCATCTTGGTCTAGTCCAAGCTGCCTGGAATGTAGTCTCAGGGTGGCCTCAAACTCATAGTGATCATCCTACCTCCACCTTCCAAGTGCTGGGATTAAAGGTGTGCACCATCACACTCATCAAGAGTGGTTAAATCTTGAAGAAAATTAATTCAGGGGCCAGTGATACATCTGAGTGGAGATGTAGATATTATACTCAATTTGAGCTCAAGGTTAATGACAAAGAAATACAAAGCGATAACTAAAGTAAGGAGAATGAATGAAAATTAAAGTGTGAGAAAGAGGAAGGAAGAGAAAGGGAAGGGAACAGGAGAAAAAGGAAGATGACATATTTAGTACAGAGCTATGAGGCTAGATTATGTAGTAACAGAGGCCAGGGAAGAAAGGTTTTTAAGAAGTAAGTACAGTACTGATTTTACATCTGTCAGTTTAGTTGTCCACAGTCCTGTGAACTGTTACCTACTAGTACTTGTGAAAGCAGGAAACTAAACTCTATCCTAAACTGTCTTTTTTTGCACTACTGGAAATTAAATCCAGGTTTTCATGAATGCTAGGCAAGTGCTCTACCAGAGTTATGTCCTCAGCCCAACAGTGTGTTTTTAATTGTCTCATATAGTGGCTGTCATCTAATTTCGTTTCATCTTTGGGACCTCTAAAGGATAACTTGTTTCTCATCCAGCCTTGGACTGTATCACAAATTTCTGGTTAATCTCGCAGTAAACAGATCTAAGGACAAACTAAGATATTGTCCTAGTTTGTGTCATCTCATTTCCGAGATGAATGGGCTTAGAACCCATTACTGTGTTGTCCTCAGAACACTCTCTTGGGAGGGATCTGTGGTCAAAATTGTGGTTTTAAGTCAAATAAAGGTGGAAATGTTGAATGCTATAATCTGAGAGTCACAACACATTAGTATGATATGCCAGGTCCTCAGCAAAAACAAATATTTCACTTCATTTAATCCAGAATTTCTTCAATTATTCAATCCCAGATTTCTTTTACCATGGAACATGTTACTAGCATCCAGAGGAACAAAGTTCCACAGAACACATGTGCATGTGTCCTTCCATTGATCACACTTTCTAACACTGATGGCAAAATTCATGCTCATAATGGTTAATATTCATGGTCAACTTGACTTGATTTATAGTGACCTAAGGGTTTGGTGAGATGTACCTGTGGGTATGTCTGCGGGGATATTTTCACAGAGGAGGATCTAAGAGGGGAAGACCCACTGTGGTCATTTATATTGATTGTCAACTTGACAGGACCTAGAATCACCTATGAGGGATTATGTTGATTAGCCTAGCCTCTGTGCATGTCCATGAGGGATTATCTGGAATCGTTTCACTGAGTTGGGAAGATCCACATTTAGTATGGTTGGCAACATTCCATGGGCTGGGATCTTGGACTATATGAAAAGGAGAAAGCTGGCTGAGCACCAGCATCCATTGCTCTCTGTTCCTTCACTGTGCTGAATGTGACAAAACTTCACAAAAAGTTAAAGCTTTTGCTAGCCCCACCCCCCGGCGCCGCCATGCCTTCTCTGCCACAATGGACTATACGCTGGAACTATAAGCTAAAACAAACCTTCCTCACTTAAACTGATATTTTTTTTAGAGAGAAAGAGACAGAGAATGGGCACCCCAGCAGACTCTCACCGCTATGAACGAATTTCAGACGCGTGCACCCCCTTGTGAGCAAGTGGAGCATTGCGCCCTTGCGGCACTTTTTCCATCTGGCTAAATGTGGGACCTGGAGAATCGAACTGGAGTTCTTAGGCTTGGCAGGCAGGCACCTTAATCGCTAAGCCATCTCTCCAGTCCTAAGCTGATTTTTTTGTCAGGTATTTTGTCCCACCAACAAGAAGTTGACTAGTACACCTGTGGTGGTTTGACTGTAAGATGTCCCCGTAGCCTCCTGTGTTTTGAATTCTTGCTTTCCAGCTGGTGGCAATTTGGGGGAGTGAAGCCTTTGAGAGGTGGAGCCTCCTGGAGGAGATGCATCATTGGGGGTTGGCCCTTGAGGTTTATTAGTTCAGCCCTACTGAATGTTCACTAACTAGTTCACTGTTGATGCCCTTACCCTACTGCTGATGCATGAAGTTGTGAAACGCTTGCTCTGACATTCTTTCTCCACCACGATGAATGTTTCCCTTGAAACCTAAGTCTGAGATAAACCCTTTCCTCCCATAAGCTACTTCTAGTTGGGTGTTCTGATCCAACAAAGAAAAAGGAAATGCAATACATCCTGAATGCGAGGCACACTATCTTATGGGCTGGCGGTGCAACTGATGGAATAAAAGGGGGAAAGAAGAAAGCCAGTGAAGCTCTGGCATTCTCAACTCTTGGCTGCCTCTCCACTGTGATGTAAGCCACTCTGCTCTGCTCTCCCAGCCATGATGTACTGAACGTTCTGAAACTATAAGTGAAAATAAATTCTTTCTCCATTAAGTTGTTTTGCAAAGGATTTTGGTCACAGAGACAAAAGGCCACCTAATACATCCTTACAGCTGTGGAAACAATTCTCACTTCTGTATAGATTAAAGTACACTATGTTCAGCCTTTGAGGGATGTCCAGTGTTACATATTAGTGAGATAGCCCAGGAATATAGAGAAAATTGTGTAGTATTAAAAGCAGTGAAGTTCCCTGGCGTATACTGGAATATGGCCTTTGCCTTTGGCCTCATTCATGCCACGTCCTCAAAAGCTGAGAAAATCAACCTTTGACAGAATAGTACATGACTCAACAATGTGGAATAGCCCAGTGACCTTGTCTGTTCTTTAAACATAGAGTTATCATCACTGAACAGAGCAACTGTTGTTTATGAAAGTCAATTTCCAGATGTACCTGTTACAAGAAAAATGTTGGCAAATATTTGTTTTTAATTTAACCTTTTAAAAAATTAGTTTATTAATTAATTTATTTATTTTTAATTATTAATTTTTTATTGACACCTTCTATATTTACATACAAACAACATATGATGTTTCCCTCCCCTCCCCTCTCCCCATTCCACTTTAGAACACAAATCTCCATCATATCCTCTCCCTCTCTCCATTAGTCTTTCTTTTAATTTGATGTCATCATCTTTTTCTTCTATTTTGAGGGTCTTGCGATGGTATTGCTAGGCACTGCAATGTCATGGATATCAAGGCCAATTTCTGTCTGGGCAGTTGCATTGTAAGAAGTCATACCCTTCCTTTGGCTCTTCCATTCTATCCTCCTCCTCTTCCACAATGGTCCCTGAGCCTTGGAGGGTGTGACAGAGGTGTTTCAGTGATGGGAACTCCTCTATCCCTTCTTCTCAGCACTATGTTGCCTTTTGGGTCATCCCAGTGGTCATTGCCACCTGAAAATAGAAGCTTCTCTAACAAGAAGTGAGAGTAGCATTAATATGTGAATATGAACATTAAGTGTAGTGCCCCCAGGGCAGCTTGGTGGGAATAATATATACATTTTGTCAGATAAGAGTAATCTTTATACCCCTAAGGCTCATGACTTCACCTGCCATAGACTTTTGCTTAGGTTTTTCAGTACCAGGTATGCATTCCCTCCCATAGAGAGGGCCTTCAGTCCAATTATGGAGCAGTTGGTTACCCCAAGAGTAGACATGCCACTATTGCACCCATTCAGTCAGTGGGCCCTTCGACTCTTCTTTCTTCGTGTGTGGTATACTCTTGATATTTATGGCCACCTACATAATTTCATATCTCTAAAACTGATCCTCAATGTGATATTATGTATAGGTGGGGCCTTTGGGCAATGGTTAGGTCCTGAGGGCAGAACCTGCGTAAATTAGTTTAGTGCTGTTATAAAAGACCTCCTAGAAAAATTGGTTACTCCTTCTACCAAGTGAGAATACAACAAAATGGTACCCATCTATGATGCAAAATAATAGATCTACACCCCAGGGATTTAATCTGCTGGACCTTTAATGTTAAGCTTTCACATTTGGGAACTGTGAGAAATAAGCCCAAATGTACAAAGAGAGTTGCTATCATATTTTAAGCACTGTGTTTTGCCTTGGAAATTTTTGTTTATTTAATAGATTGGATTTTTTTCTTCTCACACACTAAACTTGCCTTTCAGACAAAGTTTCTTTGACCTTATTAGCTCAGACAATTGATTGATATAAAATATTTTTTAAAAACTACTATCAGCCGGGTGTGGTGGCGCATGCCTTTAATCCCAGCACTCAGGAGGATCGCCATGAGTTCAGGTCCACCCTGAGACTACATAGTGAATTCCAGGTCAGCCTGAGCTAGAGTGGGACCCTATCTTGAAAAACAAAAGCAAATCTACTATCTATGACTTCATAAAAAATTTTGATGTCTCTCAAATAATGGAAAATACTAACGACTAGTTTTTCACCCAGAGGGAATGAATGAAAAAGCACCCATTCATGTCATTATGTTTTCTTTTCTATTCCAAGAATTTTAACCTTTTCTTTCTACTACAGGAACATTTCTGAAGTTCCCATTTTCTTCGTTTAGGGTGGTATAATGAACATAGATCTAAGATAGAGGACTTGTATCTCTCCCCTTCTACAACTGACCTTCCAAGTAATTCTCCCAAACTAGTTCAACTTTGGGGATCAGTTACTTTTTCATTGCTATGAACAAATAGCTGACCACAAGCTCTTAGTTCCAGAGAATAGAGTCCACTATGGACTTGGAAAGGAATGGTATGAAGAGGAAGCCATTTGTCACATCCTCAGGCAGGAAGTAGAGAAAGAGAATAGGATGTAGAGCCAGCTCTAACATACTTTAGCAAGGCTCAACTTCATAAAGGTTCCACATTCTTCCCTTGCAGCACCACCAGTTGGAAATTAAGTATTCAAACACAAGAGCTTATGGAGTGGTGGGGAGGGGGTGGCTTTTTACATACAAACCACCATGTCTTGCTGCAAACCAAGTTCCTTCTCCATCAGCTATGCTATCTATAAGTTTCTAGGAAAAGCCTAAATTCTCCATCCCATTCTTCCAACTACTTAATTTGTTGAATTCTATAATGAGTTCGTGGAGACAACAAAACCCTAAAATATTCTTGGGTCTTCTACAAAATTGAAGTTCTCTGTGTGTAGAGGAAATGGAATCCAAATATCTCCCTTCTAAAAGGAGTATAATACTTTTGGATTAAACTTTGCTAATCCACCCTTCCACCAAATGTTTTCCACACAATCAATGCAGTAAGAATAGCCAAGGCCATTCCACCTATTTGGAAGGAGACACTATTTGCTTAATCATCTCCCCCAAAATATGAAAAAAACCTTGATGAGTTTTGAGTCTCCCCAGTACTCAGTACCATTTTCAAAAAGACACTTCTCTAAATAAAGGTGAGAATGTCACAAACTTATGGGTATAAAAACATTTAGAGGGCAACTTGAAGGACAAACAACATATTCATTTAGCGAAGCACAGTACTTCCCCAGCCACAGGTTTTTGACTAGGTTTTCAGGGCCAGTCATGAAGTCTGTTCCATGGAGCAGACTTCAGATCCAACCAGAGAGCAGTCAGTTATCCCTATAACAGGTATGCCATTACTGCACCTGTCTTATTGGATGTGTAGTTCACAGGGTCCACTGTTGGGTAAGATTTTTGATGACTTTTCTCCTCTCAAAATCTGTGTAGCACCTTCTCGCACAATGACAGCTATGGAAGAAGCTTCTAGCTCAGCTCTAGCTTGATTTCTCAGCATCTCACAATAGAAACATTAATGATGCATTCATGGCCTCACATTGTCTGTTATAACTTCTTGTCTAAATGGCTAAAATTAAAAAAATATATATGATAATACCAAATGCTTCAAAGGATATAGAGAACTGAATCATTCATACAATGCTAGGAGGAATGAAAAGTGTTATAGGCCCTATGGAAAAATAACTTGGTAGATTATAATAAAACTTAGTATATAAGTACTATAACATTAATCAATTGCCTCATTGGAGACAAATCTCGGAAAAAATGGAAACTTATCTTCATTAAAAAATTCAAGGCGCTGGAGCGATGGCTTAGAGGTTAAGGTGCATGCCTGTGAAGCCTAATGACCCCGGTTTGATTCTCTAGGTCCCACATAAGCCAAATGCACATGGTGGCACATGCTTCTGGAGTTTGTTTGATGTGGCTAGAGGCCCTGGTGTGCCCATTCTCACTCTCCCTCTCTCTCTCCTCTCTCTGTCTCTAATAAATAAATAAATAAATAAATAAATAAATAAACAAATAGATAAATAAATAAACAAATGTCTTTTAAAAATTCTATAATCTTCCCTTATCTCTATGTTCCACAGGTCACACTTGGTACAGCCAAACATGAGTAGCATGAAAACCTATATGCACTGTACTATGTTTTCCTGTGTGTCCATATGATAAGTTGATTAGGGGGAACCTGGTCAAGACCGCTCCCTACTCCCAAGGGAATTTTTATGATTGATAAACTCTTACTTTCAGTTTGCTGAAAGTGTTGATTTTATGTTAGTCAGGGAAAGACATTAACAATAACTACTAAAAAAAACCCAGAAGAATTATTTTAACAATATACTGTGATAATTTATGTAAATATTCTCCATCAGTATGTTATTAGTATACTCATCCTTCTTATTATTATCCAAATGTCTCCAAAACCATGAAAAGTTGAAGTGCAGACAAGGGAGGATTACTGTATATGAATATTCATAGTAGCTTATTCACAACACCCAAACTGGAATCTATCTAGATACAACTCAATGGGAGAAAGAGTGGATAAAACAACTATGGTGTATTTACAATATATCTTGGATTCAAGTTAGCAAAATAAATCAATAAACTATTTACAGATAGAACTTAAATAGCTACTAAGGGAACTATGCTATGTCAAAAAAGTCATAAAAAATTTAAATGCCAAATGATTCTATTTGTATGATATCTTCAAAATCACAAAACTACAAAGATTGAAAACAGTTTGATAGTTTGCAAGGGGATAAGGATGTAGAGGAGAGGGTGCAATAGCTAACATTTGGTAGCACCATTGTTTAATTTTATGATAGAAAAGCAGTTTGGTGTGTTACTATCTTGATTGAAGTCTATATTCATGGTAAAATTGCATTCAGCTGCATATACAAACATAACTGCACATAAAACTAGTGAAGTGTAAGGTAACTAGAGTATGCCAATGGTGAATTTCTGATTTTAATATTGTCCTATGTTCGAAGTGTTTCCATGGACTAAAACTGGATGAAAGGTACACAGTATCTTCCCACATACAATTTTCTCTGTGAAGCTATAACTATTTCAAAACAATTATTTGTATAATAAAATAAAATAATTTATCATGGAATACAAGTCCCTTTCATAGATGACACCTACTTTAATATCGTGTTGCATCATTCTGAGCCAGGAATAGCACTCTAAATATCATTGTGGCATTTTTAGTCCCTCAAACATTAGCATCAATATTTAGTATTTGATTTGTACTTGGCAAAAGTTTTTCCTGATACTCTTGTTCTTTTTTTATTTTCCAAGTTTCCTCTGAGATGTTTGCCAATTACTTTAATCAAAATACCACTAAGAATAAACAAGCACACAAAGGCTGCATACTTATTTCTTTCCAAATTGCTACTCATATTTAACTTATTACTTTAATTATATATTTATCTGCCTCACTAGAACTCAAGGTCCATGGAGGAAGGATTTGTTTATATTTCACCACACTGTATCTCCAGATAATAGTACATTCTATGACATATAGAAAGTGCTCAATAAATGTTGAAAATCAAAATGAATGAATGGCATAGTCCAGGATGATGCCAGGAATGCAAAAAGATTGGTTTAACAATTACAGAACAGTTTTCCTTTACATGAAGAATCTGGCCAAAGCTTTAATATTTTTACCTCTTCATGATTAGCATAACTAATATTACATATTTGGTAGGCTATTATGAGAAAAAATATGTGCATGTTTATAGACATAGTGCAAAAGGCACATACAAAAAACCAAAACAGCACCACCATCATCAGTACACAAGGTTCTTTTAGAAATACATAAACTAACATGAGATAGTTTATGGAGCTCTAAACTTCTTTGTCAGATATAGCCACAAGATAATCTGTAGTTGCTTTTTATTTTGAGTTAGGTTCTTGCTACATAACCCAGCTGGTCTAGACCTCAGCATCCTGTTGTCTTAGCATCTTGGGTGCCTGGACTACTACCAAGTACCAGCACACCTAACATCAGGTGCATTTCATTAGGTACTTTGGAATATCAGGGACAATTATTTGTTGAATAAATACACCTGGAATCTCTGTTATCTCAAATAATGGGATTTCTTAATTACAAAATAAAGATGAAGAGGCTATCTTTTCTCCAATGAATATATTGGCATTTTTGTCAAAAATCAGATGACTATAGCTGCCTGGCTTAACATTTGGTCCTCTATTCTGTTCCATTAATCTACATGTCTGTCTTTGTGCCAGTACCATGCTGTTTTTGTTACTATGACTTTGTAATATAGCTTAAAATTGGATATGGTGATACTGCCAGCCTTATTTTTGTTGCTCAAAATTGTTTTGGCTATTCGAGTTTTTTTATGCTTCCAAATGAATTTTAGGATTGTTTTTTCTATTTATGTGAAGAATGCCATTACAGTTTTAATGAGGATGACATTAAATGTGTATATTGTTTTTGGTAAGATTGACATTTTCACAATATTGTTTCTTCCAATCCAAGAATATGGGATGCATTTCCATAACCTAGTGTCTTCTGCAATTTCTTGCTTGCATGTTTTAAAGTTCTCATTGTAGAGATCCTTCATTTCAACAAGTAGAAGGATGAAAATAGATCCTTGTTTTTCTCCATGCACAGGAATCAAGCCCAAGTAGATCAGGGACCTTAAGATCAGAACTGAAACTCTGAAACTGCTAGAGGAAAAGGTAGGGGAAACCCTTCAATATATTGCCATAGGCAATGACTTTCTGTACATAAACCCAATTGCTCAGGAAATAAAACCACTAATCAACCACTGGGATCTCATGAAATTACAAAGCTTTCATACAGCAAAGGACACTATTAAGAGAACAAAGAGACAACCTACAGAATGGGAGAAAATCTTTGTCAGCTATACATCTGAGAGAGCATTAATATCCAGAATATACAAAGAATTCAAGAAAGAAAGCAATAAGAAATCAAACAACCCAATTAAAAAATGGTCTGTGGAACTAAATAGAGAGTTCTCAAAAGAAGAAACACAGATGGCACATAAACATCTAAAACAGTGTTCTACATCCTTAGCCATCAGGGAAATGCAAATTAAAACTACTTTGAGATTCCATCTCACTCCTGTCAGAATGGCTATCATCAAAAAAACAATGACAATAAATGTTGATGAGGATGCAGAAAAGGGGGAATCCTTCTACACCCTTTGTAGAATTGTAGTCAGTATAGCCATTGTGGAAATCAGTGTGGAGGTTCTTGAGACAGCTAAAAATAGATTTAACATATGATCCAGCTAGTGCATTCCTAGGCATATATCCTAAGGACTCTTCTCACTACCTTAGAGATACTTGCACAACCATGTTTATTGCTGCTCTATTCACAATAGCTAGGAAATTGAACCAGCCTAGATGTCCCTCAATAGGTGAATGAATAGTAAAGATGTGGTACATTTACACAATGGAGTTCTACTCAGCAGTAAAGAAAAATGAAATAATGAAATTTTCAGAGAAAATGATGAATCTAGAAAGGATTATAGTAAATGAGGTAACCCAGGCCCAGAAGGCCAAATGTTGGATCTTCTCTCTCATATGTGGATCCTATCTATAAATGTTTAGACTTGTGTGAGAGATGGAACCAAAAATCGGTAGCAGAGGCCAATAAGCTAGAAAAAGGCTATAAGGAAAGGAGGAGAGAGAAGGACTTTAGGGGATTGTATTGTATATATGTAAGTAGAAGAACAGATTACAGGGAGTAGAATGGCCTAAGTGAAGCCAGGGGAAGAGATTGAGTAAGAGAAGGATGAGGGGAGGGTCAACCAAAATTCAAGATATTCTGCATAAGTCATATGAAAGCCTACTTTTTTGGATAATGGCATATCCAGAAGCCTTAGATTGCTACTAGAAAATTCTCAGTAACAGGGATGGGATACCTTCCAGTGAGTTGTTGGCCAGGGAGATCCCTGTTGCCTCCTAAATATTACAAGCTATTGCCAAGGCCCTTGGTTTCCTATGGGTAACAGATGGTAAGACCCTATTGTTAAAGACTTCACATACCTGAGCAGCAAGGTCACTGAGAAATCAAGCTGGTGAGGAGCTGAGAACCTCCTCCCTGTAGATCAGCAAATGAAAGCTGGAAAAAGGTGTAATGCATGCAACCCTATGGGAGACAGAAGTCATCAGCAGTGAAAACAGTGGCCACAGGAAGCCTCAAGTTTGGACAGACAGGCCAAATAACCCAAAGGGGGCAATAGTGGCATGTCTGTTCTGGGAAAACCAACTGCTCTCTAATTGGTCTGCATGCCTGCTCTATGGAAGGGAATACATGCCTAGTACTGAAAAACTAATCAAAAGTCTATGGCAGGGGAGGTCATGAGCCTTAGGGGTATAAAGCCTGCTCTTGCGTGGCTAAATGCATATATTATTCTCACCAAACTTCCTTGTAAGCACTGCACTTAATGTTCATATTCATATGTTAATGCTACTCTCACTTTTGGTTAGAGACGCTTCTCTTTTCAGATGGCAGTGACCACTGGGGTGACCCAAAAGGCAACGTAGTGCTGAGAAGAAGTGACAGAGGAGTCTTTAGCATTGAAACATCTCTATCACACCCTCCAAGGCTCAGCGTCCATTGCAGAAGAGGGGGCAGAAGGAATGTAAGAGCCAAAGGAAGGGTACAACTCCTTACAATGCAACTGTCCAGACTGAAATTGGCCTTGATATCCATGACCTTGCAGTGCCTAGCAATACCTTCATAAGAACTTCATAATAGCAGAAAAAGACAATGACATGAAAACAAAAGAGAGACTAATGGGGAGAGGAAGGGGATATGATGGAGAGCGGAGTTGTGAAGAGTAAAGTGGAGGAAGGGAGTGAATTATCATGATTTATTGTCTGTAATTATAGAAGTTGTCAATAAAAAATAAAATGAAATAAAGTTGAGGCTTGTAAAATGACTTATTTGGTAAAGTGCTTTATGTACACACCTGGCAACACACGTTTGGATCCCCAAAATCCATGTATAGCTTAGTGTGTATGTCTGTGATCCTTAGCTTGGTGTCTGTGATACTAGAACAACTACAGCAAGATGGGAGGCAGAGACAGGGAATCAAGAAGCTTGTGAGCCAACTAGCCTGGAAAACATAACAACAAACAAGAGACACCTTACCTCAGAACAAAGTGAAAGGCAAGGACCAATACTCAAGGTTGTCCTCTCACCTTCACACACATGCAGTTGCATATATGCTGTCATTTGCACACATGAGCAAACACACATATCAAACCCCTCCCCCCACACACATATACAAAAATGCAGTAAAAAAGTAAGCTATAGGGGAAAGTCCACATTTTCTTCAAGGCCATACATAAGCATAGGATAAAATAATATGTAGTATTTTATTTGTTAGATTTTCAAAGAGCTAACCAATAATTTTTATACCAGTCTATGATAGATGGAATCACCCAAGTTTGAGGCTTGATTTGACATTTCTCATTTTTTTATGCCCATCTGCCTACAACCACCTTCAGACAACATTCTCATCTTACTTTCTGACCACTCATCATCCCAAGTACCATGCAATGGTATTGTATTTATGCAGAGTTTCTCTGTAGTCCTGCAATGAATTCAAATCATGCGAAGTAGTATAAAGCACAATGGTGCAGGCATCCTGATATAAAGGCAGAGTTCAAGTGCTTTCACTCAATAGATAAATTTGGATGATTGGTACTGATTTCAGAACCTCTGCTTTTTTTTTTTTTTTTGCCTGTTATAGACAAGAATTACACTGGAATAGAATCACTAAAGAGCTTTTCAACTCTCATATGTGTATGTTTTAGATTTAGAAACTTTTACTAACACATTTTATTACACTGTTGTTTTCTGGGTGATCATATCTGATTCTAGGTTATTTAGCCAGTAAATCAATACTTAGCAAGTATTCCTGTCAGAGAAGAGGACGAATTAACTCAAAGAAAACCCACCTCTGTTTAATAAGGCTTTTCTCCTGGGGAAATGAAGTAAGGGCAAATATTTCAGAAGTTTTGATGTTCTGGTGTGAATGAGACTTCTAAGAAGATGGGCTTTCTGACTCAGAGAATTCACCATGCACATCCAGGTTAAGAGCAATAGCAGTGATCTAGATCTGATATCACAATGATAATGACATCAAAATATCATAAACACATTAAAACCAACAGTCACTATCACTCACAGGCAATATAAATGGGTTATTCATACAATCTGTATTGCCATAATTTAACTTAAAAACAAGTATAGCTGTCCCACTTCCTGACTCTCTGCTCCTAGGTTTCCCTGAAGAAAAACAATCCCTATGGCGTGTGATACAGCAAGTGCCCTGCCTAGAGATCTGGGAAGATATATGGATTGGAACTATTGATTTATACTTTTATGTGGTTAGAAAGACTTTTTGTTATTTTTTTCTTCAAGGTACCATTAGTTCATTCTTATCTTCATGTGAATTGGTTTGTTAAGAATTAAAGTGCTTTGTTAAAATTTACTTAGCAACCCACAACTCAGAAACCATAAACCCATGGTGAATAGCAGTAACCCCACTGAGGAGGGCCTTCAGTGGAATGGTGACAGGGAGGAGGGGAACGGAATGAGCACAAGATTTGTCCATACAAGCAAAGTTTCTGATTAATACAGAATTTAAAAATAATAAGAATTCACTGAGCAGGGCTGGAGAAGATGACTTAGCAGTTAAGGCATTTGCCTGCAAAGCCAATGGACCCTAGTTTTATTCCCCATGACCCACGTAAGCTAGATGCACAAGGAGGCGCATGCATCTGGAGTTCATTTGCAGTGGCTGGAGGCCCTGGTGTGCCCATTCTCTCTCTCTTTCTCTCTCTCTCTCTCTCCCTCTTTCCATTTCTCTCTTAAATAAATAAATAAAATAAATAAATAAATAAATAAATAATTTTTAAAAAGAATTCACTGAGCAAACAAAATGTACCATCAATCTGTCCTCACTTTTTTTTTAATTTGAGAGAGAGAGAGAGAGAGAGAGAGAGAGAGAGAGAGAATGGGCATGCCAGCAGCCTCTCAGCCTCTCAGCCACTGTGAATGAACTCCAGACATGTACGCCCCCTTGTGCGCATGCACAACATTGTGCACTTGACTCACTTTTGTGTCTGGCTAAATGTGGGACCTGGAGAATCGAATGGGCATTCTTAGGCTTTGCAGGCAGGTGCCTTAACCGCTAAGCCATCTCTCCAGCCCGAAGCTGTCCTCACTCTTCTTTAATCATCACTCCCCCAAGCTTAAGGCTCACATAATACCTCACAAATATCTAGAAGCATTCATCCTGATGGCCCAGTATACCCTACCCTCACTGTCCTCCAACAGAATTTGCTTTTGCTTAGGACTGACTATTCTGATAGGGAGAGAATAATATTAATTAAATAATTATTTATTAATATGAAGATGCTTATGACTGATAAATATAAGATCCTTAGGAAATCTTTTTCCAAGATTTTTATATTTTTAAATTATTTTTCTTTACTTATTGGCAAGGAGAAAGAGAGAATTAGAGAGGAAGTGGACATACCAGGTCGTCTTGCCACTGCAAACTCCATATGCTTGTGTCACTTTGTGCATCTGGCTCTAGGTGGGTACTGGGGAATTTAACCCTGTCTTTCAGGCTTTGTTAGCAAGTGTTCTAACTGCTGAACCATCTCTCCAGCCCTGGTATGTAGTTTTTTTTTTTTTACAAGAATACCAACCATATCCCCCAAATAGCTGTAATTCACTGTATTAAATTAGTGAAAGAGATTTTGAGAGAAAGCAAAATGTCAATGAATAACATAGGTGCAGATCATTTGTGGCAATAGGGAATTGGGTGACCTGGCTGACCCTTCAAATGAAAAAAGCAAAAATGTGGAAAAATAATAATCTCCAGTCTCCATAAATATTCATATATTTACAAAAAGAAAACTCAAAGAATATGCAGGTCAAGAAATGAGTAAAGATAAACAAAAATCCCAAGCATTAAGTTGACTTTTCCTCTAAGGGAACCAGATGAGATGGAGTTTACTTGCAGAATCATGGGGAAAATCCAAGTACTAAAATCCCAATAAAAGATCTCACAGATAAACCACCACTCACATATCAGCCAGGGCCCAGGTGAAACCACAGAGGAATTAGTGAGATGAGCAAGAGTGCTGCTTCAATAGTGAGCCTCTCAACTAGCACCAGGGTCATGGAGACAGACACCGAAGATACTCAAAATGCGCCAAAGCAGAAATCCAGAACCCACTTAGAGCACAACAGTAAAGTAGACTTAAAACATATCCACCATGGCTCAGGGAATGTTGTGGAACATTCCCTGTGGGCAGAAAGATCGTAAGAGCCACAGAGTGGAAGGGAATGTCCATAGGCACTGTCCCAGTCACACCCCCTTACAATGACTGAGTGATGCTCTCACATCACATAACCCACAACCCTAGAGGGAATACCAGCAATTCCACCAAGGAGTACCCTCAGCAGAATGGGGGCAGGGAGGATTGAAATGATGGTACTAATATATGATGTGTCCATACAACTTTCTACTTAATAAAAAAATATCTCATGCAAAATTAGTACAGCAAATTCCACATGTACTTTAAGGACAAACTAGAATTGAGCTTACCATGACACTCAAGGTCCACAGAAGGAAGGTTGGGGAACTAGATAATAAATTATCTCTTATGAAATTTGTGGTGAGTAGAAGGAGAAGACTCCCTGAGAATTTATAATTATAGCCAGAGATATGTGAGTCAGTATCTCCAACTCACATTTACTGAATTGTACCACAAAACCTCAAACTGGCAATTTAATTTATAGGGACCCCAGGTTGAAAAGAAAACAAAAATCTTCTTTTGGAGGAATGTCCTTTCTCTTAGCCTTCAAAATTTTTCTATTAAAAATCTTCTGAGAAATTCGATTGGCTTCAAACATGAAAAAAAAAAAACCTTGAACCATTTAGGAAATTAGTAACATGATCAGGAGACAGCAAAGGCAATAGAAAAATTAGACAGGAAAAAATCACACAATGGACTGATTAGATATGCAACAAGATGTGTAATTGGTAAATATAGCTTACTAAACCAAAAAATATATAAACATGAATAAAGTAAATAAAGGAAAATATAAATCTTCCTGAAATTAAAGATGGGCTAAATAACCTCATTACCTTAAAAATTTCAGAAAAGATATGAAGTACTTAATAAATATATTTTTAAATGAATCAATGGATATGAAGAAACAGTTCCATAAGCACTGAAAACTTGACCAGGATGATAAAAGACATGCAGAAAGCATGTTTCTGGTGGCAGTTCATGTTTCTGTGCAGAGACAACAGGACAAATCAGTATCCATTTACACCTGGCTTATAACCAGCATGAAGTATGTAGCTTGGGCAGTAAAGAGCTCCTCAACTCTACAAATAGCAGAGAGTAGCAGAAACTGCGATGCAGTAGAGAGAACATTCCTAAAGAGATGGAAAGGTGAAATCACATAACAACATTTCAGTGCTGAAGGTAAGGGAAAAGAAAGAGAAACAGAGACAAAGACAGTTATAATTCCAATGGAAAGAAGGGAGACATGAAGGTCAAGGAAGGAACTAGCTAGCTCCTCCTTTGACTAGTAGTTCCCAGGAAATGAGGAAGCTGCCAATGTGATCCAGATGAGCAGAGAGCACTATTAGCGGTCTCACATGATGGAACAATTGAAGTAGATGATTTATGTAAAAATTTAAACTTGTCTTCCCCCAAGGCTAAAATTATGCCATTAGTACTCAGAAAGGAATAACTTCTACTTCCTTTTTGCTTGCACATCTGTACTACATCAGAATGTTTCCAAGCTTCCAGCCACTGCAATATAATTCAATCATAGAAAGAGACAAGAATGGTGCTGACTACTTGAAAGCAATTAAACATACACCCTGACATAAAAACTTACAGCCCTTCCCTTTGAGTCAGGAGTCGGCTGCTTCCAGTGTTTTCCTGGACCCTGCACCATTGCATATTCCACAAATAACTGGTTTAGGCAGAACTTTGTTATTAAAAGAAGACGGATTTGATGGCTAGAGAGATAGCTTAGTGGTTAAAGTGTTTGCCTGTGAAGCCTAAGGATCCATGTTCTACTCTCCAGATCCCATGTAAGCCAGATGCACAAAGGTGAGGCAAGCACAAGGTCACACATGCCCACTAGGTGGCACAAGTGTATGGACTTTGATTGCAGTGGCGTGCCACTGGAGTGCCAATTCTCTCTCTCCTCTCTCTCAGTTTCTTCCTCTCTATTTCTATAATAAAATAGAAATAAAATAAATATTTTAAAAGACGGCCTTTTCCTGATGCTGCCAGCTTCATTTCAGAGCCTCTTTGTTAAAAATAATAAAGAAGAAGGATTTGAAATGAATCAATGCTACAGGATAAAAAGAAGAGGGCTCAGGAGATAGTTCAGTAAGTAAAGTGATTGTGTCAAAAGTGTGAGAATCTGAGTTCACATCTTCAGCACCCACATAAAAGCCAAGTGTGGTAGTATATGCCTGTAATGCCAGCACTGGGGAGATGGAGACAGGAGGATCCCTAGGGCTTCCTGGTTAGCCAGTAGAGCATAATTGGTATGCTCTAGGCCAATGACAGACCCTGTCTCAAAAGGAGGTAAGCAACATTCCTGAGAATGACACCTGAGACTGTCCTCTGGCCTCCACATACATGTGTACATATGTGCATGAACACCTACACACAGAGAAACACACACAGATATGCATAAAAGGAAGGAAAGGGAGAGAAAAAAAAGGTAAACAAATAGCAAATGAAGGGTAATCACTAAAATAGATTTCTATGTAGCAGGTGCAAATTGTGACCAAACTTACCGATAAGAATTTTAAAAAAGCTAATGAAGGAAAATTGCATCACCTTAAAGCACACTTACATATACGAAAACTCATCACAAAATAAAAGTGCTCAAATATCTCTGGCACCAGCTGAAGCCATAGAATTATTTGGGAAATGAACAAGAGTGCTGCTTTCCCAGTGAACCTGGTATCAGCAAAGGGGTGAAGGAGTTAGACACAGAGAACACTCAACTCCTACCAAACCAGCATTCCAGACACAGAGAGACCCCCATGACCTTGTCACTGAAATAGACCTAAAATGAACCCAACATGGCTTAGGAAAATTCACTGAAGAGGAGGCGGAACGATTGTTAGAGCCATGAGTTGGGTCATTATGCACAGAGACATTGCCTCACCCCCATAACTGATGGCTACCCCCACAATGCAAGACCCACAATAACCAAGGGGGGAGGACAGGGAGAAGGCTAACAATGGTACCATCATGGCTGTATTCATATTATATAGATAATTAATAAAAACAAATAAATAAAAGTGCTCAAAAAAGAAAAGCTAAGATAACAGAAAAGCTTAGAATAAATTCAAAGAGCAGGGAAACCACAGAAAAGGAAAATTAAATTAATGGAGGTGATCCAAAAGCAGGAAAAAACACGAGTCAGGTTGCTATAAGTGATAAGGAAGAATGGCTAGAGAAAAGTAAGTCCCAAAATGAAAGAAGACTATAAAAGTGCTAGAAACTTGACTTTGTAAAATGCAAAAAGGAGATCCAGCCTATTGTTAATTCCCCAGAAAAAAATACAAGAGAAAACTAGAGGAGACTATTTATTCAAAATCATAGTAGAAAATCTCCTGAAATTCAATGAAATATTTAACCCTATAGATCAAAGTATGTGTGACATGCCAGTGACAATGACACTGTGAGTAATACAATTTCTGGATTTCCAAGATACAGAAAGACTCATTTAGAATGTCATGAAATACAATCACATGTGGGAGAGACCACACTGACCTCACAAAGCAGCAAATATGAGTGAACAAGGACAAAGACAAAGTCTCAAGCATGCATGAACTCAGAGAGTGAGTCCATGAAGAAAGGTGATGAGGATTCATTTCCAAACTAAAGAAGTAATTGAATCAAAAGGCAGTAAAGGTTACAATAAACATTGGATCTACTTAAGCAAAGAATTAGGTTAAGACACATGTGGAAATCTCAATAAACACAATGTAAATGCTATGAAAATAGTAGCATAGAAATGACCTTTTACAGTATAGTGTGGTGGTTAAAGTGTGAATGTATGTTCTCCATAGACTCAGGTATTATATTATGCCTTTAACTTGGATCTCCAGCCATCTAGCTGCAGGAGGTGTCACTGGGGACAGATCCTGGGATCCATCCCAAAGGTGTGTTTGGGGGTAGATCCAAATTTCAGCATAAATATATGGAGAGGAGAGTTTGAGCTTTGGTGGGGTTCATGCTGTATGCTGGTGTTGGTTTGGCTTACTGCAGTGTTCTTCTCTGGATGTGTGCAAGTAAGCAGCGTCTCCTGCCATTGATTGAACTTCCCCTGGACCTGTAAGCTTGAAATAAATCCATTTCTCCCATAAACTGTGTCTGGCTGGATGTTCATCTCATCATTGTGGAGCTGACTACAACATGTAGCAAGAAAATTAAAACATGATACCATTACATAGTTATAATAACTGCCAAGACTGATCTAGTAACTCAGTGGCAGGATGCTTTCCAAGCATATGCCAGTACTTGAAGCCATTAAAAGGGCTGAAGAGATCACTCAGCTGTTACGGCACTTGCCTGTGAAGCTCAAGGACCTAGGTTTGATTCCTCAGTGCCCACATAAGCCAGATGTACAAGGTGGCGCATGCATTTGGAGTTAGTTTGCAATGGCTAGGGGCCTAGTGCATCCATTCTCTATCAATCTGCCTCTTTTTCTCTCTAGGGTCTCACTCCAGCCCACTATGTAGTCTCAGGGTGGCCTTGAACTCATGGCAATCCTCCTACCTCTGCCTACCAAGTGCTGGAATTAAAGGCATGCACCTCCACGCCTGGATAAAAATATATTTTCAAAATAATTTTAAGCAAAGAAAGACCATTAAAATCCAAAAATCTAGTAACATCAATTGCTGGTGAAGATGCATGGCCATTTTATAATTTGTCAGTTCTTTACAAAGCCAAATGTAAGCATATAAACTTAGTTACATATTGCTAAGGGAAATAAGCTAATCTGAAAAAGAGCTACAGACATTGTGATTTCAACTGCAATTGTCAGGGATTCATGGAGGAGCAGAAGGAATTGGTTTGAATATGTGAAAAATGGGGGGGGGATTCAGGAAAACTATTCTGTCTGGTCTTATACGGTGAATATGCTGACAGTATACATCTGTCAAAAATCATTGATCTTTGAGTCAGATGTGGTGGCTTCAGGCAGAGGGGATCAAGAGTCTGAGGTCAGCCTCAGATACATGGTGAGACCTGATCTCAAAAAAGTATGGTGGCTTCCCCACCATTACCACAACCATCTGAGAACTCAGAAGGCTGAGACAGGAACATTGTCATAACTTTGAAGCTAGCCTGGACTACATAATGACTCTCAGGCCAGTGAGAGAGGAGGTGCAGTCTCAAACCAATAGTAAAAAGTCTTGTAAGGTATGGGGATATGGCTCACTGGGTAAGAGTAATTGTTGTACAAGCAGGAGTACCTGAGTTTTATCTCCAGAACCTATGTAAAAAGCCAAGCATGGCCAAGCACACATATAACCCCAATGTTGATGGGGGTAGAGAAAGGAGAATTCCAAAACCATGGCAAATTCCAAGTTCAGTGGGAGATTTTGTTTCAAGGAAATAAGGCAGAAGAGCAATGGAGGAATACAAGCAACATGTTCCTCTGGTCCCTGCACTTGTGCATGTAGGGTGTGTACATCTATGTGCATATGTATACACATCACATATAGTACACACACACACACACACACACACACACGAAACACCTCACTGAACTTCAGAATGCAATGTATGGACCTTAATGTATGCACATTAGAATAAATCATCTAGGAGGTGAGGGAAATCCCAAAATGGAATTCAGAATGTGGAGAAGCAATTTGTTTGTATTACAAATATATGAGACAATTTAATTGAAGGGAATGGAGCAGTACATAACAGAGCTGACCTAAATAACTTTAGAAATGAGTGGAGTCTGTAAAACCAAAAGTACAGGAAACTGCATTATTCTTTAGCTGATTATGTTTCCTCTAGTGGTAAAAGTCACAATCCTTAATGCCACTAGACATTTTCTTCAACAATTAAGTAGATGGCCAAAAGTGAAAGATTTCTCACAACTGGATTGGGAGGTTACAGATAAGCAAAGGGGAAAGAGGAATGTTCTGTGTTCTGATAAATTACTATAGGAGTCATGAGTATGAACGCTTGTTTAAGCTGATAGATATATAGTTATCTCATTGTCAGAGGAAAAAATACCTGACAAAAGCAACTCGAGGAAGGAAGGGATTATTTTGGCTCAGAGTTTGAGGTTACAGTTCATCGTGGTGGGAAAGGCATGACAGCAGGAACATGAAGCAGCTGGTCACATTTTATGTGTAGTCATGAAATAGAAAGCACCAAATGTTGGTGTTTAGCTAACTTTTTTCCTTTTTGTACAGTCCAGGATGCCCAGCTGATAGAATGGTGCTGCCTGCATTTAGGGTTTGTCTTTCCACCTCAAATAACTAATCTAGCAAATCTCCCACAGACATGCCCAGAAATTTGTTTCCATGGTTATTCTAAATTCCATCAAGCTGAAAACCCAGATCAACTATGATAAGTCCAATCCTGTCAACTTGACACTCAAATATATTTCAAGCCTTAATCTTCCATCCCTTGTCCCTATTGACTCCTGACCATCTCACAATGTAAAGTGCAATTAGTCCAGCTTCAAAATTACAGTCCCAACACTACTCAAAAGTACAGGGCTGGGGATGACTCAGCAGTTAAAAGGTATTTGCTTGCAAAGCCTGCTGGCAGGGGTTCAATTCTCCTGTACCCAAGTAAAGCTAGATAGACAAAGTGGCACATGTGACTAAAGTTTGTGGCTGGAATAGACCCTGATGTGCCTTCTCTATATATATCAAAATAAATAAATAAATGTAAGTGCAGAGTCTCTTCTGGGAGTCATGCAAACACTTAACTGTGAACTTCTATAACATCAAAGAACAAATTATATACTTCAAATATATAATAGCACAGAGGGATCATTGCCAATACAAAAGGAAGAAATAAGCAAGAAACATTCAGACCAAAACAAAATCAAATCCCAGCAGGGAAAATTCCGAAGCTTGAAGCTCCATGTCTGGTATTTGGGACTTCTGATGGTGTTATGTAAGCTCTAAAAAGCTTGGGTAGCTCTATCCCTCAAGCTATAGTGCCTGTATCACTTACTCTTTTGGAGAAGCATTAGTCTGAACTTGCAGACATCCTGTGGTTCTGGCATCTCCAACATTCTGGGTTCTCCAATGAAACTTATGGTTCATATTCAGCTTCATGCCATGGCCTATTAGGGCCTCTTTGCTGAGAATCCAACTCTACCACACATGACCTGGCCTCACTAGCTCTGTAGAACAGTGGTGCAAAACACTATGTTCCCTCAATTTGCATCTTTCATGTCTTCAAAACCAGTACCACATGGACAATACTGCCAAGGTCTACTATCAATTGGAAATGCAGCCTAGCTTCCTTCAACTACAGCTAAGGTTGCTTCAGTCTACCTAGTTGTATTCAAACAGAGCCCCCCATCAATGGTATTCTCAGTTCAGGGTCTCCCCATCAAGACAGAGCCTTCAGTGAGTAGGATCTTTCCCTCTGGGCACTGATTTATGGTCCAAGTGCAGCACAGGAAGTTTCTCTTCAATGCTAATCTCTTTAACAATTAGAACTGCTTCCTTAGTACCAGCTTGAATTCTCATCTGTCTTGAGATTCCCTCTCTGCCAAACAAATTATCTATTACTGTTAAATTCAAGTGCTTAGAACATGGACAGAATACAGTCAGGTTCTCTATCAGCATACAACGTGAACTACCTGTAACCCATTTCCCAATAAAATTGCTCTTCCCCTCTGAATCCTTATGTGACGGGCCTCCACTCTATATTTCTCTCATCATTCTGTTCTTCTGAACTCCAACAATAATGACTCATTAAGCTCTTCTTACAAAAATTCTAAGGCTTTTCTAGCTCAAAATTTCAAATTCTTCCACATTACTCCAATAAACAAATTAAAAGGGCTATGTATCACATGGTCAAGTTTATCACAATAATGACCCCATTCTTGGCACTAATTTTTTAAATCAGTTACTGGAAAAAAAACTGACAAAAGCAACTTCAAGAAGGAAGGGTCACATGTTGAGGTTACAGTCCATCATGGTGGAGAAGACATGGTGACAAGAGCATGAAATAGCTGGCTACATTGCATCTGTAGTCAGGAAGTAGAAAGCAATGAATGCTGGTGCTTAACTATCTTTCTCCTTATTGATATGGTTCAGGATATCTAGGGTATGGAATGGTTCTTCCCACATTTAGGATGGGTCTTCTCAAATAACCTCACCTAGAAAACTCCCTCATAGACACTCCTAGAGATTTGTTTCCATGGTGATTCTAAATCCTTTCAAGCTGAGAACTTACGACTATCACAATATATAATCATATATTTTGGGCTATTATCGGAAAAGGCCTGAAAGTGAATAGTATTTCAGAAACCCAACAATAAATATTTATCTATTAGCCAGAACTTGGTTTCAAATATCTTCTTCCAATAAAGGATACCACAAGCCTCAGAGAAATGGATGATTCTACACATATGGAATAAATGTGAAAGATGGTCCAGAAGCATCTTCCATCTCCAAATAGTAGAATAAATAATGAAAATCATACACATGGTGATAGGCCTATACCAAAGAAATAAAAGAGAAACTCATACATATTTACATTATCAACAAAAATAAATGAAGTAGTATTGGATTATAAACCAGAGTAACAAATAAATACCTATTCTTCCATAAATAAATGTGAATGCTATGATTTGGATGTAAAATGTTCCCTATAGGCTCTTGTGTTTGAACACTTGGTCTCTAACTTGTAGTACTGTTTTGGGTGGCCTATGTCTAAGAGTAGGTTTTGGGGGCTGGAAAGATGGCTTAGCGTTTAAGGCGCCTGCCTGCTAAGCCTAAGAACCTGGTTCCAATCTCCAAGTCCTAAGTTTAGCCAGATGCAAAGTGACGCAAGGGAGCAATGCCACACTTGCCCACAAGGGGCGCACACATCTGGATTTCGTTCACAGCAGCTAAGGGACTGCTGGAGCACCCATTCTCTATCTTTCTCCCTCTCCCTCTCTCTCTGTATGTCTCTCTCTGTGTCTCTCTCCAAAAAAAAAAAAAAAGAGTAGATTTTTGATGGGTACAGCCTAGCTCTGCATTTGGTTCATTTTTTGCTTTCTAATCTACCAAGATGTGAACAAGCTTCAACTGCAGGTTCCTACTACCATAGCTCCTGCCATGCTTTTCCCAACTATTATGGACTATTGTTACTAAAACTGTAAGCCAAAACGACTCTTTCCTCCCTAAACTGTTTCTGTTAAGTATGTTGCCACAATGATGAGAAAAGTAACTAATACTGTGGACATAAGGTTGTTATTGGCTGATCTTTTTGCTTTTAAAGCTTCAAATATACCATTCACAGGTTGTATTCTCATTTTTATTTCTAATGAGAAGTCAGGTGTTAATTTTATTAAGGTTCCTTTGTATGTAAATGTGTTGCATTTATACCATTAGATACACATCAAGGTTTTAGGTGTGTAATTACATTCATGGTACAAATTTGGTAAGTTTTCAGTCCCCATTTCCTCAACATTTATGTTTTGATTTCTTTGTTGTTCTCCATGACATGAATATTTGTATTTTTCATGGTCTCCCATATTATTTGATGCTGTCTTAACTTTCTTTTTTTTTTTTTTCTATTCTGGGTAGAATGTAATCTCTATCAATATAGCTTTATATTCACTGATTCTTCTTAAGTCAACCTACTATTTAGCTTCTTTACTTATTTATAAGTAACTTTTTATAACTTATTTATTCTTTACTTAATTATATTTTAGAATTTTTTATTGATATTCTGTCTTTGGGAGACATTGCCCTTATATCCTCATATTTGATTCTTTTAAGATTATTTCCTCTAGTTTTCAGAATATATTTACAATTACTACATTACAGACTTGGTCTTTTACTCTAGCATCAGGGTCCTCTCAAAAGCAATTTCTGTGCCTGCTTTTTTGAGTATAGGTCACATTTTTCCTGTTTCTTTGCATGTCTCATAATTATTGGTTGAAAACTCAACTTTTGAGATATATGCTATAGTTATTTAGGATTTTGATCCCCTCAGTATTTGTTGCTGGTTATGTGTTTATTTAGTCCCTTTTTTAGTCTTTTGGTCATTTGTACATCTCCCCACAAGTGTAGCCTCTTATGCTGCTATACTGAAGGCATAGCCTTGTGCAGGTGCTGCCCTCCCCTCCTTGACTCACTATCCACAGTCTCTTCTACTCACTCTCTGATCTCTAAGATGAGTTTCTAAGTATATATATATATATATATATATATATATATATATATATATATTGCTGTTGTTTTGTGAGACAAGGTCTCATGTGTCCTAGGCTGTCTTGAAATTCACTATGTAGCTAAGGATGACTTTGAACTTCTGATCCTCCTAGCTCCATCTCCCAAATGCCAGGATTACAAGATGTTCTTCCATCATGTCCAGTTTTTGTGAAGGTGGGGATTAAACCCAGGGTTAAGTGTATACTAGACAAGCACTCTACAAACTGAGCTGTGTTCCCAGTTTCCTGATGAGTTTGTAGCTTCCCTTTTGTTGACATACTCAGTTGTTAGGCCATACTAATTATTAGTTGACTGTTCCAGTATTTTCTACAGTGAACAGGGGCATATATTGTTTCACCATGCAATTCAATAAAATACTGGCCCACTGCAAAGGGCTGTCTTTGAGACATATCTTTAAGGCTTACTCCTAACGTCAAGGGCTTTTTGTGGTTGCCCTATTCTCTCTTTTAACATACAAGCTACCCAGCACATTTGTTTTCATTTGCTACCAGCACTATCATGGGAATACCATTCATCTCTTGATTACTTGCCAGCAAGATATGTGCCGGGGCTTTTTTCCCTCCACCACCGGCAGGTAGAGCAGAAGAGAGAGAGAACCGGGCCAGCCGCTTCTCAAAAAACCTCCCCAAACCACCAGGGAAAAGAAAACCACATTGAGCCGGGAGAAACGTCTAAGGCGGAAATCTCTCCATTTATTGTCATGGGGAAGTATTTATATATTTTGAAGAAGGGGGAGGGAAGAGGGGATGAGAGAAAGGTGTAAGGGCCAATAGTATTTCACCACGTCAGCAGCAGCTGGGCAGAGGCACTTTCAGCTTAGGTGCTGAGTCACTTCAAGGACACATCACCAAACTCTACTCAGGCTCTGGAAGCTCGACTAGGCCTCACCGGGAGTAGGCCAAGACTGGCTGGGCTAACCACTTGGCTTCACACCGGGCAGGGCCCAACAGATATGCATTTTTGCACACTTTTTATGAGCAAGAGAAAGAAAGAGTGAGAGAATTGGCATGCCATAGCCTCCAGTCACTGTGATCAAACTCCAGATGTGTGTGCCACCTTGTGCACATGTGGGACCTTGTGCATCTGGCTTACAAGGTAACTGGTAAGCCATCTCTCCATCCAAAATATAAATTTTTTATAGAACACTTGGACTTAAACTTTCTTATCCCTAATACAGTTAGCACCTTGAGAGTGCACAACTGAGATCTGTGTTCTTACAGCTTAATTTACCCAGTAGTAGGAACTGTATAATACAGCTCCATAGATTGGGCATCTATTGCTTTTGTAGTGATACCTATTACAGGCAGGACTATGGGTTAGACTCATCCTTAGACTTCTTTGCTTATCCTTCCCTTTCAGAATGGAACTTCTGCCCTAGAAGCAAGCTGAATAGAGGATTATTGGGGACCAATATACTTGGTCTGTTATGTGAAGGTAAAGTTTCTGTTCTAGCAGTAGTAAATATGTAGAAAAAAGCTTATATTTCACTTCCTATAATACAGCTTCTATAACACAGAGCCATTGAGAATGAGGACTATCAACTCCCCCCCCACACACATAAAGAAACAATAGTCTTCTGCTGGGATCTGGGAGAAGGTAAAGCTCTGTATTAGTGGCTGCTGGAATAGAGTTTCCATTTCAGTATGTTGGAAGAGGTGGTGAAAGAACCAGTTATGGCTCAAATGTTAGATACTTTTACTGCTCTATTACCATAAGATTTAAAATATTAGGTTTTTTTAAAGAAACTAATAGAAATAATTTATTAAGAAAGAGAAAGAGGGGCTGGAGAGATTACTTAGTGGTTAAGACACTTGTCTTCAAAGCCTAAAGGCTAAGGTTCAGTTCCCCAGTACCCATGTAAAGCCAGATGTACAAGGTGGTGCATGCATCTGGAGTTTGCTTGCAGCCTGAGAGTGCCCATTCTCTCTCTCTCTCTCTCTTTCTCTGTGTGTGTGTGTGTGTGTGTGTGTGTGTGTGTCTGTCTGTCTGTCTGTCTGTGTGTGTGTGTGTGTCTCGGTCTCTCCATGCTTGGAAATAAAGAAAACAAAGTCTATTGCACTAATATTTTAAAAAAAAAAAAAAAAAGAGAAAGGCACTTCTAAGAATGAGAGTGTGCTAGTAAACTGGAAAAGATATACACAAAAGTCATTTGGGGTTTTGTTTGTTTGATTGATTTAATTTTCACCAGTTCCTGTTACATAGGCTGAGCGAAAGGATCAATAGAGGCCATCCTAGCACTCTTGGAAATGCTTTTCAAATAATAGGCTTTTTGTATAGTTTGTGTGTGTAGAGTATGTGGGGGGTGTAGAGTATGTGGGGTGTGTGTGTGTGAGAGCGGTGGTGTGGGTGTGTTTGCATACAGATGCTCACACCTTGTCTACAAGTGAGCAGAGGCCAGAGGAGGACATAGGGTATCCTCTTCGATCACTCTTCCTCCTTATTGCCCTGCTACAGACTTTCTCGCTATCTCTGAAAGTCCCTGTTTGTCAATTAGACTGACCAGTGAGCCTAAATAATCCTCCTGTCTCAGCAACTCCCCCACCCTCAGTGTTAGGGTTGTCATATGTGGCCAAGCCCAGGATTTCATGTGTCTGAAAACTCAGGTCCTTATGTTTGTGCAGCAAGCAAGCTTACCCACCAATCCATCTCCCAAGACCTTCAAATAACTCCTGAAGATGAATGCTCCTAAGACTATATCAAGGAAGAAAATTATAATGAATTTCCATTATTGCTCTAATACTTTAGACAAATTTAAATTCAGCTTTTCTTCATTTATAAGATAAGCACCTTAAATATCTCTCAGGCTATGAAAAAGTTTAAGTCATTAGATTATAGTCATGTTACTTTTTTTTTTGGAGAGAGTCTCAGAGAGAGGGAGAGAGACAGATAGAGAATGGGCATGCCAGCAGCCTCTCAGCCACTGTGAACGAACTCCAGACGCCTGCCCCCCCCCGTCATGGGCAAGTGCAGCATTGTGCCCTTGTGTCACTTTGCATCTGACTAAACGTGGGACCTAGAGAATAGAATGGACATTCTTATGTTTAGCAGGCAGGCACCTTAACCTCTAAGCCATCTCTCCAGCCCAGTAGTCATGTTACTTTTAACAATGGAAATGTATTCAAAGAAATGGATCATTAGGTGAATTTCTCATGGCATAAACCTAATAGTGTATGTACATAAACTAAAATGGTTAAAATTTCACTGGACAATAATATTATATTATATAATATATATTATATTATATATAATATATAATATAATATATATTATATTATATTATATTATATTATATTATATTATATTATATTATATTATATTATATTATATATGTGGTCTGTTATGGACTGAAATATATGGTGCATCACTGTGGTATATATTAAGCACTTAGTATGGAAGTTAACCCTTATGGATAAATGTCACTTTTCTCCCCTTCAGACAGATGACTATTTCACTTGGGCTGAATGGCTATATCTGTACATTAGCAGAGTTTGTGGAATATGGAAAATATGGAATAAATTTTGAAATAGTTTTAAGGATGGACAATTGAATGAAAACATTAATGATTGGAATGATTTCTAAGTTTGTAATAATTGATTTACAAATATGTAAATATGGATGATTTCCTATGCTTTAATGACAAGTGTTATTCTTTAATTGCTGGATCTGGTAGATCCTGATGAAGGGAGTTCAAACTTATGGCATCCACAGGCAGCAAAATATATATGTGAGAGGGATCAGGAGTTAAGACACTGTCTATGCACCAAACATTTGGGAATTACTCAATACCTTTAAATTCTATCACATTGTAAGAAAAAGACAATTTTATAAACTTCAATTTCCTCAAATTTGGGGTCACATTATTGTAATGCTAAGAAATCTATATAGCTAGTAAGTCAGGAATTTTTGTAGGATTTGGTACCTCTGGATTCTTATATCTATTTGTTGTAGTAATGCTGGTTAAAGCTTTATGTGATTCCAGACATCCTTCAATTCATAAGACTTGTTATACATTCAATAAACAGTGAAAATAAAATGCTAGATCTCCAAAAGCCACTCAGCATCCCAGCATTGAGTTGCTTGCTATTTCCAGTCTTCATTTTGACCTCTCCCTTCCAGATTTCTGCTTACTCCCTCAATAGCTCTTATCACACTAAGAACAATTTTTGCAAGCCCATGCTTGGCAACACTTGCCATTTTTGTCAGCTTATTTCAAATTGCTATGGGAGTTACAAAGATAGGTCTACTTAGGGAAATAGTGTTGCATTTTATCAATGTTTTATAAGTGATAATGGAAGATAGTATTTTGGATTACTCAGGGTTACTTATTTTTCTCATTTTAGAGATAATCACAATTGTATTTACCCTGCCAGGGAGCTCAACTCCCCATTAAATTGTTTAAGTAGTTTCTATTCTAAAACACACATCAATACTTTTCAAATTTAGTATGTAAATGAATCTCTGGAGAATGTTGTTCTAATATAGAATACTTAGTAGGTCTTGGTTAGAAAATTTCTAATAAGCTCGCAAGAGATTCTTCTACTCTGAATAACATTATGTAAAGTAACATTACATAAAAATTAGTCCAAAGTAAAACTTATCTCTTGATTGTAACTTATAGTATATTATTTCCAAAATTTTAAAGCTACATGGGCTTTGAAATGAGAAGTTTTAAAAAGACTTCTATAGTGGTTTGAATTTTAAATTCTCACCATGGTTTCATTCATATGCTTGAGTATAGAACCCAAATTGATGGTGCTGTTTAGGAAGGGTATAGAGCTCTAGGAGGTGGAGCCTTGCTACAAGAAGTTTTTCACTGGGGTGGGTTCTTGAGTTTTTATATTTCAGCCTTGCTTGGCATTTTCTCTACTCCCTACATGCTGATGTGAAGATGTGATGCCAGACTGTCTACTCTTGCTATGTTTTCCCATCATGATGAAACTTTCCCTCTAAACTTTAAGATGAAATAATCCATTTCCTTCCATAATCAGCTTCTGGTGGAGTATTTTGTCCCAGAAATGAGAACATAGTTAACACAGAGATTTTTTAATTTCAGAGGCTTAGTGAGTTTTGGTCCTTGACCTTTCACCTCCCAAAAAAATCAGAAAGTAAGAAAAGCTACTTATCCAGTAGTACACGAAGTTCACAAGTGTTGTTTACGACCTCTAAATTTCCAAATATGATCCCTAGTAATTTCATAATTTTTAGCATTTAAGCACTGTATTCCTTCCAGTTTTTTGTTTCATGAAACAAAGAGCTATGAATGCATTTCAAGCTCTTTTCTCATGTTACTTTGAAAATAGGACATTCTTTTTCATGGTGAATACTTTCATCTAGTATGCATTTGAAAACAAACAACAAAAATACCATAGAATCTCATTTTCCAAGATTTGTGAATATCCCCGAGATGTGGTGCAAATTGAAAAATCAAATTTTATTAATAATGATTGTATAAAATATGCCCCATTCCTTGATTTTTCTATAAACAGCATTCTTAGCAGGGAAAACAACCTTTTAATAGAATATTGGAAATTTACTATTAGCTGAGGGTTTGACCACCCTAAAGTCAATTCAATGCAACAGTGAAAATGAGCATGGTTGTTCATAACCTGCAATTCCAGTGCTTGCAAGGCTGACACAGGAGGTTTGTGATTTCAAAGCTAGCCTGGGCTACATAGTCAGCTCTTGTCTCAGAAAACAAAAATCAATAAATACAGTAGTAGTTTATAATCAGACATGTTTGCCATCTACATTTAATTCAGTTTAATGTGACTCATGTTGTCATTTGGTCATATGCATGAAAAATGAGCTGTTATTCAACATAATGTTTCTTCATAAGAATTAGATTCATTTTCCACTTCTGTAGTATTCTGAAATACAAAAAGAATTCTGTCACTAGCAAATCATCATTAATAATTCAACTTCATTAAGGTTAATAACCCAGAGAAATCATTTTAAAAAGCATTCAGGTGCTGGAGAGATGGCTTAGTTGTTAAAGCGCTTGCCTGTAAAGCCTAAGGACCTATGTTCAACTCCCCAGATCCCACATAAGCAGGACGCCCAAGGTGGTGCTTGCATAAGGTCGTGCATGTACAGAAGGTGGTACATGTGTCTGGAGTTCAATTGCAGTGGCTGGAGGCCCTGGCATGCCATTTTTCTTTCTCTCTCTCATAAAAAAAGAATTCAGTACAGAAGTATTTCATACATATTCAGATTTCTATGTTTTTCACATTTCTATCTTTAAAAGATATGGTTCTAAGATTTTTTTCTTTAACTCACAATTACTGCTTAGAGCCTACCAACATATAGTGAGTGACCGCTACAACTTTTGAAGTTCTATCATATCTCTACAACTTAAATAATTTAAAGTCATCTCACAGGTTACATTTTTAGTATGGATTCTGGTATTCCTCCCCCTCCAAGTGGAATGTGTTTTGTCACTTTGATGTGATCTGTTGTCTCTGGCACACTATACTGTGTCTCAGTATGTGATCATTTTCAGTATTTCTCCTTTCTCCCAATCCAGTTTTTCTTCTGGAATTCTTTCCTTGTACTCTTCTCTAAACTTAAAGGGCTACAGTAGTTGATTTTCTGAAGTATTTTTCTTCTATTTTGACAAACTTTCCCTCCCCACACACAAGATGTAGCCTTGTAGGGTCATTTAAAAAAAACAGACTATTTTCTGAAGACGTCATTATATTCCACACAGCATTAATTGTACAACCACAGTGAGGAGGCAAAAGTCTGTTATAGTCATGAACTAATGGCAGCTGAGGCTTCTTGCAAAAAATTAATTGTGTCAAAATTCCATCATAGATGGGGGAGGGGTTCACAAGATGCTACTCCTCCCAGAGAAGGTACTGGCAGTTAAACATTTGTTGGGGGAAGGACAGCAAGTTCTTCAGTTGTCTAACCACTGGTAGGACACTCATGCTCCAGTAAATAACCTCCCACCAATAGTTATGCAAACAACCCTAATTAAACAAAGTGACTCATAAAAAAGACAAGAAAGTAGGAAGGGAATGAGTTGGGAAGAAGAGCTTTAGTGGGAGTGGGCTACAAAAAAGTAATGAGGGTGAGTAAGATCAAAATACATTACATTCATGTATGAAATTGTCAAAAATAAAAAGTAATCATAATGATAATATAAATCATCAGTTCCTAATGTAGAACTTTTTTGTACTTAAACAAAAAATAGACTAAATATAATAATATTAAATACCTTACCAATTTTGGTTCAGGTTTTCCCCCATCCAAAGCCATGCAAAGTATTAATAAGAGGAATACTATGAAAAGGCATCCCGGAACTATGAAAATGAGCATCAAGTTGGGAGTGTAGTAACCTAAGATTAAAAAGCACAAAAGGAGGAAATGATAGAAGTTTATAATGATTTTTGAAACTAAATTATTTTCTAAATAAACTAGTAAATAGTAGTAGTTTAGTATTAAGTTAAACTGAAATATTTGCCAATGTATAAATACCAGTTATGTTTTACTTGCTTTTGCTCTTCAAGAAAATCCTGAAGATATGTGTTTTTATTTTCAAAAATTTTATTGTACTATTTACTATAACTTGAAATATTCAATAAGAATTTTTTTCTAAAAAACTAAAATTATATGTGACTCAAGAAATTCTTTTTAAAAAATTATTTATTTATTTGCAAACAGAGAGAGATAGAGAGAAGAGAGACAGAATGGGCACACCAGGGCTTTCAGCCACTGCAAACAAACTCCAGATGCATGTGCCCCTTGTGCATATGTCTTATGTGAGTCCTGGGGAATTGAACCTGGGTCCTTTGGCTTCACAGGCAAATGCCTTAACCACTAAGCCATCTCTCCAGCCCAAGAAATTCTTTTTTTGCACAATTTCTAAATCTAAATCAAGATTGTACTAAGAGTTGCCTGTCAGGGCAAAATAAATTTGTCATCAATATTACTGATGAGATTATATATAACACACATTTAAAAGTTGCATTTTGTAAGAATGTGGTTAAAAAATACCAAATCACTCAATGTAATTCACAACAGAAATTTTCTAAAGATTCTGCAGATTTCTAATAATAACAAAAAGGAAAAATGTAGAAGCAGTAAGTTTTGTTTGAATATGTATATATACATATACTTACATATGTATATGTGTGTACATAATTTTGATAAACTGAGTCCTTCCCTGAACTGCCTATTATTCTCCATAATGCTTAGTGATGATATAATTCATTTGTCTCATTTATTGTCCACCTCTTTCCAACTTGGGAGTAAAATAGCTGCTCTATGAGAGCAATGATTACTGCTATATCTCCAACTTCTGAAAAGAATCTGACACACAGTAGCTGTCTAACAAAATATGCAATGAATGAAAAGGAAAAATGACAGCACTATATTTATAGGGAGCTATTAGCCAGAATTTATTGTAGGAGAATATATGAAAGAGAGAAATTTGATAGAAAGGTTAGTATCTGTCTGGACCTATATATGAACATTTATTACAGCTAAGCACATATTTATATGCCTGAATTAGTAATGCTAAAGTGATTTCCCTTAATTTTGAATAATTATTAGTTATTTTTTCAAAAAATAATATATTCTGCCTCATTCTATAGACTTTTCAGTTTATGCTGCTATATAATTTTGAATACCTTTTTTTGAAATTTCATTTTAAATGAAAAGTCAGTTTAAGTTAGTGTTGGAAATAAATAGAATATATTTTCTTAATCAAAACAACTTAATTAGAAAATATTCATAGTACTAGGCACAGGTGTATAATTATCTATCCTTTACTTAAAATTTCTCTTCTTTTAGAAAGTGAAAGTATAAAAAAATATTGATTAAAATGAACTCCTGCTTAAGTGACAAAACAAAACAAAACAAAATACTCCTATCAAAACATAATGGGTAGCTGAAGAGATATCTTAGCAGTTAAGTCTCTTGCCTGCAAAGCCAAAGAACGAAGGATTGATTCCTCAGTACCCACGTAAGCCAGATGCACAAGGTGGCGCATGTATGTGGAGTTCATTTGCAGTGGCTGAAGGCCCTGGCACACCCATTCTCTCTCTCTCTTTCTCTCTCTATTTCTGCATCTTTTTCTCTCTCAATTAAATAAAGAAAAATAAAATGAAATCATTTTAAAAACATGATGGGACTTTTAGCTCTAAATGAATTAAATTCTTAATGTCTATCCTTTATTCAGGTATTTGCAAACATTTTCTCCATTTAAGGGCTATATTCAAGAAGTTTTGATTTCCATATTTACGAAACACACTGTCAAAAAAGAAATTTTGTTGCAAACAGCTCATTGCTTTGTTCCTGTCCTTTACAAACATACCTTCCCAGCATTCTTCTTCACTCCATTCACTCCAATATCCATCATCTGCACAATATATATTCACTTTACTTCTTAAAAAAAAGCACACATCTTTACTTTCATTTAGTGTTTTCTTCTTGAGCAGGTTATTTTTATCTGTACCAAACTGAAAGCCAAGAAAACATAAGGTGCTGTTGTATGATCTACATGCAACTAGAGAGATTCCATATGTCAGTTACAAAATGTTTGTTTTTTCACATAAAATAAGATACATGCATCAAAAGAGTAAAAAGGTATACTACTTGTACTGATCATCTCTTTTGTATCATTTGATTTAAAAAATCATTTTTATTTCCTTCTTTATCCATATTTAATTTTTCCTATAGTAGTAATTGGTCACTTGTAATAAAGAACAGCATATGCAGTGTGGCCAAACTCCTATACAGCTTTGGTGTCTATAAATACTGGTATTTGGACTTGTGTCAAATACTCCAGATTCTATAAGTGAGAAGATGCTATATATATTTTGAGTTAGCAAAAGAAAGAGTCATAGGAATGTTCTTTCTGTAGAAACTATGTCATTAATATCCAAAATGGTTTTGTGCCTTGTTTCTCAATTTTGATTAACCTCTAAAGACCTGTGTCATAGTGTTCAGGGATTGGCCTGTAATGGCTACTTCAGATGTCAGCATACCAGAGCAATAAATAAAATAATCACTGAAGTAATCACTTCAGTTTTGCATTTCAAACAGCTGCTGGGCTTTTCTCATCTACTATGATAGTCTTTTCATTCATTGTAACTTTTCTTGAGAGCAGTCATAATGCACTATTGATTTAAGTGGACTAGGAGTTGGGTCTAGTAGTTCTAGCTGTGTAATTTGTTCCTTGTAAATCAATTCAACAGCTAGTTTTATTGTCTGTATAGGAATTGAATTAATTAGAACCAGTGGCTTACATACTTGTCCCCACCATTGTCTATACTGGAAACTAATGAATAAAATATGTAGTTCCATGCCTTTCTTGTTTGTTTTTGTTTTTCGAGGTAGGGTCTCATTCTGGCTCAGGTTGACTTGGAATTCACTATGTAGTCTCAGGGTGGCCTTGAACTCTCAGCGATCCTCCTACCTCAGCCTCCTGAGTGCTGGGATTAAAGGTGTGCGCTGCCACGTTCGGCTTAGTTCCATGCAGTTCATCACCCCACATTGTTGATGCCAAGGTGTAATCTGTCTTGCAAACATTACCGACTTCCCATTATAAACCCGTCTTCTTTATGTAAGCCATTCTCTTGTAGTCTTGCTATACACAATTGTTAAACTCACAGTCAATACTCAAGAAATGATTTTGTTTTCATGGCTTTCATTTGGAATTTACCTGTGGCTACAATCCATTTTAGTCCCCTGACAACTTTAAATTTTTGATAGAAATCTGGAAAAAAGTAACCGGATCACCTCTAGGGTTTTGTGTAACTTTAAAATTGGAATGATTGGTTATACTTTCAGACTGAAAATATGATTCTTTTGTCCACTAGATTTGACTCTCTGGAACTTAAACTAAAATATATGTTACATTCAACCCCTCATGTGATTAGCAACTGATTTTGGTTCTCAAGTTTCCTATTTTATATAAAATGCTATGTCTATGATTTGTGCAAATAATTCAATATTCATACCACCCAGGAAGTATCATCTTCTCTGACCACAATTTCGTAAGTAAAACACCTTGATGGAATTGGTCCTTCAGGTGTGTTCCATTTCATGTTAATGTCAACTGAATTCTCCACAGTAATATAAAGGTAGTCAGGTGATTCAGGCTTAACTGAAAAGCAGAAGAAAACCATTTTAACATGGAAGTTGTTGATTATTTTCAATGATGTAAATTAAAATCAAAGTTGCTTGCCAACCAACATGAGTTCATTGAGAGACTCATTGGACAGTTGGTG
This sequence comes from Orientallactaga sibirica, assembly GCA_036365145.1. Taxonomy (NCBI): domain Eukaryota; kingdom Metazoa; phylum Chordata; class Mammalia; order Rodentia; family Dipodidae; genus Orientallactaga; species Orientallactaga sibirica. Next base: position 5,262,694 of record JAEOAD010000057.1, on the reverse strand, counting down.
CAGTTTTTTGCTCTTGTTTTTTGGTGGGTTTGTTGTGTGTGTTTTTAGTCATCCATTGCCATATGTGTGTGGGTTCATGCGCATGTGTAATTACATGCATGTGGAGGCCAGAGGTTGACATCAGGTGTCTTCCCCTATTCTCTTCACCTGATTTATTGAGAGAGGGTATCTCACTGAACCCAGAGTTCATGTGTTAGGCAAGTCTGACTAACCACCTTTCCTAGGGATCCACCTATCTCCAACCCCCCAAAACTCTGAGATTACAAGCACATGACATCATACCCAGCATTTATGTCTTCAGGGCGCCACATTTACATAGACCAAGCCATCACCCCACCACTCATTTTATATTGTTTTGATAAGTCACACACAGACAAATATTTAAACCAAAAAAAAAGTTGTAAGATCCAAATGACTGTAATTATTTTCTAATTGTACAGAAACACAACAACCACAACCAGTACTCCTACTATTTTCACAGCCAGCTAACCCTTAACTAGCACATAGGATGCATCTGGCAATGTGCTAAGGTGTTTCATCATGATCTCATTCATGTCTCATGGTAACCGGATCAGTTGGTGCTCTATGGTCTTCTTTTATATGATGGGGAAATGGAAATAGAAGTTAAGCGCTTACTCTAAGTCACACAATTAGAAAGTGGCAGATTGAAGATTCAAAGCTAGGTCTTGCTGACTCAAGAATCTGTTACTCTTGTCACTGTTCAAACGTATAACAGAAAACATCCAACCATTGTCTATTGAAGCCTGGGAATAAGGGATTCTGTAATTAATCATTCACCAACTCTAAACTAAATGAAAGTACTGTATGTCAAATTCTTTGAAACAGAGAACTATTTTTGTGATTTCTAAAAACAATGGTAATTTATACTTAACTAATTTTTATCTTCTATACTTCCTTATATACTCTATTGCTTTTATTTATCACTTTTTACTTCCATAATTCAAAATCTCTCTTTCTCTCTCTTTCCCTACTTCCCTCCCTCCCTTCCTCTTCTATCTCTCTCTTGAGAACAGCCTAAAGGATAAGCAATGAATTTAAAATTGAAGTCACTTGTTCATATTACCTATATTTTGAAGTTGAAAAATAAAATAGCTGGATCTGATAGGCTCAAGTTTTGATGATCCATTAACACAAATAAAGAAGTCTTTATAGTCTGAGGACTCCAAATCAGTAACTTTGCATCCAATATTTTTGTCTTTATCCTGGAAGTAGTTGCTACACTGTAAAGCATGGTCCATGCCTTCATGCCTGTGAGAAAGAAGCAGGGCAGAAATTGTTTACTGGTATCTTTAGTATCCTAGTATTCTGTTTTCAATCATTGTAATATATAATATAAAGAAAAAAAATTTTTTTGGTTTTTCGAGGTAGGGTCTCACTCTAGCTCAGGCTGACCTGGAATTCACTATGTAGTCTCAGGGTGGCCTTGAACCCACAGCGATCCTCCTACCTCTGCCTCCCAAGTGCTGGGATTAAAGAAGTGCATTACCACACCCTGCTAAAAATATTTCATAATATCCTATATTTACTGAGTGGCTACTATATGGCACATGCTAGAAGTACTAAGGATATAACAATATAGAAAGCAGACATCATTGATATTTTCATGGATCTTTTGATCTGATCAGAGTCTCCACAAAATTTCAAAGACAAAGCAAAAACTCATGAATTTATTTTATGTTGAGTCATCAACAAGGTTTGTGAATCAAAGATTACTATTAAGACAATCATGAGGTGATGCTTACTGTTTTTGTTTCTTTACTGAGAAAATTGTTTTGGAAGAAAACAGATTTTAAAGCAGCCATACAATATTCACATCTTTAATAAAAGAAATGAAAATCTTCAGGTTGCAACACATGCCACAATCTCGGAAAAGCCAACTGGAAGAGGGAGCAAAATCTAAAGGAAAAGTAGTTTGGCAAATAAATGTGTAATTTCCTCATTCTCCTAAATAAGAAATGTTACCATGTCACTTAACTTTAACATTATTCCTGCAATATAGCTAATGGAAATTAGAGGAGTGGTCAGTTACTGATTTCTAAAGCTATGATGTCTGATGTTTTGCCAAAGAATAGCTCACAATATAAAATGTAACTTTAGCTTTAAAACAACCAAAATCCCTTTTGAAAGGAGGCCAACACAGCAGCTGAAAGGATGCTAGTGAAAATGTCTGGAATGTACTAAATGAATTTTACGTCAAATATTTGACTTCAAGGATATTTTTAACATTGTATTCTCTTGGTTAATAGAATTAAGTTCTAGGCTCGACTTTGTGAAAAGATTTCCCTATGTATACCAGGCTAGCCTGGAACTTGCTATTATAACTCATTCCAGTGTTGTTCACTGCTGTGTTTGCCAGGAAAATTGGCCCACAAGCTTCTGGGAGATTCACCTATCTCTGCCTCCCTTCCCATCCACCACTTTTTCTGACTTTTACGTGGTTGTTGGGGAGTCTGACCTCAGGTACTCATGTTTGCACAGCAAGCACTTTACTGACTAAGCCATATCCCCAACACCACTGGGGGTTTTGGAACAAAAGAATGACATATGAAAATGGCAAATTCAGCTACAGTGGACAAAAGGAACAGAGAGGGGACAGACTGGAAGCAGGGCAGCTATCACCGGGGAGGCCATAGCAATTATCTAGAAAAGAAGTGAAGAGTGAAGGAAGGTTATTAGAATAGAGACGGGAAACAGAAAACATGTGCAGTTTTAGAAAGCAATGTCTGAATGTCGTGGTCCTGTTGCCAGGAAGCAATTAAGGAATGAAGAGTCAGCATGGATTCTGTTTAAAAGCTTCGATGACAATTTAAAAAGAAACAGAAAAAGGATGAAGTTCAATAGATTACTGATATTTTTAAAGGCAAGGATCTAACATATATTCAAGTTTTAAAGATTATAACTTATCTGGAGGATAAAATATTTAATCTAGTACAGAACCAGTTGTGGATTGTTTCGTAAGTATCTTCTGCCTAAAACCACCTACTCCCATTGAAACCTTCTGCATAATTACCAATAATCATTATCATAAGTATAACTAATAAAAATAATAGCTTTAGTTTAGTAAAAATGTAGTTACTATACTATGGGCTAATTATGATATTTTCCTAATAAGGAATTCTATGTATAAACATACTTACCAGAAATACATGAAATAGTTGATATCAGAATTTATAGTTATGCCAGGCTTCCAATAGCAAACTAAATATTCCCAGTTGTAATATATACAATTCATATCCTCAATTTTAGTTTTTGGGTTTCCTGGGAAATGAATGAACTGTGAATACTTAAAAGAGATGGTGACAAACCATTTGTGAAATCACTGTGCTATTTCATTTCCTTTAGCCTTACCATTTCATTTAGCAATCAGCATAATGGGAAACATTTCAAAAGGAAGTTTTCAGGAATTACTTCACTGTAAGTGTGGCATACAAAAACTCAACCTTTTAGAAGGCTCACTTAACTAATATTAATATATGTCAATATTAACGTGACTATTCTAGGACTCTCTGAGCAATTGAGCAAATCCTTGTGCATGTTTGCTAATATGGCCCCCCAAATGGGAACTATGTTAATAAGATGTAGGTTTTACCAAATGTATCTATTGATTTAAAGTTTTACAAAAGGCCAGTCACTTACTACTAAGAAAGATTCAATTTTTGCCACCTTGTCACAGATCTATGACATATATAAGCACCTGATAAAAGTTAAGTAATTTATTCCCTACATAGATTTTTCTGGAAGTATTAAAAGTAAAAAGGGAATGTTGTTTTAACCTGTTTCTGATATTGAATAAGACGCCTCTATCCACGAACTTTGAACTTCTGATCCATTTGTACACTGCTTGGACAAAAGTGTACGTAGCTTTCCTTCAATGCGTTTATTAAGATCAAACCCGTCTTTATAAAGTAGATTCCTAGTAATAATAGTCTATTTAATAAAAAAGATGAAACATTAAAAACGATTTAACATAGTCAAATTTAGAAGCAACCATGGTATTGTGAGCCAACTAATAAGAGTAAGAAGCTATTCATATCTAAGTTACTCCTCATGATTATACACTCTGGTACCTCAGATATATTTCTGGAAGAGCTCGCCTCTGTATATCATATCATTTAATGAAGTTATTCAATACAGAAACAAAACCAAAAGTGTCTAGAAGTGAAAATGGTTCGATAGTAGGAAGATGAGCTGTGACCAACTTTGAGTTAGTTTTGACAAATTGCACGTGCATTACATGACAAATGATTTATCACTTTTCACATGTAATATGAAACCTTCAAGAACCACACAAAATAAGAGAAAACTAGGCAAATTATAAGCCCCTTGAGGATGAAAATTATCTATTATTTAGTCTTGTATTTCTGAAATCTAGCAGAGTGTCTGGTATAGAGTTGCTCAATAAATACTCAATTTGAATTGTTCCTCAGAACTACCTGGCTAGATTATAGAGGTAACAGGGCAGGATGTCTTTGGCAACAGAGCTTTGAGTAAATGCAGTAGCTGAATATGCAAATAGTTGATGATTCAATAAACTTTCATTGAGATATTTTCCCAAAGCATACAAAGGACCATGCTAGGTGCTATGCAGTGAATGCAAAGATAAGTCTTGATTCCTACAGAGAAAAAGTTCACAGAACAGTAGCACATATAAGAACCATATCTAAGCATGTAAGTATGGCTTGAATGTGGCCATGTGTTTAAACCTTGGTCTTCAGTGTGGTAATGCTGAGAGGTGGTATGGTTTTAAGAGATAAAGCCTAGTGGAAGGTTATAAGGATATTACAAGTACTACGTACAGAAATAATTAATAATGTAGTCCCCATGAAACACCAATTTGTTCTTGTAAGACTAGCTTATTATAAGAGTGGGATGCTCCCCATTCTCTAGATTTCTGTCTTTCTGTTAAATCCCTCTCACAGATGCTTTCACTGTGACGCCATCCACCATGAAGCCCTAACCAGAGGTTGAACAAATGTGGCTATGCAACTTTGGAATTTCAGCCTCACAAATCTTTTATTTATTTGTGTGTGTTAGAAAAGGAACTCAAGGCTTTGCCTGTGCTAGCAGGTAGTTCACCAGTGAGCTATAACTCCAACTCCAAACTCTTCTCTTATACATAACCTGGCCTTAAGTGTTTGGTTATAACAACAGAAAGTATACTAATATAATAATGAGTATAAGATAGGGCAAAATGCACAAGTGCTTTTCAAGTCTATCTTCCATGGAACCTAGTATTTTTCCCTATACTTCCAATGGTAGTCTAGTACAAGATGGGGTGAAAATATATTTATCAGGAATCAAGGTGGGTTGAAGCATAAAGATTAGATTGTTATATACTAATGAGAACTATTTAGACTTGGGAATTAGAGAGGACATTGAAGGCAGGAGTGACAAAAATCACCTAATAATCACTCTAGTATTGCAAGTGCATGTTTTTCTTACCTTCCAACTTTCATTGCCAACAGTTCGGTATTTTAACTCATATTCTACTTTACATTTCTTATCCAGAGCTACAGGAGGTTGCCACTGCATGTACAGATAGCCTAAATATCCAGGATCCACAATACTAAAATTCTGAGGAGGATTAACTGAAATGAAAGCAATAAAATATAGATATACTTCCATACTTTATGACAAAGATTGAAAAATGTGGATTATGTTGAACTGTCCATCACCTGATTACTGGATTAAAAACAAATATCTCAATATAATGGGAAATTATTTGGCTATAAAAAGGAATGAAGTACTGATGACTGACTGTAACATGGAAGAACCTTAAAACAAGTTACGTTAAAAAAAAATGAAGTCACAAAAGACTACATCTGGTGATTTAATTAACATAAATTAGCTGGAATGGAAAAATCCATAGGCAAAACCAGAAAATTAGAGGTGATCAGAGGCTGCAGTAAGGAGGAATACAGTGTGACTGCTTAATATGCACAGGGTTCCTCTGGTAGGTGTGGAAACTATTCTATCATTTGATAGCAGTGGTGGCTTGACAAGTTTGTGACTATACTAAAATCTTTCAAATATCACTTTTGAAAAGGGGGTTTTAACCTAATAAAGCTGTTTAACAGTCTCGATCATTGTTATGTCATCCTATCTTCAAGAAAGCACATAAGCAAAATGTGGTCTTTGCCTGTCTATGAGCTACATTTGCACAGAAATAAATTCACCATGGAGTTTTCTCTTTGGACATATACAGTAGAATTTGGTCTAAAATAATACTTTCTTCCAGAAATAGCAAGAAGAAATCTGTGTTAATTCAGAATATGCTATATTGCTTTATGCAATTAACATTCTGGCAGATATAAGAAAAAATGATAGAAAATATATTTACTATGCCTAAGTGCTTTAAAATTTTAAATAACAGACAGATCTTGTTCTATGCTAGTTTACAGAATCCTCTCACTAAATGAAGGTCAGACAAATCCCCAGCATTTGGCACACTAAAGTACTCTATGGATGGACTCAAAAAAGAGTCTTAGGCAGTTGTGCAGAATAACTTAAAGAATAAGCCTGTTTTCTTTTGCGGTGTGGAGGGAAAAGATTGGGAGGTAATGGTTTCCTATTTGGTGATCAAGAATGATATAAACTTTTGAGCCGGGCGTGGTGGCACACGCCTTTAATCCCAGCACTCGGGAGGCAGAGGTAGGAGGATCGCCGAGAGTTCGAGGCCATCCTGAGACTACATAGTGAATTCCAGGTCAGCCTGGACCAGAGTGAGACCCTACCTCGAAAAACCAAAAGCAAAAAAAAAAAAGAATGATATAAACTTTCTTACTAGCAAATTGCAAATTTAGGAGCACTATAGTACTGCTTTCCTATTGCCTTTTGCTAATAATTTCCTCTGATTTCTGCCATGTTGATCATTTCAACAAATTTGCTTCATAATATTTATTGAGGTAAGGAAAATAATCCATTGAAAAAAATTGTGACACAAAGTATGATGACGTGGTACTCCTCCCTTACATCTACAAAGATCTCCTTTAAGAATGAAATGAGGGGCCAGGCGTGGTGGCACACGCCTTTAATCCCAACACTCGGGAGGCAGAGGTAGGAGAATCGCCGTGAGTTCAAGGCCACCCTGAGAAGACAGAGTGAATTCTAGAGTGAAACCCTACTCGAAAAACCAAAAAAAAAAGAATGAAATGAGGGCTGGGGAAATGGCTTAGTGGTGGGCATTTGCCTGAAAAGCCTATGGACCCTGGTTCGATTCCCCAGGACCCATGTAAGCTAGATGCACAAGGGGACACATGCATCTAGAGTTTGTTTGCAGTGGCTAGAGGCCCTGGCAAGCCCATTCTCTCTTTCTATCTGCCTCTTTCTCTCTTTAATAAATAAATAAATAAAATATGTTTTTAAAAAAACAATGAAATGGCAGGGCTCGAGAGATAGCTGAGCAGTTAAGGCACTTGACTGAAAAGCCTAAGGACCCAATTTCAATTTCCCAGTACCAACATAAAGTCAAATGCACAAGGTGGCACATGCATCTGGAGTTAGTTTCCAGTGGCTAGAGGCCTTGGAGTGCCCATTCTCTCTCTCTCTCTCTCTCTCTCTCTCTCTCTCTCTCTCTCTCTCTGCCTCTTTCTCTGCCTCTTTCTCTTACTCTCAAATAAATATTTTTTAAAAAAGAATGAAATGACAATCTTGTTTTAATCTTTAAGGCTAGATATCTTTGTTAAAATGTGTAAGAACATGAGCTGGAGAGATGGCTTAGTGGTGAAGGCACTTGCCCGCAAAGCCAAAGAACCCAGGCTCAATTCCTCAGGATGCACTTAAGCCAGATGCACAAGGTGGTGTGTGAGCCTAGAGATCATTTGCAGTGGCTGGAGGCCCTGATGCACCCATTCTCTCTCTCTACAGCCCACAAATAAATAAATAAAAATATGTTGAAAAAGAAAAATGTGTAAAATAAACAAAAATTTAAAAGAAAATCAAACAAAACACAAAAGAAATCTTACAAATGCAATGCTCTATTACTTTTATCATTGCAATCATACAATTATGTGATTATATTTATATTCTACTTTAATTTCTCAATTTTTATCTAATTGTCATAAAAGTTAATAATAGTAATCAAAGAAAGCTTCTAGTTATTGTGAGGAAATGTTTCAGATACTTAAGCTATTTTTTTAAAAGCCTATACAAGGACTAGTGAGATGGTTCAGCAATTAAGTGCATTTTCTGCACAAACATGAGGGCTTGAGACTACCCAAGTTTTTTTTTTTTTTTTTTTTATATTTCTTTTTATTTTGGAGAGAGACACACAGAGAGACAGACAGAGAGAGAGGGAGAGGGAGACAAATAGAGAATGGGTGCGCCAGCAGCCTTTCAGGCTCTGTGAATGAAATCCAGATGTGTGCGCCCCCTTGTGGTCAAGTGCGACATTGCTCCCTTGCGTCACTTTGCATCTGGCTAAACGTGGGACCAGGAGATTGGAACTGACGTTCTTAGGCTTAGGAGGCAGGCGCCTTAACCGCTAAGCCATCTCGCCAGCCCGAGACTACCCAAGTTTTGATGCCTAGGGTTCATGTAAACAACTGGGGATGGCCACACATTACTGTAACCCCAGTCCTGTGGGAAGTGGAGACCAGAGAATTGCTGGGGCTCTTAAACAGGGCCTCACGAATGTCAAGATCCAGAGTCAGCAAAAGACTCCATTTCAAGGGTAAAACCAGAGGATGTGGGATACAGAGGAACACCCTACATTCTCTTCCAGCCTCCAGCTCCCCACAGGATGAAGACAGAGTGACACATCAGCATATACATATGAATACAGCACACACACATACAACACCATACACACACTCAAAAAATCCTATACAAAAGTTATGGAAATTATTTTTTGATTTGCCTTTTAATCCCAGATAATGTTTGTGATCATCAGTAACTTATACATGTGAATGACTATTAAAAACATATATTTTATATATTTCTAAAATAGTACTAATATTATCTACTAGTTATACATTTCCATAAGGTAGGTTGAAAACAATTAATAGCTCTAATCTTAAAACTGGTCAATTCAAGTCCACTTAATTTATTCACTTACCTTTGATCTTCATGTGAGAATGGGAAGTGAAAGTATAGCCAATTAATACAAAAATAAGCAAGATACACAGATATCTTGCCACCTCAGACACCAAAGCCATTTCTTCAAGATTTTAAATGTGGAAATCAGTCTAAGAAGGAAAAAATATATTATAATATTATCTTACTTCAAATAATCCAATGGCTTATTGTAATTAGTAGTATTTTTAACAGCTCTTTGTGTACTTTCCACCAAGACAGGAAAACTGTGTCCCTTGAACCATGGAAAAGGACATAGCCAAGTCCCTTTCCATTGTAATGAAACTAATGTAATTGAAATGGGAGGGTTTTGATCCCATAAGAATAAAACCTAAGCAAAACAAATGAAGAAACCTGTAAACTCAAAGCCCTGCACATGTTTCTAGACTCTGACAAGGATATGCCCACTTTGAAAAGCCTTCATACTGATGTTTGACCCACCAGAATATCCTTACTGTGCAGAGGGGAAATTGTTAGATCACAGTTTCCACAGCAACTATTGCCACTAGCAGCAAACAATCTGAAAGTTATATGACAACTAAAAACTTCAGACACCCTTCCAAGGCCTTAGAGAACTAGCTTTGCCCTATTTCTTCATAAATTATGAATTTTCAGATTATACTCACAACGATCCCACTTTCCTGATATCAGTAAATAGCATCACCACTAACTGTTCTTTGGTCTTATTTACTTTTTCCCTCTCCCATCAAATCTCTCCATGATCACTCTTACGTCCTCAGTTGATCTTATCATCAACAATCTTATCCAGTCATTCCTGCTCCAACACATTCTCCACATCACTTACAATAAGTGACTTCTCTAAAGTGCAAATATGAGCTTATCCTTGCTTTTTAAAACTATGAAAGTATTTTGTTACCACAGGATATGAGGTAATCTATTTTTTAAAGAATATGCTGGGGCTGGAGAGATGGCTTATCAGTTAAGGCAAATCCTGAGGATCAAGGTTTGATTCCCCACAACCCAAGTAAGCCAGATGCACATGGTGGCACATGCATCTGGAGTTCGTTTGCAGTGGCTAGAGGGTCTACCTAGCACACTCATTCTCTCGCTTTCTATTTATTTCATAAGTAAAAAATTTAAAACAAATATGCTGGGAAGATGGCTCAGAGGTTAAGGGCACTTGTTTGTAAAGCCTTCCACCCTGGGTTCAGTGCCCGTGTAAGCCACATGGAAAAGTGACACATGTGTCTGGTGTTCATTTGCAATGGCAATAGACCTTGGTGTATCCATATGCACACATTTTTAAAAACTAATATTGCTTTTAGGATCAAGGTTTATAAATGCCTACTTAATAAAAAGTTGTCTGTTTTTATATTTCATCTATTTGTGAGGGGAGAGAGAAAGAGAGAGGGGGGAAACAGTATGACTTATTGTCACTGTAAATAAACTCCAAATGCATATACCACTTTTGCATCTGGCTTTATGTGGATACTATAGAATTAAGCCTGGGCCATAAGGCTTTGCAAGCAAGTGCCCTTAACTGCTGATCCATCTCTCCATCCCAAAAATTTCTATATTTTTAATAACCACTTCTGCACCTGACATTATTCATAAGAAACATTCTAAGGTTGGTAAGCCTCAACTCCTACATCATAGATTCTTGAGATCAAAGAATTGAAGCATTGATAGCCAAATTCTCCTTTAGATAATGGGAAGTAAAATGAAAATTTATCCCAGATGACCCAGCAAGTTAGTAACAGAGTTGTACCTATAACAGCAATCTCATGATTTTTAATACTTTGGCCCATTGTATGCAGATACCAAATGTTTGTGGGAGCTTTTCCTCTGAAACTCCCAAGACTTAAGACTTCCCTCAGTTAGCTAACCAAGCTAAATCAACACCATGCTGTTTCTTTTATTCTATGCTTCATAAACTTATAATAGGATTCCATTTTCTTCCTGAGATCCAAAACATCGCTCTCTACAATTTCTCTCTCCCCATTCACCAGCCCATATATGCTCATTATTTCCTCTCTAAGTACTAAGAGGATTTGAATCCAAGAAGATGACAGATCTCCTATGGAGCTACTCTCAAAGATTAAGTAACGTTGTATTCTGTTGGGCCCAACACATTAGGTCTGACAGAGAAATCCTTCCATTTTACCTGCAAAGACCAATGAAAACAAACTTCCTTAAGATGTCATCAGAGAAATAGTAACAGAGTTCTCTGTTGATCTGTCTTTAAAATTTCCATATCCCTGTATAATGGGTAGCATAATACTAAGTAGAAAGTTATAAAAATCACTTGTTTCATTTCTAACTCTGGGTTACTAAAATTTTATTCTAGCTGCCAAATAGCATTTCCTTGATCAAACCAACACATTTTAAAAATATTTTATTTTTCTTTATTTATTTGAGAGAGAGAAATAGGCAGGGAGAGAGAGAATGGGCATGCCAAAGGGCTGGAGAGATGGCTTAGTGGTTAAGGCATTTGCCTGCAAAGCCAAAGAATCCTGGTTCGATTCTCCAGGACCCACATAAGCCAGTAGCACAAGGGGGCACATGAAACTGGAGTTTGTTTGTAGGGACTGAAGGCCCTGGAGCACCCATTATCTCTGAAAGAAAGAAAGAAAGAAAGAAAGAAAGAAAGAAAGAAAGAAAGAAAGAAAGAAAGAAAGAAAGAAAGAGAGAAAGAGCAGGCGTGACAGGGCCTCCAACTACTGCAAACAAACTCCAGATGCATGCACCCCCTTATGCATCTGATTTACATGGGTTCTGGGGAATCGAACCTGGGTCCATTTGGCTTCACAGGCCAATGCCTTAACCACTAAGCCATTTCTCCAGCCCAATCCAACACATTTAAGCACAGAAAAAATACAGCTGGCCCCTGAATTCATTTGTGGATACATTCCCAAGAATTCCTGAGTTACACCTAGGAACCAACCTAGATTTTCCCAAACAATCACAAAGACAATGCTATCATTTGTTTCTAGGTTACAGGATTGTCACCAGCGATGGAAGACTTTAGATACTATATGGTTTCAGGAGTTTTTCCCAAGGAAGGTAGAAACTTGAAGACAAAGGGAAAGTCAGGGCTGGAGAGATGGCTTAGCCATTAAGGTGCTTGCCTGCAAAGCCTAAGGACCCAGATTTGATTCCCCAGTACCCATATAAGCCAGATGTACAAGGTGGTGCATGTGTCTGGATTTCATTTGCAATGGCTGGAGGTCCTGGGGCATCCATTCTCTCTATCTGCCTCTCTCTCTCGCTCTCTAGCTCTCTCTCTCTCTCAAATTAAATAAATAAAATATTTTTTTAAAAAGGGAAAATCAAGTTCTGAAATCCATGCATGCACTGAAAAGCTTCTGGCACACACCATAATCCACACTTAAAACAACTCATCTTGACCTATATCACTAATTTAAAAAACAAAAGAAGGGCACTGGGTATTACTCAGTGATTAAAAGCTGTTGTTGCAAAGCCTGCAGACCCAGTGTTCAATTTCTTAATAGCCATGTAAAGCCAGATACACACAGTGGTGCATACATCTACAGTTCATTTGCAGCAGCAAGAGGCCCTGGCATACCTTTGCTTTTTCATTCTCATTCTCATTCTCTCTCTCTCTCTCTGAAAGATAAACAAAACCTCTGTGTAGACCAACTGACAGAAAGCTGGAAAAAGCTACACTGCATGCAGCTCCATGGGAGAGAGAGAAGTTATCCATGGAGATAAACAACAGTGGATGTGCAAGCAAGTTTGGCCAGCCAGGCCAAATAACCCAACAGGTGCAATAGTGGCATGTCCGTTATGGGAAACTAACCACTGTCTACTTGGCCTGGAGGCCTGCTCCACAGAACCAAATACATGCCTGATACTGAAAACCTATGACAGGGGAAGTCATGAGCACTAGAGTTGTAATGCCTGCTGGTGTGTGTCTAAATGTATATACTATGCTCACCAAACTGCCTGGAAAGCACTTCTCTTAATCTTCATACCCATATATTAATGCTACTCTCACTTTTGGTTAGAGAAGCTTCTCTTTTCAGATGATGGTGACTTCTAGGATGAATCAAGAAGCACCATAGTGCTGAGAAGAAGTGACAGAGAAGTGTTGCACTGAAACATCTCTATCACACCTTCCAAAACTCAGAGTCCATTGTGGAAGAGGGGGCAGAAAGAATGTAAGAGCCAAAGGAAAGGTAGGACTCCTTACAATGCACTCTTCTAGACACAAAATGGCCTGGATGTCCATGACTTCACCGTGCTTGACACTACCTACACAAGACCAGTACAATAGGAGGAAAAGATGATGACATCAAAATAAAAGAGATACTGATTGAAAGGAGGGAGTTGATATGAGGGAGAGTGGAGTTGTGAAGAGGAAAGTGAGGGGGGAGGGAATTATCATGGTTTGTTGTCTGTAATTATGGAAGTTGTCAATAATAAAGTAATTAATATTAAAAAGATAAAACATGAGAAACAACAGCCAGAGAGGAAGATAAGTTGCCAACATTAACACAACATATTGGTGGCAGAGCAAGGACTAAAAGCTGGGTCTCTTGAACCCTTCCCATTAACTGGCAAAGAATTTTTCTGGTCCTAAGCAATCAGTCTTGCACTGATTTTTCCCAAAGCTGCTTCCCACCTCACCTTCCTGAACCTACTATCACCGTCCAAGCCATCAACCACATTATGGAGTTTTACTATAATATTTCTGACAGAGGAAAAAAAATCAGTAAAAAGGCAGTAAGCCTAGACATTTGTTGTTTGCTTGCCTTGTTTTGACTGATCATAGTCTAGATAAGTCTTGCATAAAATTCAAGATCAAATAGCAACAGTCATAATATCTGTAATAATAATAATACCTCCTGCCATTTATTTGGCATTCAAAGCATCCAGAGTCCTATTCATTTTATTACACACATTGTTTCACACAACCCTCACAAACAGATTGGCCAGTATACTATTTTAATCACATCTTTAAAACCAGAGACAAAGACACAGCGAAATTATACAACTTCTTTCAAGTGACACAGACCATAAATGGTGAAGCGTGCATTGAAATCTAGTACCAGAGCCCTGGATGATAATCACTATCAAGCATTTTCCAGGCTCGCAAGAGCGATGTCAAGGTCAGCTTCTTGTTTCTACCCACAGTAGAAAGAATAATGTCATGACTAGAACATAACACTATTGTTGATACAGTCTTCCATAGGCAATTTCATATTGAATGGCAAATCTTCAGCAAATTCTTCTTCCTGGCTTTACTTAACCCCTTCTTCAAAGTGCATAATCCCCTTACCCTAAGATTTTCTGGGTGCTGAAGAGGGAGCTCAGTAGTAAAACATTTCCCTGGCACATAGGTTCCATCCCCAGCATCACCCCTCCCACACACACACACACACAAAGAGAGAGAGAGAGAGAGAAAGAGAGAGAGAGAGAATGAGAGAGAATTGGATAATCCTTGCATTATTGGAGAAGCTCCAGGTACTTACCAATAATACAGTTTCTCAAGAACTATGTTATCATAAGTGGTTATCACAGGCCTTCTGCTTTCTTCTCCACTTTATATATGAACTTGAATCTCTACTGTTTTCCTTCCCTCCAGATAATCAGGAACACTGAAACACTTAGGATATGTGTTCCTGAAATAGCCAGAGGGCCCAGACAGAGATTCTACAAATCACAAGGAAGAGGAGGTTATGGGTGGGGCTTAAGAGACATCTGAAAAAATTCTAAGCACAGCAAGGTGTTTTACAAGTTGACAATTATTCTTTGGATATATCAACAGAATTTGAAGAGCTTGCTGTAATAAAAAGTACAATGATATAAGTATCAGAGTGAGGCTGTGTGTGTGTGTGTGTGTGTGTGTGTGTGTGTGTGTGTGTACCTAAACCAGTAAGAGGCAAATGATCTCTCTCATCTTTAAAATGGAGGAAATGATTCAGGCCTAGCTGGATTGTCAGGAAGAGGAAATGAGAGGGAAGTATAGGAAAGGTCTTTGAGAATAGTAAATTGTTCTATATACATGAGAGGGCGTTGCCATTACACAAAACCTGAAAAGAATTTATCAATCTTTTTTCCCTATGAAATCAGACTTGGTATTCCACTACTGATAACCAGGCACTTGTAATTAATTAATCTCTAATTTCTACCACCCTTTCTGGCCCATTATCATTAGAAAGGTATGGACATTTTTTCTTCTGCTAACTTTGGGTTAAAAAATAAGTGCAAAACCCACATTACCCATGGGTAATGGGAGGACAGGGAGAAGGCTAACGATGTACCATCATGGCTGCATACACACTATATACATAACTAATAAAAATAGAAGGAACAGTAGGAACAAAAAAATAAGTGTAATAGAATTTGATACTTTTTATTCACATTTTTAGGGTAACTAAACTATCAGCAAATCATTTAGAATAGGGCTCAGGGAGAAAGAAAGTGGAAATATAAAGGGTAGACTTAGGGAAAATTACTATAATTATAAGCTTGATTGTCATCTGCAGGTGAAATGAACAATTGATTTGCTTTTACATGAGAAGGCATTGGCCAGGTATGGACTCCAGCATCAGCTTTGCCAGATGACTTTAGAAGCTTATAACACAGCCTGCAGTTTATTTAGCCCTTGCTAGGCACCAATCCCTGCCAGATACTTGATATGTATTGTCTCATTTAAGTCTGCCAGACATTGATGGCCCCTATTAATATTATCTCAACATCACAAATGAGGCATTTGAATCTTTAGAAAAGGAAGTTTCTTAAGGGCATATAAGTTAAGCAAGGAAAGATAACACTGATTCTAAGGGCCATGCTCCTTTTAATGTAAAATACTGTCCTTTGACCAATCTCACTCTCAGAAGGTCAATTTTCTCTCATGCAAGTTAGACCTATGATAGTCTCAGTTTCATCAGTAAATCTGCCATGTTTCCATGCAAGGTTTCAGGGTGTGACTCAAGAGCACTGTCTTCCTGGATAATTAATCTTCTTTCAAAGACACCATCCAATATATATATATATATATATATACTATTCATAGCTTCTGGAGTATGCCCATGACTCAACATCAGAATTAGAATGTCTAAAACCTGCCAGGTCTTGAGGTCTACTTTCAAGCTGAGATTGATACACATCTCACTAATAGTACAATCAGCCTATGACCTAGTGGTGAGTCAAACCAAATTTATTTTTGACAAATAACATGCCCTGCAATGGAGTAGCTTATAAAGAATGCAGAAGATGATTTTATGTACATTCAAACACACAAAAAAACTTAAGACCAGAAAAAAAATCATCATGGTCGCCACTAACCGAGCAGTGTAATAATTCTGTACCAAACACACACACACACACACACACACACACACACACACACACCCCACATGATGAATTTAGGCATATACTAACTGATTTAAATAATTATATGCAAATTAATATGGGTATGGTTTCCATTGAACACATCACTTAAACATTCAATTAAATATAAACATGCTTATCATTGCATCATAGCTAAGATTACCTACTGACATTAATACTGATTTTCACTTATAGAATATATTCAATAAATTTTATAAAGTCATAAGTAGTCATTCGTTTCAATAATACTTTTAAAAAATGGTATCCTGAGTTCTTCCAGATAACAAATTTCTTGAGTGCTATCAAAGCTGGAAAATTTGTTTCTGAGCTTCCATAGTAGCATCAAGGTTTAAAGCAATTATTCCTGATTCAGCCTACATATTTCAGAGTTTATTCTCTGTTTACACATTGCAGAATTTGTCCCTAATCTAAGCAAATCAGAGCTTTATTATTTTATAAATATCACCCAATAAACCACCAGCAAGCCTTTAAAAATAATTAAATAGTATGACTTTTCTGGCCTGGGGAGATTGCATAGCGGTTAAAGATGCATGCCTAAAGGGACTGCAGGTTCTGGTTTGATTTCACAGTACTTATGTAAAGCCAGATGCTCCAAGGAGCTTATGAATCTGGAATTAGTTTGCAGTGTCAAAATACATGCTCCCACCCAATCTCTTTCTCATAAATAAATAAAAATATTTAAAGAAATAAAAATACGACTTTAAAAAAAGTTCATTGGGTATCATCAGGACATATGTCTTAAAATAAATCTGTTATTGTTAAATATACCTTAAAGCTGAAGAACAAATCACTGTCTTACAAGGGGATCACTATGTTGAAAATAATAGCAATAAATCTCTTTTCTCCCCTAGCACTCCTCTACACTTGCCAGATGCTCCCAAGGACTGGTTTGAAAATAAAATGTCCTGTTCTCAAAACATTCACATCATGTAACAACAAAGACAAAAACTAAGCTGTCCTCCACCCACTCACTACTCATTAAAAGCAGAATACACAATGTATGACAGAAGGTTTTATAGTCATTCAAAGTTGTTGCACCAGTATGCTCTTTCATGTCCACAAGGGATTGATTGTAAGAATGTGAAAATAATGTAGTTATATAATATCATTTTATGTATTACTTGTAGGAACTTCAATTATAGGAATAAATGTTAACAATAACAATTAAGTATTTTGTCATGCATTTATTGTATGAAAATTACTTTTGGTAGCCTACTACATGTCATGTACTGTGATAGGTAGTGGAGCCACAGCAATGAATAAGACAAAGTCCTTACTTTCATTTCTGGTATGAGGGACAGACAATAAGCATATCAGATAATCATGCAAAGGAAAATAAAGCAGAAAAACATGAATGACAGCGATGAGGTTTCAGTTTTTTTTTTTTTTGTTTTTGTTTTTTGTTTTTGTTTTTCGAGGTAGGGTCTCACTCTGGTCCAGGCTGACCTGGAATTAACTATGTAGTCTCAGGGTGGCCTCGAACTCGCAGCGATCCGCCTACCTCTGCCTCCCGAGTGCTGGGATTAAAGGTGTGCGCCACCACACCCGGCTGAGGTTTCAGTTTTGATAAGATGGTAACGGAATCTCTATAAAAGTGCCATGAAGGATCTCAATAAAATGAAGCACGGAAAAATACAGGGAAAAATGTTCCAGGGAGAGATGAACTAGCACATTCTCAATCTTTACGGCAATAATAAGCTTAGAGCTGGGCATGGCTGTGCACACCTATGATGCCAGCACTCGACAAGCAGAAGTAGGAGGATCACAGTGAATTTGAGGCTACCCTGAGACTACATAGGGAATTCCAGTCAGCCTGGACTAGAACAAGACCCTACCTCAAAACCAAACAAAAAATAAAAATAGTAAACTTAGTAGTTCTAGAAATAGCAAGGCCAGAAGGATAGAGAATAGGGAAGATTGGGTGATAAGTTGTGGCTCTTTTTATGTTGTTGTGAGGTAATAGAGGTAGTGGTGGTTTATTTTTTGAGACATCATCTCTTTTGAGACCCAGGTTGGCCTCAAACTTGCAAGCATGCAAGCTGGAAGTGACTCCTTTCGGGTCCTCTTGAGCCTACCTTTCAAGTGCTAGGATTACAGGTGTATCACCACACCTGGCACGAAAACAGGAAAAGCTGGAAGATAATCTCACTCCTATAGGCAGGGAGTGGGTCACAGTGATGAATGTGTTATTTATTTTTAGTGAAATGAGACTCACCTGAATAGCCACAAGCAGAGTGACTTGATATAAATTAAAGTGTAAAAAGTCTTGCATTGAAGGAAAAGATAGAAAAAATGACTCAGGTTAGAGCAGTCAGTGACTTAGAACAGGTTGATAGCAATGGAGATGCTGACAGAATTTCCTGGTGGGTTAGGTGTGAACTATCACATGAAAATGATTATTTTAGCATAGGCAACTTATAAATGTTTATGGCAACAAGAATGATGAAGCAGAGTTCAGTTAGAAATAGCTGAATTTACACTGCCTAAATAATACCCCAAGGGTGAGAGGGATACTTGACTTTAGAGATTAAGGGGACGATCGGAGCTTTGGATGTATGTTTGCGAGTCAGGAGCACATTGACGGTATTCATCTCATTGAATCAATTGGAGTCACCTAAGGTATAGTGTAGATGAGATCATGAAAAGAGAAGCCAGGTGTAGTGGCATGTACTCACAATTCCAGCACTGGAGAGGCAGGGACAGGAGCATTCCTAGGGCTTGCTGACCAACCAGTCTAGCCTGATTGGAGAGCTCCAGGCCAATGGGAGACCTTGTCTCAAAAATATAAGCAGTCTTACTGAGGAGCAACACCTTTTGGCCTTCACACACATATGCACAAAAATGTCCACATGGCCCCCATGATAAAGAAAAGAAGAGCATTGACTATGACCTTCAATATATAGAAGATGAAAAGATAAGGAGGACTCACAAAGGAGACTATGGATAGACCAAAAATTCAAACTTCATGGTGTCCTAATTTTTCCCAACTGGAAAATAAATGCTTCAAGGATAAATTGACAGGCAATATCAGAAGTTTCTGATAAATGGAGCAGATGAAGCTTGAGAATCATCTACTGGACTAAGTAAAAAGAAGATAAACTATGATTTCTATAAGGGTATTCATTCAGGGGTATATAAGGCTCAAAACAAAAGAGTTCAACATAGAATGGAGGGGCAAAATTTGACAACTATTGGTATATATACTTATTAGAACTGGGGAAAATAAACAAAGTGTTTTTCCCCATTTTCATACAATCAACACCATACATATTACCTCATCTTCAGTAACCACCAAAATGTGAAGGGATTAATTCTGATTAATAACTAATCAATTCTATAACAGATTGAGGACTGAATCCTTAAGATGCTAATTGTAATCCTCTGGTTACAATCTACTTATAACTTGGCCATAAATTAAATGATGGTGTGAAGAACCTCCACCTTGGATTCAATTCATTTGTTAGGACAGCTCACAGAACTCAGGGAAACACATCACTGGGTTTCCTCATATACTATAAAGGCTACTACAGAGGAAGCAGATTACAGTTAGAAGAGATGCAGTGGAAAAAGATTTGTAAAAGGGAAACAGGGCTTCCATGCCTTCTTTAGGTACCTCCACATGTTCAGCTCTCCAGAAGCTTCCTAAACCCAAGCCTTTGGGGTTGTATGGAGGCTTCAGTGCATAGGCATGATTGACTGATTAGCACTGATTGATTAATTAAATCTCTCCGCATTAGTGATCAACTCAACATTTAGATTCCCTCCCTTCCTTAGAGAGGGGCAGTAGGACATGGGAAGAGAGTATATACTTAAAATATCCCAAGAAATTTAGAGCTGTTTGTCAGGAAACATGACAAAGACTGTATACATACATGCATACATACATACATATGGTACATATGCAGTTGATATATGCTACTAAAATTTTGAAGAACAAAATGATACTGGCCCATTCATAGAACCCCATTCAGTCATTAGTAGTGATTTCAACCTATCTTCCATAGCATGACACATGACACAAGCAAGATGACTCAGATTTGAGGGCTTCTAAGTGACATATTATTTCCTTTGAGAGGTTTTGCTATGTGTGAAATAAGAAGCTAGAGTTAGAGGGAAATATCTTATTTCCTCTCTCTTTAAAATGCAGATGGAGAGCCGGGCGTGGTGGTGCACGCCTTTAATCCCAGCACTTGGGAGGCAGAGGTAGGAGGATTGCCGTGAATTCGAGGCCACCCTGAGACTACATAGTTAATTCCAGGTCAGCCTGGACCAGAGTGAAACCCTACCTCGAAAAACCAAAAAAAAAAAAAAAAAAAATGCAGATGGAGAGCTGGAGAGATGGCTTAGCAGTTAAGGTGCTTGCCTGCAAAGCCAAAGGATCCAGGTTTGATTCCCCAGGACCCATGTAAGCCAGATGCACAAGGTGGTGCATGTTTTGTTCGTTTGTCTCTTTCTCTATCTCTCGCTAATGAATAAATTAAAATGTAAAATAAAATAATAAAAAAATTCTTAAAATGCAGATGGAACATGTGACAGGAAGGCTTGATCCTGACCTTCCTTAGATGGTTGTCAAGCATATTTGGGAGGGGTCTTCTTTGACAGATGCAGGGCAGAGTCCTTTGCAATTATTCATCTAAGAGCATTTGTCTGAGGGAATTAGAAACTACCAAAGTTTTGCTTCTCCAGTGAATACTTTAGCAAACATTTCCCCTCTGCGCAAATTGTCTTGCAATAAAATAATATTATTTTTTTAAACTTACCATTTCTCCAAAGTGTGTGCAATTTAAAATTTTCATTTGTTTTCTTCTAAGTTTACTTTCTGCAGTAAGTCATCAGAAATAACTTTATTTTTACAAAAAATATTTTTGTTTAAATTTTGGTTGTTAGTTGAATTATAACTGATGAATTGAATCAAAGGTCTACTAGCAATTCTGGTTGTTGTTCAAAATAAAGACTAGAAAAAATAGTCATTATGGCTTTTTACAAGCTTGCAGGGATCTAACAATGTCAGTGAACATACTTCCAAAGAGTGGTGCTAAGTAAATGCTTACCTCTAGGCGAGATTATTTTGACTCTGGCTTTGGCTGGTGGCATATTTGGAATGCAGTCTGTGGCTATTCATCATTTCAGTCTCTTGCTGTCTGCTTCTCCTCCTGCCCCTCAATCTTTGGGCCCACTCCTTTTCTTCTTTCTGCCTTTCTTTTTCCTTTTTCTGCTCTCTATTTTACTCATATTTACTAATTACATGAAGCGTAATTTATCTAGTAAACTAGCCACTCCATTTTCTGTGCCTTGCCCATTTTGGGTACCAATGTCAATGTGGAATGACTTGGCACCTTGTTTTACAAGTTCATTGTTGCAAATAGCCAGATATACATGAACTTATATATCAGACTGATGAAAGTGCACAGCAAGACATGGTACAGTTGGAAAACAATCACCAGATATTACACAAAAAAAATGCATGGGAATTAACAGTGTAAACAAGAGACACACAGACATATGCAAGGAGAGGCACTTCAGACTGGATCTTAGAACACCAACTCATCACTTTGTCATGGACTACTTAGGTCTTGTTGTCATCTCTGCCTAGGAAATGGCCAGGAGATGAACTCTCTGCTGTCCCTGTACTCAGTTCAGCATGTTCCTGCCTATTGATGCACCCTACTCCCACACTGTCTGGAGCCCTCACCTCCACATCTCTGTGATCTTTTGTTGACCCCATACTTGGACTCCTGCATTGACTCTTGGTATTACCTCTCTGACTCCTACAGTCTTTTGATCCATTTTTCAGCTTTCTGCAATTTATGGATATATGTGATGTGAATGTTAAATATGTTAGCAATTAAGATTGAAATAGAGTAAGGAATTTGCAATTTCCTTGGTCACAAATGCAAGTGAAAGCAACAGTATTCTACAAAAGATCTGATGAAACAGTTGTAACTTGAACTTGTGAATCTATGGATATTCTATTAAATTCTGACATTGTGGGAAGGCAAGGCACAAACCTAACAGTCTATACTATTAGCATAGCTTGCTCATGACCCTGATGTTTCTCTTTTCCACTAAATAGAAATTAATATATTTTTGATTACTTCCTACTCTTAAGTTTCAAATACTGGAGCAGTTTCTCTTTTCTTTTCAAATTCTGATAGGGTATCACTTTGTAAGCCAGGCTTCATGCCCTCATACTTGCTAGGTAGCCCACACTGCCCTCAAATTTGGTATGTAGCCTATATCAGCCTCAAACTCACAATCCTCCTGCCTCTGGTGACAGAATGCTCAGATTATAGGTGTTCAACTCAATGCCCAGCAGAATTATTATTTTCAATACATTCTTCATCAGTTCTTGGGCTTCAGAGCAATATTTTCCATATAGCACTTGAAGATTAGTTATCTTGCAAGTATAGTGCTTCTGACTTTCCCTGACAAAGTTGCTTTTTATTCATTTGTAAGTAAATCTTTATTGTTTTTCAGCAGACTCATAGTTCTTCATTAAAAGGAGTTTTGGGCTTTAAGCAGACTTGTGCTTCCTCCTTATAGGCTCCAAATCCTCATCTCTATCCTTCGTGATAGGTCAACTTACGTAATGCAATTTTTTGCTATTCATGATACATAGCTACTTTTGAGCCTAGATTTGTCAGTTTCCTAAGTGAATTTAGAACCATCTTATCAAAACAAACCTCAGCGTTTCTGTTGCTCTAACCTTTGCCCGACTTCACCTTTGCTTACTGCATTAGTGCTGACATGGTCATAGGCATCCCTCCAGATAATCAGGCATTTCCTAAAGGTCCATTTTGCACTGAATGTTACAGATATGAAAACAGACAATACGCAATATTCCCTGCTCTTACTTCTATTCATAAAACAAAAAATCATTATAAAGTGGTGCCTTAACTAAAGTTACTTATATAAATGTGAATTGGTGTATCACTTTTGGAGATGGTAGGGCTAAGGAGACAAATAGTCACCTCGTATCCATTTTCCTTCCCTTCAGTTATCGCAGAACCTCCAAATTTTAACTGGTTGCAAGGCAATACAAAATGAGCATTGTATTTCAGAGTGTCCTTTCAGCTCCATAAAGCTTGTGATTAAGGTGTGGACTAAGACATGCAAATGGGAGTGTTATGTTTAATTTGTGTCTGGCCTTTAAAGAACATAGACCCGTCCTGCCCTTCTCCTTCTCTACATCCTACTAATTACAATGTGATCTTGGTACAGAGCCTCTTTTGATCAAGCAAACAAGTGAAGTGCCCCAAGCACAGAAGAACAAGTAGTTCAGAATAGTCCAAGGCCACTGCTGATCTTTTTGTAATAAATCTGTGAACTCTTCATGCATCTCTGGATTCACTAGACCCAGATAGTCACACAAGACAAATTGAGCTTCTTTCTTGTTTAAGCAAAACCTATAATTAAAATTTAATGAGGAGCGGCTGGCAATGTACATCAAAATCTTTCCAGTTCATATCCATTTATTTCCAGATTTCCAAGGAGAATCCAACCCTCCCTTTTTACATACCTTATGAGTCTGAAGCTGGTGAAGCTTTCCTGTTAAGGACCATATTATATCTATATAGCACTTCCCTTGGCTAAAGCTTTCTCAAAGTTCCTGGGAAATAAACTATATCAATCCAAACTACTTTCAAATATTATACTCACAAAATCCTAAATAAAATATAAGTCAGGTGTAGTGGTTCACACCTTTAATCCTAGCATGTAGGAGACAGGAGGCTAAGGTAATAGGATCACCATGAGTTCAAGGCCAGCCTGGGAGACAGAGTGAGTCCCAGGTTGGCCTGGCCATTCTGCATCAAAAAATTACATATGTGTGTGTGTGTTCCATTGTTTCCCTTTGAGGCTTTTATAGCCCTTTAAAGTTGTAAATAAGAGACAGTTCATACTGAAGGACCTTCTCTAACCCTCTGGTGGTTCGGCCATTGTGATGGCACTCTCAGTTTTAGCGCCATGCTGCTACCACATTTTCCAGTGGTTGATAGCTCACCCCACGTGTTTTGAGTATTATCAGAATGTACTGGAGTTCATTTCTTATCCCAAATCATTGTTCATTCTCTCAAGATTATGTGCTATTTTTCCTGCAAAATGCCAGACAAAGAAAATCACTCATTCAATAACCACAGTTTAATCATTGCTGGATGTGCAAAGGGCAAGGACCATTCCTTAGACTGGAATTATACCTACAGAGCTTTTTCTAAGCATCCATGGGATGTTTAGAATGCCTTATCTCCAATCGCCCTGCTCAGAACCATTTTACTCCTTGGAAGAAGTTGGGATGATCGTGGGAAATTGCTGATGAAAGAGGTCCACCATAGATTACTTCCATGATCAATGAATTAGCATTCAGTTTCAGATAAACCCACAGTACTATCCAAAAGCCCAATTACATGGCTCCACCCAAATTCATTTATTTTTTAAAAAATGCTTTATTTATTTGTGTGTGTGTGTGTGTGAGTACACATGTGCTCACTAATGCCACAGTGAACATGTGGAGGCCAGAGTACAGCTTCAAGGTGCCTATGTGTTTGTTGCAATGCAAATAAACTGCCAGACTACAAGGAGACATAAGTCAGCTAGCTGGCCTGCCAGCTTTGGATGCTCCTTGATCAATCTCCCATTATCATAGGCACATTGGGATTGCAGTCACATGCATCATGTTGCATCTAGCTTTATGTGAATGCTGGAGAACTGAACTCTGGGCAGACAGGTTTTACAAGCAAGTGCCTTTAACCCCTGAGCCATTTCCTAGCCCCCATTCTATTTCTGATAAGGTCTATTTCCATACTATGCTGAATGTGCCCAATTTCATATATTCTTGATAAGTATAACCCTTTTCCTACTCTCTCCAATTATGCCATTCCTTCCTGCCCCATACTCTCTTAAAAACAAAATTGAAATTTTCATATGGAAAGTCCTGCATCTTTCTGATTTGAAATAAAAACTTTTCCATACCCTCTCTTCCCTTTTGTTGTTATAAAGGAGATAGATTTGCCATCATCTATGGTAAAAGCCCTCATGTGTGTTTTCAATTCCAACACTGCTCACAATAGGAATTTGGCAATTATTTTTTCTTCTTGTCTCTAATATATATAGTCAACACACAAAGGAAAGATAGATGGATACACACATCTCAGCAGAACACATTTCATTAGCATGTAAACTTATTTATCCCCACTCAAACCTTAAAAGTAAAAGCAAACTAACTTGCCTAAATATTTGCATTTGACTATTTCTAGAAATTTGTCAATTCTTGCTATTTTTGTCAAACTCTTTGACTCATCGTCTCTCCAATCCTTTCTGGTTCTTCCCTCATGCTACTACCAATTGCTGACTTTCCTGGAACAGGCCTCATCAAAAGAATTAATAATCTCCATGCTACTGAATCTGGTAAATATGTTCTGATCTTGCTTATCTCTCAGCAGCATTCACTTTTCACCTTCTTTGTTATGAATTGGTTTTTGTTTGAGGTAGGGTCTCATTCTAGCCCAAGCTGACCTATAACTCACTCTGTAACCCTAAGCTGGCCTCAAATTTACAGCAATCCTCCTACCTCAGCTAGCATCAAGAATGTTGCCACCAGGCCCTGCCTATTTATCATCTTTGTGTTTGTTTGTTTGTTTGTTTGTTTATGAGAAAGCGACAGAAAGAGGCACACAGAGAGAAAATAGGTGCACCAGAGCCTCCAGCCACTGTAAAAGAACTCTAGATGCATGTGCCACTTTGTGCATCTGGCTTACATGGGTCCTGGGGAAATCAAACCTAGGTCTTTTGGCTTTGCAGGCAAGTGGCTTAACCACTAAGCCATCTCTCCTGCCTTATTTACCTTCTTGTAACACTCTCCTTTTACTTCCTGACTTCAGATTCCCAGTTTTCTTTCCACCTCTTTTGTTGAGCCCTTTCATTTCATTTTCAGGCTCATCTTTTGCTTATCCTAATAGTAGGTTTCAGAGGGCTCTGAAGTTTTGGTTAAGATCATCATGTCTCCTGATTCTATGTTCTCCCTGGGTAATTTTATCCACCTTGATCCCTTTCATCTCCATGCGAATGCCAATGACAATCAAATGTGAATCTCCCACCAGAACTACCGTACCAATCTGCAGATCTGTATATTCAATTACTTACTTGCCATCTTCACTTGGGAATCTCATAAATGCCTCAAAACAAAATGAAAATCATAATCTTCCATCTGAATAAAATGAATATTCTACTGAACCATATAAACCAGAAACCAGAGTCACCCTAGAAATCTTTATCCCTCATGTCCAACCCATAACATTTCTCAAGTATCCCTTGTAAATACTTACATCCAGCTCTACTGTATGCTTGCCTAAACCTCCACCATGATTTTGTAATCTATTTGGAATATTATAATAGTTTCATTTTAGGGTGTTAGTGGGGATTTAACTCAAAACATATCTTAATACATCCTCTTGAATCTATGCTGTCTAAACTTTATTTACATTGAAAACAGAGTGTTTCTATTTGATTTTCAAAATGTAAATCTGTTTATAGTAATTCCAAGCTAAAAATTGTTCATGGTCCCCCCCCCTTTTTGTTGGAGAGAGACAGAGAGAGAGGGAGAAGAAGACAGATAGAGATGAGTGTGCCAGCAGCCTCTCAGCTGCTGTGAACGAAATCCAGATGTGTGCGCCCCCTTGTGGTCAAGTGTGGCATTGCTCCCTTGCATCACTTTGCATCTGGCTAAACATGGGACCTGGAGATTGGAACCGCTGGCGATTGGAACTGGCGGTGTTCTTAGGCTTAGGAGGCAGGTGCCTTAACCACTAAGCCATCTTTCCAGCCCATGGTTCCCTTTTTTTGACAACTTCTATACTTACAGACAATAAACCATAATATTTACCTCCCCTCCCCATTCCCCTTTAGAACGCCAATCTCCATCGTATCCCCTCCCTCTCTCCATTAGTCTCTCTTTTAATTTGATGTCATCATCTTTTTCTTCTTTTATGAGGGTCTTGTGAAGGTATTGCTAGGCACTGCAAGGTCATGGATATCCAGGCCAGTTTCTGTCTGGACAGTTGCATTGTAAGAAGTCATACCCTTCTCTTGGCTCTTACATTCTTTCCGCCACCTCTTCCGCAATGGACCCTGAGCCTTGGAGGGTTCCCTTTTTATGTTAGTATTAAGTATCAAAATCCTTGGCATGGTCCTCAAGGTTCTGAATATTATACTACCTAGTTCTTCAGCTGCTGCTTCTTAAGAACTGGCTTACTTGTAATCTGCACTATGATGACCACAAGGCCCATGAGTGAGCTACTCTATTTGTTCTGACTATAATGATCTTTCCCTGTCTCCTTTGGACTACTTAGATTCCATTTATATTATTATCCAAGACACAGAGAAGTTCAGTTACAGGCCCAAGATGACACAGATAGTAAAAGGAAGTAAACAAAATTCAAGCACAATCAGCCTGATTCTGCAGCCTGTGATTTTTAACTATCATTCTGCTGCCAGGAGGCTTTCTTTCACAATTGAGCTTTAAATTATTTCTTTACCATTGAGATTATTTCACTCACATCCATCTCCTCTGAATAACCATAAGCTCCATAAGTGCAGGGACTACTACTTTCTACTTTTGCATTAGCAGGATACTTGCTGCATAGTAGACAACAAGTGCTTAAGTAATGAATGGACAAACTGATAGTTTTAAGACTGTGAACTAGTTTTTTTTCCCCAAAGATCCTCTACTTTTAGCAAGCTGGCAGAATTCTAATCTAAAATAAAGCTGCCCGTGGTCTATTTTAGTACCTGATACTTTCACAACATAAGTCACCAAAGGATTTTTCTCAGTAACATTTTGAAGTTACATAAATAACAAGCATGTCAAAGGAAGACATGGAAGGAAAAAAAAAAAAAAAAACATGTTCCCTGGAACTAAACTGCTCTTATAGACATTATTTAGAAATATGCACATAATCCTTTAATAGTATTTCTAAAATACTTATGGATGACTTCATATTTTCTGCTTCAAAGAACATGACATACATAGAGATTATGAATACTTGAAACATTATAGAAACTCAACTTCTTCCCCCTGTTTTGTCAATGGTAGTAGTATAACTTCCCTAGATTCCTTACTCTTATTTATCCCAAGCATATATCATGAATATATGAAACATAATAAAAATTCTATCCTTTTTTGTGGGGACATTGACTGATCAACTATAATATCCTCCTGATGCAATTCCCAACTTAAAATAAATCAGGTTCTGGCCATTCTCCACACTGCAGCTGGTATGACCTCTTCAAAATTCAAATATGTCTAAAGCCTTCCACTGAATTCCCACTATTCTACAGAAAAATTTATAATGGGAACTCGCAATTGAATGCATTCATGACATTCCAGTGTTTCTCTAAGCATGTGGCTGTATTGGTTCTCTTAATCCATGCCATAGCATTGTAGGACACATATGGATGCTGTTGCAATTGACTAATAATGTCACTTGAGGCATAAACATGTTGCATCATTACCTTAGGTCTCTTTAGTTATCAAGGGATGATCCCAAGTTAGAAATCCAGGTGGAATCCTTTTGGACTGTGTGCCTTTAACTCCTATGCTATTATAGTCTCCTATGAAAGAACTTACAAAGCCATTTGCACTACAATCAATGCTTTGCACTCTCTGGAACTTAATAACACTTTCAGTTTCTTCTCCAACATAGAGGTTTTGAAAAGCAGTATCTTGTTTACCTCTAAATCTTTGTCCATGCAGTACCATTAAGACCATCATGCTAAGGCTTCATCATTACTAGATTACCTCTAGTTACTAAGGTTTAGCTGAGGTAATACTTCCTTTCACATTATTTCTGTTCTAACATCCCCTAGATGGACTATGAACATCTCTGAAGTGCTCTGTACTGAAATATCAGCATAAGAAATTCTGCAGTTATTTATTTATTTATATATTTATTTATTTATTTATTTATTTATTTATTTATTTATTTATTTATTTATTTGAGAGAGAGAGAATGGGCACTCTAGGCACTCTAGGGCCTCCAGCCACTGCAAACGAACTCCAGACGCATGTGTCCCCATGTGCATCTGGCTTACGTGGGTCCTGGAGAATTGAACTGGGATCCTTTGACTTTGCAGTCAAATGCTTTAACAGCTAAGCCACCTATCCAAACCACCTCTGCATTTTTAATGGCACTCACTAGTATAGAGAACAATCTTTCAAAAACTAAGTGTATGGAAAAATTGCTGTATAATAAGTGTTTTTATTTTACTCTAGGTTTCTTACATACTCTCCTATTTCAAGAAGATAATAAGGGTCACTTTATTATTCCTTACCCTCTTCTACTATTGAAAGAGCCAAAAACAGAAGTCTCAAAACCCAAGCTAATGGGAGAGAATATGCTTGGGAATGTCAGTGAGGGTGTCTAGAGACAGATGAAATTATTTTTAAGAGTTCTGAAGGAAGGGAAAGTGACATATAGTTCAGACAAAAAGAATTCAGGGGTCTGGTAAGGGTTATAGGTGGCAGGGAAAAGAGACAACAGCTCATATCAGATGCATGAAAACAGGCTAAGAAGGGAGAAAAACTATAGGCACATTTCCTTGAGTTTTTTGGACCCTAGACATAGAATTATGTCTCAAAAATGAACCAGTCATCCAAACATAAGATGGGAGTAGCAGCAACAAATATGAAAGGACAAATTGAGGTTGAGACAAAATGGTAAATCAAAGTGTGCATCATGAAGTTAATGGAAGATTAATAATCAACCATCAAAAGAGACTTCTGAGCTGGGGAGATGGCTCATCAGATAAGAGCTCATGCATGAGGGCCTAATTCATACTGAGTTCGATTCCCTAGTACCCATGTAAGCAGCTGGGCCAAAATAGCAGCTCCAGGTTCAGAGAAGGGACTCCACATCAAGTAAATAATGTGGAAGAGGAATAGAAGAAGACACTTGATATTTTCCTCTGACCTCATGTGTGCTCTTAGAGCAAGCATCTGCTCATGCATGCACATGTACCACACACACACACACGGAGAAAGAGAGAGGGATACTCCCCTGAATTTGGGGTGTGTCTAAGGTCTCAAATATTTGTATTAACCAGCAGGCAGCTCAAGTATGAACTAAAATTGCATGTCACTCTTTCCTGGAAGAATGTTGAATAGAAGAAAATTTACTAGATATTTTAAAGTAGAGAATTTCTTGCATACTCACATTTGTTTGTAGCCTAGTGTAAAGGTTAATTTGGATTGTCAACTTGGAAGGATTTAGAATCACCATGGAAATAAATCTCTGGTCATATCTATGAGGATTTTGTTGATTAAGTTAACTGAGATGGGATGACCCATCCAAACTGTGGGTGGCACCATTCCTGAAGGAGAAAACTAGCTGAGCTCCAGCATTCATCTTCCTGACTACTGTTACAATGTGATCAGTTGTTTCATGCTCCTGCCACCATGCTATTCTCAACATGATGGGCTGTATCCCCTCAAACTGTAAGATGAAATAAACCCTCCCTTCCTTAAGTTGCTTTTGTCTGGTGTCTGTCACAGCAATGAGAAAATGAATTAATGCACATAGATCCATACAAGTACAATTTATAATAACATGTGGTGCATTCTAAGAAAGGAACAAGCACTTAAAAGGACAGGGACAGGTCTGTGCTCAACCTGATCTTGGGAGTGGTGGTCCAATAAGAGTGCTTGAAAGAAGTGGAACACAAGCTATCTCATAGATGAAGTATTTGCCAAAAGGATGATGTCAAGTCTGAGGGAATGATTTGTCCTCAGTGTGAACTAAGAGAATCTCTAGAGCAGATAAAGCTTAACACATCCAGGTATCTACAAGTAATTTGTTTTGGCTGTGATATAAGATGTACATAAGCATGGCTTCTGAGTCATGGTAAAAGACTTTGGACTTAATGCTGAGGGTTATAAGGAGGTAGTAAATGTAGTTGATACCTGAGGGTTGTGTTTAATAAGACCCCCTCTCCCTCTTTCTCTCTCCCTTTCAAAAAGAACTTAAAGGAAGGCACAAAATATACAAAAGAGGAAGGGAGTAATTGTGAAAAAGGAATCCTTACCAAAAACATATGTAATGGATCTAAAGTACAAATGTAAGAGTGAACTTGAACAGATAAAGAGCTACTTTTTTACTTCAAGACAGGACAATAACATGGGTGAAGATGCAAATCAATGTTTGTCTAAAACACAAGAAGGTTGGGAGATAGGTTTAGGCCCATGAGATGGCTTTTATTCCCTATGTGAAATAGGAAGCAAGGCCACCTCCTGAGACTAAGTGTGTAATATCTGTGTAAGTGGCTTCAAATGAGAGTAAATGGGGCTGAGGATGTGACTCAGCAATAGAGCATTTGTCTAGGATGTGCATGGCCTTCAGTTCCATCCCCAACAAAGGGGAGAAGGGAGGAGGAAAGAAGGGAGGGAGCTAAAGGGAGGAATGGAAAAAGAGAGAGGTGGAGAGAGAGAGAATGTTGGCCAGAGTCAAGAAAGAGGATGCAAAAGAGCTGAGGGGAATCCTGATGAATCTGAGGAAGGTCATGCAGAAGGATGTACTGACTAATCTCAATTCATTCTTCAGATCTCTGCTTCCATGTCACCTGATGAAGCTTCAGTGAGTTTCCTGGTTAATGCTTTCAAAGTAAAGACTACCTTTCTGTGATGGTCAATCTCTACTCATTAACTTGACAAGATTGGGAATAACCATGCAAATCTCTTGGCATGTCTACTAGGATTTTTCTAGATTGGGACCCACCATAACTGTGGGTGGTATCATTCCAGGAGCGGGGATCCTAGACTGAATAAAAAGGAGAAAGCTAGCTAAGCAAGAGCATTCATTACCATCTGTTTCCTCACTGTATCCTGAATGTGACCAGCTGCCTCAAGCTATGGCCACTATGGCTTTCCTGCCACGATGGCCTGCAACCTCAAACTATAAACTACATTAAACTCTCCCCTTTATTAAACTTCTGCTGGTCATGTATTTTGTCCTAGTGATGAGAAAGTAACTGATATACTTTCCTTTAGAGGCTTTTCATGGTTTTAATCTTATATATTAATTTGTGATGTTATCTGATTAATATCTATGCCATTAGACTATAAACTCAGTGAGGTCTAGAATCATATTTGTTTTGCTCACCACTATGTAATTTAACCCTTATTTTCCTGTGTCTAAGATGTGAAGAACATGAATCTCTCCCTCATGATCAGAATGCAGTTGTACCTACACATAGCAGATGTTCCATGCATTATGTATGTTGTACTAAGTGCCTACACATACACATTATTATATCTGCTTTATTGAAAAAAGAAAATGAAGCTCTGAGATATTTATCACCATGGGCAAGTTCAAGAGCGAGTAAATGGTACAATTAATTAGAATTCAATTCCAGGTCAACTTCAACATCCAAGCTCCTTTTCCTCTTCTACACTATTAGGCAATAAGAGATTTCACACGTGAGTTCACATAGGGGGATAGGCATTTCAAAGCTTCCCCCACAGCTTCCACATTAGCAAAGAAACTCAAAATGTCTCACATCCAAACTAATGACTTTAACAAAGTTACTATTCTCAGCCAACAAAGATAATATTTGTGAGCAGTAACATGTCATCTGCCTCCCAAATCATACCATGAAGGCACCTGCCAGTCTACCCTAGGTGACATTCATCTCTCTAGTATAAGTCTTGATTTGACAAGCAAACTGTAATGCTTACTTCTAAAGAACTTATCCATACAGAATCGCCTCAGGGTGACTATAGCAGCTCGGAGTATTGGAAAGAGCTCTATAGATCTGGGCAAGACACTGACACCTCTATACCTCAATTTTCTTCTGTACTACCATGCCGCTTGGGAAGTGATTAATGTAATAGTGCATGTAAAATGTTTTTGGCACAATGGGCATAATAATTCAGTTTTCTATTGCCTTTTGCTTCTCCTATATCCAGAAGTCACTTTCTATAAATTCATGAAGACAATGAAAAATACTCAGGAAAGAACAAATAACCCATCCCACCTCAACTCCTCCAAGTTGTAGAAAAATACAGATAACGTATTTCTGATTTTCAAAAGAATACCTCAAAATCCTTTACTGGCAGAATATTAGCATTGACAGAATAAAATAATGGGACTGTGGAGGATGGCTCAGTGGATGAAATGCTTGTCCCTCAAGTATGAGGATCAGACTTTGGAGCCCCAGCACCCATGTAAGTGCCAAGCAGCCATAGCAGACCTCCTGTAATCCCAATACTGATAAGGAAGTGCTAGGGGATCTCCAGGAAAAAAAAAAAAAAACTAGCTAGCTGGACTAACCAAATTGGAAAGTTCTGTGTTTAAGTGAGAGACACTGCCTCAGTAAATAAAGTGGAGTGCAATCAAGGACGATTCCTCATGTCAACTCCTGGCCTATAGACACAAATGCATACACATCCACAAACAAGCAAACACACATAAACTCATGCATACCACACACACACACACACACACACACACACACACACACACAAACACACACACACACAGAGACAGAGACAGAGAGAGAGAGGCAGAGACAGAGAGTGAGAGACAGAGACTGAGAGAATAAAAGTAAATCCAGTAGGTGTTCTGCTTGTATTTTGCTTTATCCCATTGTGTAAGTAATCATTTGTAATAATATTGTCTCTCATGACATTAGGAAGAGTGAGGATAAGCCCCTGTCTTATTTTCAGATGAAGATTCTACAACACAGAAAACGAGGGTGTCCTTTCTTAGGTAGTGGGAAAACTGTAGAACTGAAAACTTATTCTCTTGGTCCTTAGTTTAGCATTCTCTCCACTTAAAAAAAAAAACAATAATAGTAAATCTGTATAATTTACTTGAGTCCTAAACTCTCTATAACATTCTAATTAGTAAGACATTGATGTTAGTGTCCTCGTTTTCTGGACCCTTTCACATACTAAAAAAGAAAACTAATGTGGAAGTATGCTAAGCCACTGCAGGGTACAAAGTGATTGTCACGTGGCAGTGTTAGCTGTGTGCTCATTCAGAGGAAAACAAGCATCAAAGGTATAAGATGGTGGTACATTTCAGAGAAAAAGTGGTTAAATTAGAACTTTTATTTTAATAACATTTTTACACATGTATTCTGAATATATGCAGAAATAAAGCCACTAATAAGAGCACATATAAGCTTTATGAATTAAATCAAAACAACTGAAGATAAATGAAATCAGTTATTTTAGAGGAGCTCTATGGTTACCTCTGGACTTCAGAAAGTAAAGTTGCTGCAAAGTGGGGCACTCTGTTTTTCAAAAAAAAAAAAACATAGAAAATAGTCTTAATGGATTCTAAAATACAAGAATGTCTAAGAAGTTTGCTTTAAGGGTTTTAATAGGACCTAAAGGCTAATAAGAAACTATTTAAAATTAAGCAAAGTTAAGAAACAGCATTAATGCTCCAGTACCTATTAATTAGCTTCATTCAAAACAAAACATGCAGTATTTCCCCAAGCCATTTCTATTAAATCAAACTGCTTACCACAGAAATGATTTGTGAGCCCATTAAACTACTAAAATGGAGAAAGTAAAACAATTAACCAGAGCAAGTTACCTCTTAGCCTCAAACTTCTTCCCCCAAATTAAAGTTTCAGACTCACTTTATGTGAATAATGTATCCAGTTGTAATCAAATTCTTCTGAAAAGCCACTGAAGTCAGTCTCAACAAACAGCTTCTTAATGGGTTTTAAATGACCTTAGAACTCAAGCCCTTATTTTATGTAGGAGGAGCTCCAGTTTAACTTGAAAAAGTACCAAGTATCATGAGAAAATTTGCATTGAAAGCAGGTCAGCATTCAAGGTTATATATGTTAAAAATGTTCAGAGGAAATTCTATCTGACTGACTTTTTCTTTTAATTAATTCCTGATATGGGTCTCTTAGTTATTTTGCTATATGACTCACCACATTGGAAATCAAAAGATAATCCAAAGTTTTATGATGAACAGGTTTATGTTTTCTCTGCATATATCATTGAAAGGTATCATTACTTTGAATTTTAACTACCTTTAAGTAGTAAGATTCCAAATACTAGATTCTGTTCTAGGCTCTTGCTCCCATGTTCAGCTTATGACCCTGTGCAATTTTCTTAGTTTCTTTGCAACTCAGTTTGAAAAGAAAAATATTGCAGGGGCTGAGGATGTACCTATGGTATAGCGTGTGCTTAGCATTTGTGAAGCCCTGGGTTCAAACTTCAGCACCAATTTAAAAAAGAATAAAGAAAAAAACTATTAAATGGAATCTCAGAAATCATTCATTTTAACCTGCTATTCCCCCACAAAAATCGCTTCTGTACTTTTCCTAAGAAATGGTTGGTTATTGACTGGGGGATATAGCTCACATAGCGTGTATGCTCAAGGCTTTGGTTTTGAATCCCAGAATCATAAAACAAACAAACAAAAGGTTAATTTCTTAAATATAAGATGACTTGATAGAAGTAGAAATAGAGGGTTTCTAAAGTTCCTCATGTTTCTAACATTTTTGCTACTATAATTAAACATCAATAAGTGCCATGTAGATATTTGTTTTCATCAAATATTTATCAAATCTTTCTTCAGATAACCAAAATAAATGATTTTATCCCAGATAAAAGTGAGAAACACAAGCTAACACTCAATTGTCCTTCATCCTTGAATTTACCATGGAGAGTTTTTCTACCTTTGATTTAATGTCCATGTCCAGGAATGACACAAAGCCATAAAAAGCCAGAATACCTTCAATGCTTCCCGATAGTGAACAAGATGCTGTCGGAGATGTACTCCAAAATGAGAATCAATTAAGGTTGGGGTCAGTCTCCACCCAAAATTCAAGTAGATCATTGGCTTTGGAACACAGGTTCAGACTTGGTAACTTTTCTCAGATTCTAAAGATGCATTTTCACAAGAAGTAAGTAAGTAAGCCAAAGGTAGAGAGTCTGAAAAGAGGGAAATGTGATCAATTCTTTCCAGTACTAAATGTATGCTTTTTTTACTCCAAAATGTCTTTTCATTTGTATTCATTCTTTTCATAGTTCACATTTCTTCTTAAAAAAAAAAAAAACTTTTGGAGACAGATTCTCACTATTTAGCACAGGTTGGCCTCATACTAACAATCTTCAATCCCTTCTCAGCCTCTGGAATGCTGGGATTACAGGCATGTGTCACCATACCCAGCCTAATGTGTCTGCCTAATGTGAAGTTAGTTAGAAGGTGGGGAGAGACTGAGAATTATCTTTCTAGTATTGCCTCAGAATGATTTATCTGTTTAATTATTATTTTTTTTGCCAGAAATTATCAGACCTACATGAGGGACTTTCAGTATTCGAATTTGCTGACATAAAAACAGGAAAAAGGAAATCTGGATCCAAACTCTTCTTTCTCTTTGCTGAGATGGCAGTTCTAATTAACTCCAGGAAGTTTTCTTTACACTTCTCATTCCCCCAAATCTTTTGGAAGTTACAACTATTTCACTATTCTATCACTGATCTTTCAATGCCTCATAGCCAGCTTTGTGATACTCTTTTGTACAGTACGATGTTGGTCAGATACAACTTAAAGAAATACAAGTATATCTAGGAATGAGGGGTAGGAAAGAAAGCTCATTCAGTAAAGTGTTTGCCTTGCATGTATGAGGACCTGAGTTTGATACTCAGTACCCATATGAAAATCAGGCTGTGGTCACATGAACCTGTAATACCAATGTGGCACACAGGCTAGCTGATCTAATTCTAATTGTTGAGTTTTAGGCCAGAGACCTTGTCTCAAAAAGGAGTGATTGGCTTACTTACGAAACAACACCTGAGTCTTTCCGCTGACCTCCTCATGCATCTGCACATAAGCACCCACACACATGCATGCAGACAAAACACACATACACACACATGTGCACAAAACACCTTGGAATGATGCAGTGCCTTTAATAATTGATACGCATTTTTCTTTACCACTGAGTAGAACTCCATTGTGTAAATGTGCCACATCTTCATTATCCACTCATCAGTTGAGGGACATCTAGGCTGGTTCCATTTCCTAGCTATTGTGAATAGAGCAGCAATAAACATGGTTGAGCAAGTATCTCTAAGGTAGTGATAAGAGTCCTCTGGATATGTGCCTAGGAGTGCTATAGCTGGATCATATGGTAAATCTATTTTTAGCTGTCTCAGGAACCTCCACACTGATTTCCACAATGGCTGGACCAGATTGCATTCCCACCAACAGTGTAGAAGGGTTCTTCTTTTTCCGCATCCTCACCAGCATTTATAGTCATTTGTTTTCATGATGGTAGCCAATCTGACAGGAGTAAGATGGAATCTCATTGTAGTTTTAATCTGCAATTCCTTGATGACTATGGATGTAGAACATTTTTTTAGATGTTTATATGCCATCTGTATTTCTTCTTCTGAGAAAACTCTATTTAGTTCCATTGGCTATTTTTTAGTTTGATTTCTTATTACTTAGTTTTTTTTGAGTTCTTTGTATATCCTAGATATTAATCCTCTGTCAGATGTATAGCTGGCAAAGATTTTTTCCCATTCTGTAGGTTTCCTCTTCGCTCTATTCACAGTGTCCTTTGCAGTACAAAAACTTTGTAATTTCATGAGATCCCAGCAGTTGATCTGTGGTTTTATTTCCTGAGCAACTGGGGTTATATTCAGAAAGCCGTTTACCAAGACCAATATGTTGAAGGGTTTCCCCTCCTTTTTCTTCTAGCAGTTTCAGAGTTTCATGTCTGACATTAAGGTCTTTGATCCACTTGGACTTAATTCTTGTGCATGGAGAGAGATAAAGATATATTTTCATCCTTATACAGATACATATTCAGCTTTCCCAGAACCATTTGCTGAAGAGGCTGTCTTTTCTCCAATGAGTATTTTTGGCATTTTTTTGGTCAAATATCAGGTGGCTGTAGCTACCTGGACTTACATCTGGGTTCTCTATTCTATTCCATTGATCTACATGTCTGTTTTTGCGCCAGATGCAGACAATACATTAAATTTAATTAATAAAACACTGATGCAAACAGTCATTCACCATGCTTCAGTTGTTAAAATCTGCTAGGTAGTCTGTTCTCCTGCCTTTGATTAAATAACTCAGTAAAAGCATAGGGTAAGCTGTGCTTCTTAGTGTAAAAAAGATTACACTAAAAGACAATTTATTTAAATTTACTAAAAGTTTGTATTTGTTACTTTCTCATATATCTGACAAGAAGCAAATTATAGAAGGAAGGATTATATCAGTTTATAGTCCATCATGGCACAAAAGCCCATGGCACGGACCTAAGGCAGCTGGTCACATTCAGTTCACATTGAGGAAGATAGCGATAAAGGCTGGTGCTCAGCCAGTGAGCTCTTCCCCACAGTTAAGGTTGGTCTTCTAAAGTCGATTAGTCTAATTAAGATATTCCTTCACAGGTGAACCCAGAGGCATTAGCCTAATCTCCATAATGCCTTACAGGTGATTACAGGTTCTGTCAAGTTAACAGTCAATAGAAACCATCACAAAGTCCCTCTTGAATTTTTTTTTAGTGCCAAAGATACTTCTATACTTAAAGCTTAGTATTCAATACTTTGCTCCAGATACAAGGGATGTTGAAACTTCTATGAAAAAGAAGTCTGAGAAGTACTTAAGAATGTGGCAGAGAAAGTAGACTAGGGAAATTAATTGGAGCAGCCCCTTCCTGTTTAGAAGCTGATAGACACCCAAATAGAGAGAAGGTAATAAGCCAAAAATTTCACAGACCCAAGCCACTAGCATCCAGGGAACACAGATTAAAGAGGTCCATCAAAGCTGTGGTGTGGGGAAACTGTTCAGGGTATTTGCAATCACATCATTCTTTTGGGAAAACTGTACAAAATGGTACAAATGATTCTGCAAGCATTCAGAAATTCTTAGAAAGGGACCACCAGAAACTAGGCCAAAAAATGTAGGCTCAAGCCATAATTTCAACAGATAGAAGAACTGAGCTTCTGATTAGAGTCAACTAACAAAATAGGTACATAGGGCTGGAGAGATGGCTCAGTGGTTAAAGTGCTTGCATGCAAAGCCTACCAAGCTATGTTCGGTTCCCCAGTATCCATATAAAGCCAGATGCACAAACTGGTGCATGCATATGGAGTTTGTTTGCAGCAACTGGAGGTCTTGGTATGCCCATTCTCTGTCTCCCTTCTCTTTATCTCTCTCTGCTTGCAAGTAAATGAATGCATAATTTTTTCTATGTTTTAAATAGAACTATTTAATTTTAAATTTTAAATAAAAATTTCCAAGGTTATTTTGTAAAATAATATGGCTGTTAGTATACCAATAAATCCATAAAAATAATAACATAAATATTAAAGATGTAGTGCTGGGTGTGGTGGCTCACACCTTTAATCCCAGCACTTGGGAGGCAGAGGTAGGAGGATCACCATAAGTTCAAGGCCACCCTGAGACTACATAGTTAATTCCGGGTCAGCCTGGATCAGAGTGAATCCTTACCTCGAAAAACAAAACAAAACAAGAAAAAATTAAAGATGTAGATATTCACCCCTCTTTCCAACATTAGGCAAATAACATGAAAAAGGAGGCCCTATGAGTGTTTTGTATGTTTGGTTTTGTTTTGGAGTCAGTGCTTATTATGTAGCATAGGCTGGTCTTCAACTCATGATCCTTCTGCTTCAACCTCTTCAGTGCTGAGACTACAAGCACTTGCCAACCAGCTTGACAAAGAGTATATATATATATAATCTTGTAGCCTGATAGGCTCATGACT